>CM053583.1:403057177-403074928 GCA_028627135.1 Pseudochirops cupreus | reverse complement strand
CCGCCATCTTGGCTCCACCCCCCCTCTATGAACACTTTTAAAGTCCTGTTGTGGAGCCATTCAGTTGGGTCTGACTCTGTGGCCCTGTGGACAACAGTACGCAATTATTGTCCATGGGACTCTCTTGCCATTTCCTTCTCTAGTGGATTAAGGCAAACAGAGGTTAAGGCACTTGCCCAGGGTCACACAATTAGTAAATATCTGAGGTTTGCTAAAACAAAAAAAAAATCAAGCCCTAATTTGTAGCAGTTGCTGATTTGCAAGGTGTAAAGTTCACTGAAATTTGAGCAATTGTCTCTCGAAAGGTAGTTATAACCAGCCCCAACCCATTCTTGCACTTGGTAGTACCAAGAACTTCTCCTAAATGGTCTCTTTGCCATTTTCCCCAATAGTTTAAAAGCACACTTACCACATTCATTCTCTTCATTAGACACATGGACAACATCAAAGAAAAAGAATGTGAAAGGTTTTGCCAAGCATAAGGCCAAATTCAAGAGTAAATGATCATCCTTTGCCTATCGCAAACTCTTCATGGGCATTTTTGGCAGTCAGTCCCGATATGCTACCCCTGCCTCCATCTCCTCCTTCACTTCCCTCTGATTTTTTCTTCTTATATCACTTTCTCTTTCAAATATCATATGGCATATTGCTAGATAAGGCGGTCAGGAGCCAGGAAGACTTGGGTAGGAGCCTCATCTCTGACACCTTCTGTTGGTTATTTGTCCCCCATTAGAATGTAGGGTTCTTGAGGCCAGAGAATGTTATTTTTGCCTTTCATTGTATCTCCAACACTTAGTGTATATATAGTGTTTGTCAGAAAGCACTTCATAAGTGTTTGTTGACTGACTGATTGACTCTGGGCAACTCTTGGTGACCCTGGGCAATTTTTAAGGACAAAGTTACAGACTAATCACCAAGCTGCATCAGTAGAAAGAGTATTCCATTGGTAGTTCCCATCACCACTGAAGACGTCAGAGGTCCAGACCCAAAAATAAATTACAGCCTGGGTGGCAGAACTCTTTTAAAGATTCTCTTAATAATGGAATCTTAATGTTTCTTATTTCTCATGTGCCCTAAATCTCATCCAAAACCCATATCAAATCCTACCTCTTTCCAATCTAAGAAAGGTAAATATGGTCTCCATAGTAGATAGAAGACTAGGTTTGGATTGACATGATTAGGTTTGAATCACATCTTATGTTTTCAGCTTTGTGACCATAGCCAATCATTTTACATCCCAGGGACTCAGTTTCCTCACATTCGGTTTACAGTCAGAGGATCTGAAACTATTGTATGACCTTGGTTCAGTTATACCTTAACATTTCTGGGCCTCAGTTTCCCTCTTTATAAAATGAGAGAGTTGGACTAGTTGGTCTCTTCCAGCTGCAACTCTAAGATCCTACAGTCCCAATACTTGTTATAAGGACAATTCAAATGTGAGTTATTATCATCCATTGGTCAACAAGAATCCATCAAGTGAGATAGTTGCCTACCAATTACCCTTCTCCATGGAGCTGATTTAAAGTCTACAAAACTTAAAAAAGCAAATACACTGTAATGGTAAGGGAATTTGAATATCTTTCTTGCCCCTCAATAGGCCCCAAGTGAAACTCAACAGGAGGGGCTTGACTGAGGAGAGGTTTATTTTCAGAAAAGCTAACACCTATTGTTACTTTGTAATTAGGCAGTGGGTCACAAAGGTTGTGATGCTTTCTTACCTTGAAGAAGGGTATATATATACTCTGAGGTGAGGTTTTGCTTTGGGGCTCACTTATGGGAAGAGTTGTGTGATTTGGCCAAATGATACTCTGGGCAGCCGATGAGTCCCCCAGCTTTGAAAACCCAGAGGTTGGTGCTTCTCTCTCTGGTAACTAACTAGGTATGGACATCATGGTCAGACAGCTGGAAGCCCTGAATTTTGGTCTATTGAATTGTATTATTTTCTCTGTCTGTATTTTTTGTCTGCTTGTAATTTCTATCTGTATTTTTTGAAGTTCAGGGTGCTGACTTTTCCACCTGAACTAAGGGAATGATATATGTATATATATGTTTGATCAAAGTAAGACAGTTAACCCCTTTTGAGTTGCTTTCCTTTAGAAAAGCAGATCAAAGGACCTGTGCTAGCAGCCGTCCTGAGTATGCTGGGGTGCTTGCTGTTACATAAGCCAATCAGAAAAAAACAAAAACAAATTTTAAAAAATGGAAAATCAATATAAAAAATCTGTTCCATATATGTTATTGGCTCACATATTCTTGTATGGTCCCTATTGCCTTAGCTGTTGTGGGTATGCTGTGTACAGGAGACAGACTACAGTAGACCTTCAGATATAACACAGCCGAATAACTGTATATGATTTATTTGTTTATCAAGCTACTACATGAACATTATAGGATGACAGTGCCATGTAGTGGAGAGGCCCCTAGATTGGGCTCCTGAGATAAGAATTCAAACTCAGGATACTTCAGAGCTTACTAACTATAGAACCATGGGCCAGTTACTTGGAGTCTTAGAAGGAAGTTTCTTCATCTGTGAAATGGAGCTTGTAATTCATATATTTCAGATACGACAGGGTTGTTTCAAGAAAAGTGCTTTGTAAATCTTTTTAAATCATTTTAAAGCATTAAAGGTACCCAGTTAATTGTTACTAATTCATTACACCCTAGTAGAAAGCTGCTGAAGGTTACCTGGGCAGCATTGCATAGAGTCCTAGTTTAAAAATGAAAAAGAAAAATTCATTACATAACAATCCTCCTTCTTCCCCAATTCACCCTTTTTGGGGGTGGAATGGGTAAAGGGTGGGGGAGACAGTGGCTAGGTTGACTTAGCTAAAAGTCCAAGTTAAAGATGACTTTAAAAGAAGAGAACATGCAATAGAATGTTGTGGTTGATGATGTGTCTTGCATCAAAGAACTTGGGTTCAAATTTCAACTTAGATACTTGATAGCCATGTGACCAGGGGCCAGTCACTAAATTTCTCTGAGTTTCTATTCAGTAAAATGGGAATAATAATTCCAGCTATTATTATAAATATCATTTATTTATTCATTTTAACTTTTTCCCCATTTAACAGGCATCTATTTTTTCTTCCTCCCACTTTCCACTGCTGAAAAACAAACCACTTATAACAAATTTTGCGTAGTCAAGCCAAACACTCCCATTTTATGTGTGCCTCATTCTATATGTTTAGTACCTCATCTCTCTGTCAGGTGAAGGATTATTGTTATTTTTTAAAATAAAGTTAGGATCATAGAATTCTAAGATCATTGGTATAGAGCTGAGAGAAACCTCAGAGACCACATAGTTCAACTCGTTAATTTCACCAATAATTTCACCACCTGAGGACCAGGATATTAAAAGATTTGCCCAAGGCTGCATAGGTAGTAATTGTAGGAGCCAAAATTAGAACCCAGATCCTCTGTCTCTACATCAATGGGCTTTCCTCTGTTCTCTGTCAATTCCTAACTCACCAACCAATCACACTGCCCTAGGGAAAACAGGGAGTGGGGAGTGGGACCAGCTATTTGTCTTGGAGATTCTCGTGAGTGTTCCAATAAATAGGTAAAATTCACATGTAGCTGGCACATTTCATTGTTTGAATGCAAACAAAGCTGTTAATGTGGTGCTAGAAAACATTTTGTTGCTTTCATTCTTATGTTGGCTAAATAATTCTCCGGCATGGTCTATTTATTTGCTTTGAGAGATTCTTTTAATAGAATAGTTTAAAGGGAAACCTACAGTTCAACATATTATGGAGGCAGTATAAGACAGGGAAAAGAGACCTGAGTTCAAATCCTGACTCTTAACACTTTCCACCTGGATGATCTTAGGCAAATCCCTTAACTTCCATGGACTTCAGTTTCCTCATCTGCAAAATGCAGAGGCTGGACTAGATGACTTGTAAAGAATTTAAATCTTATCACTTAGTCGATCATCCAAGTATTATTAGTGGCATCCTACATGGCTGTTACTGTGCTAAGGGTGATATAGCTGTTATTTTCTGAATTCCTCAATTCCAGATTCCAGTGGTAATCAATGATGTTTTGTTTTCTTTCTCATCCATGTTATTGTTCAGTTGCTTTGGTTGTGTCCTCATTTGGGGTTTTCCTGACAAACATACTAGAGTGGTTTGCCATTTCCTTCTCCAACTCATTTTACAGATGAGGAAACTGAGGCAAACAAGGTGAAGTGACTCGCTCAAGGTCACATAGCTAGGAAGTGTCTTTGGCTGGATTTGAACGCAGGTCCTCCTGACTCCAGGCCAGGCACTTTGTAAACTATGGTGCCACCTAGCTGCCCTGTTCATCTTCAGGTTCAGGGATTTGTAGATGAAAGGGACCTTAGTCCAACTCCTTTGTGCCAGCTGGTGCCAGGGAATTGCCCAAGGGCATCTGAATCCTAAACTCAGTGTTTTAATCTCCTGGGAAATCCTTAGTCTTTTCAATCCTTGGCTCAGGCATCACCCCTACAAAAAGCCTTCCTTGATGGTTCCAGCCTCCTTGCCTCCCAAATTCTTATGTCTTCACTTTGTGTTTAATTTGTACTATCTGTGAAAACTGCATTTTCCTCCCAGCAGAATGAAAGTTCAGGGTCTGATACCTCCCAGGCTCTCGGTAAATGTTTGCTGAATTGAACTGAATTGAATAGAGGGCTGGTCTCAGGCGGGAGTCCCTGAGTTCAAGGTGCCGTCTCAGAGTCCCATGTCACTCTCCAAGACTCTAAGTTACAGACAAGTTGATGGAAGGGATTTCCACCTCAGTAATTCTCTGCATTACTGAAACCACAAATCAATGCATTTTCAAAAGAACCACATAGAAATCTCTTTCCCATCTCTCTTATTTCTAGCCCCTTCCCTCTGTTGATTTTCCCCATTTATTCTGCAAGTGGTTTGCTGGTAAATAGCTGCTTGTACATTGTCTCCCCCAACAGATCATGAGCTCTCAGAGAGTAGGGAGTGTTTTTGCCTTTCTCTGAGCTTAGCCCAGTACCTGGAGCGTAGTAGGTGTCTAATAAATGTATATGAACTGAGTGATTGAAATCAGCCCACTTCTCCAGGAATGTCCCCTCCCTTGTTCAGTGACCCAGCCTCAGCCTGTTAAGTAATACAGAAAAAGACTCCAAACTTTAACCTTAGGACATTGGAATAGTCATTTATTGAGAAGCCACAGTTTACCACACTTTTCAACTGTAGGCTTTGTATAAGGCCAAAAGCAAGATAGATCCACTACTATACATAGAAAGGAAAAGCTTCTGGAGGGGACCCCAGGGTCATGCAGTGACTGGTCAAAATGGAATGTACATGACATATAAAAAACATTGTGAACCAAAATAATTTAAACTATGGTTACATTCTACTGAAATAAATATCCATTATCTTATTATAAACACATTTTATAGTCTAGGATTGTAATTTAAATTTCATCTCTCCTTTTTTTTTTTTTACATATACGATTATTGAAACTTTAAAAAGCAAAATGTAACACTCGATAGGGTGTCAGTAGAACGTGATTGCTTGGACCTGGGCTTGCTGGGTAGGGTGTCTCCTCTTAATTGGGCTTAACCTGTGCTGGACATTGGAATGATTGATTCATTGGTATATCACTTTTTGTGACTGACTGTATGGGTACATGAAAATACATGATTTCACAAGGACCCAAGAGAGTCGAGCTTAAATTCTGGGGGCCAAAGAAAGAGCACAAAAACTCAATTATTGGAGCCTCATTTTCTTTAAAAAAAACCCCAAAGCATTTTTTTTGTGTATTCATTTCTGCAGTTGGGATCCACATAAAGAGAAACAGGAAAATGAATAGTACTTGAGGAACTCGTCTTTACCACAATTTACCATCACTGTGGAAACAGGATGCTCAGGTAGTATTGTTTAATCCTGCTTGTGACAGGGCCATAGTGAACAGTTGGTCTGTGTATTCTCCACGAACTGTTTTTAAACATTGGTGCTCCATATTGCTTTGAATTGACAGTTACGAACCCAGGAAGCCAATGGATCAAATGGAGGTGCTAATCTCGGTACCACACAGCTATTGGTAAACTTCTCATGGGCATTTAGAGTGGACAGAAAATTCCCCTAATGTGGCTATAACTGAATAAGAGACTAGGGGCATGCATTGATTACAAGGCTATGTCTTAGAGGACCTCTAGGACGGGGAGCATGTTTTAATCATCTTCTTCATCTTCTTCATCACTGTCCTTCATCGTGATGCCCTGGAGGCCCCCTCCTTCGCTCACTGAGGCCGTGGCTTCCTCTACAGTAAGTCGATTTCGGATTGTGTCATAGGTTTTACTGTTTAAGGTGGAGTCCAGTACCCCTTGCAATCGGAAGTCCCTATAAGTTTTCTAAGGAGGAAAAAGATGCAATAAGAATAGAGACCAAAGCTTTGTGAGAGAGGAAAAAAAGCAAGCGAGTTTTGTGGGGCAAAAGAATTGACAGGCAGCTCATGTTGCATTTTATTTGTCACCAAATCAAAAGCCATGATGTGGGAGTTACTACATGCATTCAAAATTAAAATTCATTATGAGGAAGGAGGAATTGTAACAAGACACAGTGCATCAGATATAGTGGTTTCTGAAGTGTCCATTTATTCAAAACCACCAAAAGAAATTCTCTCCTACTGCTTTCTTTCACTTGGGTCCCATTTTTCTGCCTAGGTTAGCACTGTTAACTACTGAGAGTTAGACTTAGGAATGTAGAAAAACCAAAGTGAGGGGCCTGTGATCTTTTGTGTTTTTTTTTTTTTTTGGTTGCATCCTGCTTTTTGGTATTTCAACTGTTCTTAGCTGCAGTAATCCAAACACAGTCTCATTCACATGACAAACATATGTATGTTGGTATAGGGAACGGATCGCAGGCAGCAAAAGTTATGGCGAAGATGAGGCACTAATGTCTCATCAATATGTTGTATGAACGTGACTCATTTTTAATCTTCTTTCTACAGAACTTGAGAATTAATTCTATCTATTTTATTTGGTATTTCCTGTATGGATTTGGATTGGGAGGGAAAGATTTTGACTCTTTTTTTTAGAACAATGAATTGGTTATTATTTGGTAATAAGAATTATTGAGGATGACCTAGAAGAGATTCATACCATGGATCAGATGATTCAAGGTCATTTCTATTTCTTTAGATTTTACCATACAAGAATCTGTCAGTTTCAGGATATTTGAAGCCTCACAGAAACTGTTTCTCTAAAAAAAAAAATCTTATAACATTGTTGGAAAATGACCAGGAACATCTTACTTATGGTGATTTCATGAAAAATTTCTTTTTAAAGATCTGTCTTTTACTTCCTTTAATTACTGTCTTGTTGATAAACAATTTTCTACAACTGCCGCCTTTATCCATTAAACTGTGAACTCTAGGAGAACAAGGACTGTCTTTTGCCTTTCTTTGAATCCTCAGACCTTCACACAGTAGGTGCCTAATAAATCTTATTAACTCACTAGCACATTGTAGATTGCTATGTCTTATCTCGCAAGTGAGGAGGTTGGAATGACTGACCTATGAGACTTTTCCAGCTCTGAATCTAGGCTCTCATGAATTCTGGATCAAATCATAGCTTCTTCCTGAAGAGTTGAGGGTGTTGACTGAAATTGTCTATCACAATTCCAGAACCTCCAGTCATTTCAAGGAAGAAAGCTTAAATTAGTGGGATGGTCTTATGTAGACCAAATGGCTGGCAGGTAGACTGAATTTTTATTTTCATAATTTATTTTGATGTCCTGCAGACACAGCTTCAGTGGTCTTTAGATTGTGGTGGGAGGAAAGCAATCCCAGTCCACTATTCTAGGTCAATACCAGGGCTCTGGGCAAAGACTCAGCTCTGCCTGTTAAGGAAGAAGAAAAAGCTGATGTCTTTTTTTTTTTGACATAAGCATAGTTTGCCATGGAGAACACATTCTCTGGGCAGTGTATGGAAGGAATATATTAAGCCCTTTTAGATGACAGTTGAATTGGATGTCCTCTCAAGATTTCTTCTATGTTTATAATCGTATGACACTTGCTGCTTTGGCTCATGATTCTTTAAGTCATTCAGCCTTCCCTCACCAAAGCCTGAACGCTCCACTGATGTGGGGACATCCTGTAAGGTCCAGGGAGGGAGAAATCACTGAGAGGAGGGAAATGAGGTCTCGAACTGGACATCAAAGAGTATAATTAGGATAGTCAACATGCTCTTATAATTAGGCGTTTTTCTTAAAGTGAACATTGGGCAAATCACTTAAGCTCTGAGTCCCCTCATCTGCAATGTGAAGGAGCTGGACTAGATGGTCTCTGAGGACACTTTTGTCTCTAATTCTGTGGCCTGTGCTATGCTCACTATAGAAAACTTAGGAAGTTTCAAGGTTCCTGAGATATCAATTCTGGAAAATGAAGCAATATAGCAGCCTGTGTGGGTGTGCATGTATGTGTTCATGAGCACACATACATATGGATGTACTTAACTAGAAGCACCTTTTCTTTTAATGCTCACAAAATAAGGGTAAGACAGAAAGGTGCCACACAAAGCTATTTATAACCAGCATCCAGACAAGGGAAAACGGCCAATAGACACCCCTCCCCCAAGTTAGCTGGAGTCACAAATTTGAAAATTAGGCTGGATCAATATGTTGAGTTACGATATTTCTTTTAACAGCTGTCATACACCTCTTCCTAGGACTAGATTTTAGAATTTAGAATCTTTATAAGGTCAGTCCTTTTGAGAGCAAATTAATATAGATATTAATTTTCTTTAATTACCTCAAAATAAACTGTAATTGGTTTTAAGTTATTACTAGGGTTAAAGAGACTCTTAATATGTTCTCTTTAGGGGAAAAAACATCCCAGAAGAAAATTAGAAATATATCTTTATCCTTTTAAAAATAGAAATTCAGCTGGATTTTACTCCCAAAATATTTTAAAAAGTGGCATATTTAGATTTATTCATTTGTTGAGCTGGCTTTTTTTTTAAATTGTTGTTGCATATGAATGTTTTTAAACACGACACTGCAAAGCCTCAAATGGAAACTGAAATGATCAAAAACGTATTTACCCCCTTCTGCGAGCTTATTATTTCATGTAAACCACTGTGATTTCACACTGAAATAATTATCATTAGTCCAAGGAGCACACACATATGAAAAGGAAAAAAAAAAGCTACTTCGAGGGTATGTGATCTCACCTTTGTGATCCCTTAGAGTTGATTGTATACACCCATCGTAAAAGAAACTCCTTCAATTAACTATCAGGGCAATCTTGATTTACATTCTCATAGGGATCACAAGCACATATTTAGAAATAGCTCCCCTGCAATATTTCCGTGAAATCAAGGGTGGAAAATTTTATTTAATTTAACTGGAAGTAGGATGGGTTAATCGGTAGGATTCATATGTGAGTACAATAAACCCATTTTTGGGGAAACTGTCAGCAGACCATAGTCTTTGTTGAACTGTTGCCTGGTAAATGCACAGGGTCTTTGTCCAATCAGGGCAAAGATCTGATCTCAAATTTCATCTTTTTTTTTTTTTAAACAAACACAATGAACCCACCATTCAGATCAAAATTTTAAGAGGATTCTCTTGTATCATCATCATTAGAATGATTAATTTTAGGATTATCTCATATATCTTATTATTTTCTTTCTTTTTCCAAAGACTACTCTTCTGGAAAAGAAGCCGTGGATATCTGATGAAACGTGGGCATTAGCTGTTTGCAAAAAAAAGCACGTTGCCTTTTTGTTTTTTTTTTTTGTTTAATCCTTTACCTTTACCATCCTAATAAGTGTTTTCAGCTGATAAATATGAAGCTGCAAGTCCATCCGATCTGTCAACCAGGTGCAAATCACGTTCATGGAACTGTTGTACCATTGCTGGAAAAAAGAGACAAAAGTTCTCCAGCAAGCATGTTATAAAGAGGCTTAGGTTTATGAAGCTACAAAGTCCAATGATTAAAGTGGTTGATGGATATTTTCATCTTGAGAGAGCAAGGTGGACATACATTTAACAAAAATCAAGTCCTTTTCTGTTGTAAGAAAAGCCCCAATTTATGTACTAGTGTGCCAACACGAAACAGAATCCCTCTGTCCATGACCACTTTAACCTTACAGTGTGGACAAGACCACTGTCCTCTCGATTCACCATTAGTTGGGCTTTGAAGTGACTGCTTTTTCTTATAACTTTTATGGTGTTGATAATGCGCGCCACTGCCTGTCAATTTCCCTCATACCATTTTTCCTAGTTCCCAAAGGCAGGCAATGACTCTTAATGCCGATGGAACTAAACAGTCACTCACCACTTACCTTAAGGAAACTTCAAACCTCATCTGTGGAACTGGGAATCAGCCTGTGAGGGCTTCGAGGAGCCCGGATTAGGTAAGATGTCTTAGGTGTTGGGGGCTTCCAGGCGCTAATACAATGAGTGCGGTTTATCTTTAGGACCCAACGCACGCATGCAGCAGCTTATGTGACCTTGCCTGGACTGTGCAATCTGTTTTAATCTTAACACAAAAAATTATGAAAGATGGAAAAATCAAATACAAATGAGCTCATTTCAAGCTGTTGAAATCATACTTCCCCCTTAAGGGGGTTAAATTTTGCTTCTTGCCTGTGAAAAATGCTTGAAGCTATGTCACCGCAGACTGCCACCCCTGCAGAGAAGGGAGTCTCTGGCTCGGTATAATTTTGTACCACTGCTCATATATTCATAAATCTCATTCGGAGACATATGAACAGTGTTATAAAGTGTCAGGGTAAAAAAAAACACCCTCATCTTTTATACTTCACCAGGTTTCGTTGCTTTCTGCTGTAATTTACAAAATGCGTATTCACCAAAGAATTCACAAATAAAAACGGAAGGCGTCGCGGACAAAGAGTGTTAGGGTGCATCTATGCGGCGGTAGTGGAAGAGATGTAGAAAGAATGGGCAGGGACTTTGTACCATGCATTCTCACGCACACACACATCACACACCAGTGGGGATTCAAAAAGCATAAATAAAAACATGTTTCTTATGATAACTCCACCCTTTCTCACCTAAAGATCATCCAAAATCAGTTTATGCCTAACACTCACAGTTTTCCCAATCCTTATTTCAGACTTAATTTAAAAAAAAATTAATCTTGAATTTTTCTTACAAGGTGAAACTTGGCAGTTTCACCTTGCAAGAAGCGAGGCTTGTCTCTGTCACCGTGGTTTTTTTTTAAACATTTCCACCCCCCCCCAGTCATATTTGAAATCCATCATTTTTCTGGCTCCTTCTTGTCCCAGCCAATAGCTGGTTTCCTCAGAACTCAGCACAGAAAAGAGCTCACACTACGGTGCTCAAGGCAGCCATGTGTCCTGACAGCCAAATCCTGCTCTTTTAAAGATTATGAAGTTGACATTCAAAATTCCTGGGGGCACCTTGCCCTTCAGCAGGCGGGGATCACTGGAGTCTTTGCTCTTGGTTTGGACCTGACCGGGGAGAACGGGACGCAGAGCAGATTCTAAAATGGATGGGTTTTCTTACCACTTGTAAAGACTTCTCTAAAGACAGAAGGGGGAGTTTCCTGGAGTGTACTCACACTGGATTCTAGGACTCTGGATATTAAAGATGGCTGGAAGTCTAGAGCTAACCAACATCTTTCCTCACAGTGTCTGGGGTGTTTGGGACCCAGAGGCTGAAATTGCTCTGAGCAGGACATGGGCTTCAAACTCCACACATGCTGGCCTTGGCTGTCATGTCTGGTGAGCCTCAGACCCTCTCAGAATGGGACTAAGAATGGCATTTTGGGTGTACAGACGTGGTTCAGCAGTCCAAGCAAGCCCAAATGCCCCAATCTGGAAAGGGGTGCTCTGTGGAGGATAGCGTCACCAACTGAGGGCCTTCAGATCTGGCACCATCACACCAGACCCAGGATCCCACTGGCTGACCCTGGACGGTTGGCTATGCCTCCCCAATGGGCTCCCCTTCTCCTTCCCAGGGGTGTTGCATCCTGCGGCATGTGGCAATGCCTCAGAAGGAAGCGAAGGAGGCATGTGGCTCGCTGGCTTCTAGACAGTGGCATTTTGCTTTGGCTGTGAGGATAGACAAGCCACACACCTCAGCCAAGAAGCCTGGTGTGACATGTCTTTTCTCTTCACTGAGAGACATGCCACCAAAAAAAAAGCTGCAAAGCCCCCCTCCCATTTTGTGTAAGCCGTGCTCATTCTGTTTCATTTCTCTTCCACATGGAGTTTGGAGAGTAAAAAAAAAAAATGGAGCCTATTACCGACATTGTAATCTGTCACCCAAGTGGGGTGGGCCACGTGTGGGCCAGGGCTCAGCTAGAAAGACTTCTTACTTGCCACCCCAATGAGTGCAAGCATCCATAGGAGGCCCATGCCTCCTTGCACCTGGCCTGTCTGCTCATTGTAGGAGGTGTCAAATTTCCATCCAAAGAGAGAAACCAGATAAAATTACTCCCTTCCAGACCTAGACATCCCTGAGGCTTAAGAGATGACCTGGGACGTACTTTGGGATGCAATGCAATCAGACCTTGGTTTATGGGATATGGTGCTAGCCTCCCAGGAGTTTGGGATGCTGGAAGAAGGCAAGAGACAGACATTGCCTTCTTTCGAGGCAATGGGGGTTAAGTGATTTCCCCAGGATCACACAGCTCGTAAGGGTCAAGTGTCAGACTTGGAATTCAAACTCAGGACCTCCTGACTCCAGGGCTGGTGCTCTATCCACTGTGCCACTTAGCTGCCCTCAAGACATTACCTTCTAATCGGGAACCTGGCCTGTGTATTGCAACTTTTGTTCATCTAACAGCTTTTTGCTGTTTTGGGGTGTCTGATTCTGCCCTGTCTGTTTAGGCTGATGTCTGCTTCTCGCCCTGGGGTGGGTCTGGTTTCAAAGCTCCTCATGGAAAGGATACCTTATGACTTCTCCTGAGGGGAAGTTAATATAAATACTTGAGGCTTTCTCCTTTTGTTTTTGTATTTCTCGGGCTCTGCCTTTTTTGGGGAGCTTACTGTAGAATGCAAGCTTCTTGAAGGCAGGAGCTGTTTTTGTTACCACCGTCATCCTTTCTTTGCATCCCTCCTACCTACCACAGGGCTTTGTATGTAGTCTGTGCTTAGAAAACGGAATTTAAGAATATCTCAAAGTGGCAAACTGAGTCAATTGGCTCAGTGCATTTTTTAAAATCCAATAATCAGTCGGTCAACAAGCATTTCATAGAACCCACTGTGTCCGAGTGTAGGGTGCTAAGTACATAGTACTTAGAGCTGGGGATGCAACTAAAGGATACACAAGAGTTTCCTCCTTGGATTGTGAGGATAGAGATCGCAGGATAAGCATTTTTATTTCAAAGCAAAATTAAAATATTAACCCTAACCTTAACCCCCATTTTGTCAGTTGATGCACCCAGTCCTTCTAGTCTTAATAAATGCCTGCTGGGTTGCAATACCAGAATAACAACGAAATGATCTTCATTATTCTTGGGACAGCAAAGACAGCAAGACCTGAGTTCAGATCCTGCCTCATGTACTTCCTTATATGTGTGACTTCAGTCCACTCACTTAGCCTCCCCAGCCTCAGTTTCCTCATCTGTAAAGTGGGGATAATCTTAGCGCCTACCTCACAAGGTTGTTGGGAGGAGCACAAATCTTAACGCATCAAATAAATGCTGACTATTATTATTTATGTAACTCTTTACCATCACTCTCATTTATATTTCTGTATTTGATGCTCACAATGGCCCAAAATAAAAAAAAAAACAACTTAATAATGCAGATAATCTTCATTAAGTTGCATCTAATTCTTTGTGACCCCATGGAGCATCCCGTCCATGGGGTTTTCTTGGCCAAGACGCTGGAGTGGTTTGCTGTTTCCTTCTCTAGTGGGTTAAGGCAAACAGGGTTAGGTGACTTGCTCAGGGTCACATAGTTATAAGTGTCTGAGGGTGCATTTGAATTCAGGACTTCCTGACTCCCGACCCAGCACCCTAGCCACTGAGCCGTCCAGCTGTCTCCTCTGGATAATAATAGTATCATCAAAATCATGGGAGAATAACTTGAATAACAATAATTATTATACTCATACTTAAAGAATGCCTTAAAGTGTGCCAGGTGCTTTGATGCAGACACGATCCTCCCCCATTTTGTGGATGAAGACTGAGGCTTGCATAGGTGATGTGACTTTTCTGGCATCACACAGTAGAGCTGAGGTTTTCTGATGCTAAGTGAGGCTTTTTACTACCCTATAGAACATTTAAGCACCAAAGCATTGGTCTTGGGACTCTTGAAATGCTTTCATTTCATAGATATAGCTTCCTCTGAATTCACCGGCCTTAGAAGGATGAGCTGAAGACATCTTATAAGTGTCTTCTAGCGAGAAAGAGTGGAAGCATCATGATTGAGGCCTGGCTTTGGAGTCAGAGAAATCTGGGTTCAATTCCTGGCTCTTCTGTTTCCTATCTGCAGGACTTTATGCACTTTGAGGTCTCTGGACCTCAGCTGTAAGATGAAGAGTTAGGCTCCTCTGAGCTTTTCTCTGATGCACACTGGATGGGTCCTTCGCTTACTCTCTTAATGTTCCAGAAAAATCTCCAGGACTACAAATGATAGATGAGTCGCTGATTTGAACGGGTGGAGGGATTTTCACACACCAGGAGTTTCTCTACCCCAATGAAACACTGGATTAATCAATAAGCATTTATTAAATGTTTTGTTAGGCTCTGAAGAATTCAAAAGTATGGACCAAAAAAGAAGAAAAAACCTAGCCAACATTTATTTACTACCTACTACATACATGCCAGATATTGCTGTAAACACTTTACAAATGTTATCTCCTTTGATCCTCACAACAACCCTGGGAGGTTGGTACTATTATTATTCTCATTTCGCAGATGAGGAAACTGAGGCAGGCAAGGGTGAAATGACTTGGATGGGGTCATACAACTAGTATGTGTCTAAGGTCACATTTGAACCCAGGTCCTCCTGATGCCAGGTCAGGCTACTTTACAGCTGTCCCCTGAAGAGGAGTATTAAACCTTAAAAATCTTGATAAGTATAAAGGACAAACTTTAACAGGCTAGGAAAGAAAATGATGCACTGATTTTGAAGAGAAAGTCTAATTTTGCATGTTTCTCGATCAGTAATCTTTTCTGTTGGAAGCAGTTCTCACTGCTAGCATCCTTTGCCACCCAGGAACATATTTGAGCTCAGGAGTATTAATTGGAGACTTCTTCAATTGTCTTTTAGATTTAGAAAGAGAAAGAAAGCCTCTTTCCTCCTAGGTTCTGTGTCCAAAGCACCACAGAGAAATGAGGGAAGACAGTGTAACATTGGGCATCTCTGAGGCATCCCTTCACAACCATTGACTTGGATCTTCCAATGGCCATGGAGAGTCAAAAAATGGAGTTTCTGCTCCATTCAATCAGAGCTATGGATTTTTCTTCAAGCCTGGGGAGTCTGACCCAAGCCTAGCTTGGTTCAGTCTCCTCCCCTCTTCTTCTCTCCCTCCCTCCTAGCTGGGGAGATTACACACTGAAGACAAGGTGAGAAGTGTACGATTTCCTGAGGAAAAGAAGGTAACACTATTTTCTCTGGGAGTAGATTGAGTTTCATATCCAAATAAGTGGCATGTCACTTTTTCTTTGGCCTAATCAGTTCAATTGCAAAGTTGCCAACTGCTGGGTAGTTATCATATACCACTAAGCCACATTTAATTTAGAAAATAAAGTTTCTGGGCAAACTCTCTAGAGCCCTTTATTGATCCATCTTAAAATTACTCTTGAGTTTAGGTTGGAATATTAGGGCTCTGTATAAAGGAGGTGTTTAATAAATGGTGACTGAATGATGGAGTGATTTGTCATCTAGGTGCTATGAGGCTCACTGTACTAGAATTGAAAAGACAACCCAGAGAGGAAGACCACATGATCATTTTTAATCTATGGATATTAACTTGGCATATAGTGGAAGGAGTGACAAAGACCTGACTTGGAAAATCTGGTCTCTGATCTGTTAGCTGTTGGGGGCCTTAGTTCCCTAAGCTATACAAGGGGATTAGGCTAGATGACCTCTGAGGTTCCTTCTGGTTCTAAAACCAGGAGTATTGAATTTGGAATCAGCAGTCCCACCTCTGACACTTACTATCTGTGTCATAGTGGGCGAGCTCCTCTCCTTCTCTGGGCCTCAGTTTCCCAAACTGTAAAGACGGATAACATCACCTTCAACCTCTGCCCCACAAGGTTGTTATTGAGGCTTCAGAGAGAAAATATATGTAAGCTGCTTTGCCAAACTTTAAGTGTTATGCAAATGACGTCAATGATGATGCTGATTCTTCAGGAGAATTCCATTGTAGCTAATTAAAGATGATCAAGACAGGGCGGCACCGGCCCTGGAGTTAGGAGGACCTGAGTTCAAATGTGACCTCAGACACTTAACACAAAAACTAGCCGTGTGACCTTGGGCAAGCCACTTAACCCCAATTGCCCTCCAAAAAGCAAAAAAAAAAAAAATAAAGAAAAA
This sequence comes from Pseudochirops cupreus, assembly GCA_028627135.1. Taxonomy (NCBI): domain Eukaryota; kingdom Metazoa; phylum Chordata; class Mammalia; order Diprotodontia; family Pseudocheiridae; genus Pseudochirops; species Pseudochirops cupreus. Next base: position 403,058,448 of record CM053583.1, on the reverse strand, counting down.
TTTTAAAAAATGATCACGACATGTATTTAGCTATAACACTGGTCATGGCCCCAAACATGACAATGGCAGAGAGTAAAAATTTCATCATGGAATATCGCACAGGATCATAGACATCACAAATCAAAGAACTTGCATAAAGTCCCCCAGATAGGAAGCAGAAGAGTCAGGACTTGAACCCAGATCTCTCTGACTCCAAAGCCAGCTCTTAATCATGACGATCATGACGCTTCCAGTCTTTCTCACTAGAAGATACTTATAATATGTCTTCAGCTCATCCTTCCATAGGCACAGTTGGAAGGGACCTTAGGGGTCATTTAACTCAAGTAAGTGGAGAAACCAATGCCCAGAGTTCATAGGAGCATAGGACCTTAGGGACTACTTAGCCCAATCTCTTCATTTTTCTGGTGAGGAAACTGAGGCCCAGAGATATCTGGTGATTTGCCCAAGGTCAAATCAGAATGAAGTGGCAGAGTTGGGATTTGAACCCAAGTCTTTTTATTCCAAATCTAGCGTTCTTTCCACTACCTCCTGCTCCTTCTAACTTTGTATGTAGCAGCCCTCACCTTAGTCCATGACAAATTTGTGTTAAAAGGATTCTAAGTTGGCAACTAGAAACTATGATGTTGGAGTCTGAGAGCAAAGGGCTTGTCATCATCGGTGGTACTTCTGGAGGCAAACAGCCCTCCTTAGCCATCACTCCCTTATATGCGTTGTTTCTTCCTATTATAAAGTAAGCTCCTTGAGGGCAGAAAATGTTTTGCTTTTCTATTTTTATTCCTAGTACTTAGTACAGTGCTTGGCACTTGGTAAGTACTATGCTTTGTCATGCATTTATTCATCTAAAATACCTAGAGAAAATCTTCCAGAATTTTAAAAATGGAAAATCTTATTGCCTTGGGTTGTAATTCTCTCTCAACCACTTCAGGTCTATGCTTCCCTATGCATCATCCCCTTTGGTGTGGAATGCTTTGAAAGGTTAAAAACATAATCAAATCGAATGATTTTTTTAATTTCAAGAAAACCAAATTCACTTAAATTCGGTTTGTCAGGTATGGGATATTTCAACGTCCATAAATGAAATTTAATTTAGTATCCCAAATGGTGATACATGAGATTATGTTTACACACTTCTACTTTCCATCTCCTCAAATCAAACAAAAAATAAATCCTGAATCTTGTTAAGAATGTATCATCTATCTATCTATCTGCCTCTGTCTGTGTCTGTCTATCTATCTATCTATCTATCTATCTATCTATCTATCTATCTATCT
>CM053583.1:403016567-403056677 GCA_028627135.1 Pseudochirops cupreus | reverse complement strand
CATCTATCTATCTATCTATCTATCAATCACCTATCTATACATCCTATTTATCTATCCATCTACCATCTATTTATCTACCTATCTATCTATCTATCACTTATTTATTTTAGGGGAGGGAGGATGGGATAAATACCAGAAATGAGCAGAGGCTATGTGGGCTATTAATTGAATTCAGCCCATCTTAAGGGTGATTAAAAAAATAGCAACATGGTAAGTTTTGCTAAGTTGAGGCTTTCAGCCACAGAGCTGGAGGAAGACATCAAAAGGGAGCTCTGTAGGTGAAGAAGCGTGAGAGAGTTTTTCTATGACAACAATAGAGTTTCTGGCTTGCTACGTGGGTAAGGTCAGAGGGCCAACCAGGGAGAAAACTCTTCTAGAGTCTGGGCTGTGAAACACTGTTGGCATGGAGAGAATAGGAAGGATGACAATTGTAATAATACTGTAACCACAGCCACTTGACCAGGCCCTTGGTATTATTTTTCAATGACCAAAGATGGTTATTTATGCCACTCCTCCTCCTCTCCTGTCCCTTCTAAGCCTTCTTGAATCTCTAAACTGAAATACTATCATGAAATCTTTTATTTTTTGGACTTGCAAGATATATATTTATTTCTTATAACTTGGGTAACTTAAGAGCATGTGAAAGGCCTCATCCAGAGAAAAAGGGACACTGGGCTTGTCTTTGTAGCTATTCCAAAGCAGCCTTAGCTTGGTTAAATCTAAGCTATGAATGTGGATTGTTCTTGAATAGAAACTATGAGGGAACTGGCCAAATGACAATAATTGAAGGCAGCTTGGGGGTATAATGGATTTGAACCGGAGTTCTCCTGATCATAAGGTCTGTGTCTAGTTCTCCCTTTCAGAGGGGAAACATGGCCTCCTACGTAACTTCATTGCAACCCTCCAGGCCTAAGTCCAAGGCCCTGATTCACCCAATTAGTCAACTTGTTGCAGGCCTCTGGATTTTGGGTGGAATTCTCTAGGAAACAAAAACCAGCCTCTGAAGAGGACTAGTCTTTGTTTTGTTTTTACAAGTGGAGACAGTGGCAGAGGTGCATCCCTTTGCCAAGGGCCCAACCTTCCAGAGTTTCATTCATTATTAGAGATGTCCTAGGGATGATCACTTCCCAGGCACGGGAAGAACACCAGCTCTTCAGAGAGGCTCCAGGGACTCTACCTGAGACTCCAAAGTTTAGGACCTCCCTTCTCTACCCCAGCCAGAGGGCCCAATGAAGTAGGTTTTGAGGTCCCTATTCAGGGTGAATTTTTTTCATTTTTGGCTTCTGTAATTATGGTGGTCACACCCCAACAGCTTGGGTCCAACTCTCTCAAAGAGGTCCTTCATTGGGTCAAAGAGTGACAAGGAATAAGTGTGGCCTTGGGTTGCCTCTTAACGTTTCGTTTGTCATGGATCCCTCTGGCATGCTGGTGAAGGGTAGGTACCCCTTCTCAGGTTTTTAAATAATCGAAGGAAATGACAAATTTCAATCAAAACTTAGTGAAAATAAATTTTTCCCATCCGAGTTCCCAGACCCCCTGAAATCTATCTATGGAAGCTCTATTATCTGACTGAGAAGCCACAGTAGCTGTAACCCTCTCAAAGGGCAGTTTCAATTGTTAAGCTCCCTTTCATCTAGCAGTTCCTATTGTAAAGAAGCAAGACCCTCGTGGAAATAGAGAAGGTATATTAATGAGAGGGGAAGAAATGTGTTCCAAGCGGCTGCTTACTTGACATTTTTGACTTCTTTTAACAAGGATTCTCAGATTTTTATCTCTCTGAAAGTCAAAGCATTTCTAGAAGATGTTATTTATACCTCTCAGGAAAAGTACAAAGGCTGTACCTTTATTCAAAAAGTAACCATCCACTCAAAAGGAAATTTATGACCATCCCTCAACTGCCCCAAATCCTGACATATGAAAGAGTCTGACAATCAGAAAACTTTGATGATGTGAATTGTAAAACCCATCACAGGACCTATTCTCTTACCAGAAGAAACGAAAGATAACATGACTTCCTAACCTGAAGTCAGGCCTATCTTATTGACACCGAGGAGGTCTGACAAGGGTCCCTTCTGAATGCAAACCCAGCAGAACACATTTATTTTAAGACTTAATAGCTAGCTAGCACCTTAGCATTTGCAAAGCATTTTACTAATATTATCTCATTTGATACCCACAACAACCCTGTGAAGAAGGTGCTATTATTATCCCCATTCTTATAGATGGGGAAACTGAGATTTAAGTGACCAACTAAGGAACACACAGCCAGTAATTGTCAGGATGTGAACTCAGGTCTTCCTGATTCCCAGGTCCAGTACTCAATCCATGATGCCACCTCACTGCCTCCAAGAAGACTTCCCTTCTCTTAGGTGGTACAATGCTAAAAGCAAGAGCTTTCATCTGTCTTATTTAATCAGCTAAGTCAAAGCCCCAGGGCATTTCAACAATCTGGACTAGAGAGAAACCCGTTTCTGAGTTGCCACAGAGAAGGGAGCCTTTCAGTACTTGGGGACACGGGAAAGGTTAAGTTACTGGTCTATGGGACTCGGGGGGTGGAGGATGGGTGAGAAACAGGGAGAGAGGGGGAGAGAGAAAGGGGGGTAGGGGAAGAGAAGAGAGAGAGAAGGAAGAAGAGAAGCCAGGAAAAAGAAAAACAAATAATGAATGTGTTGATGCCATCAGGTCTATTCTTTGTCCTTTGCAGACAGATGTGACCATATAGATACGATGACTCCATCCCCGTATAGATTGATTACCTATGGTCATGCAGAAGGACGTGATCCCAGGTCTTCCTAGTTTCAAGCATGTCCCTTTAGGTACAATGTCATGATGTCTCTCTATGTGGGGTAGTGGAAGGGGCACTGGGCCTGGAGTCAGGAAGAGAGTTCAAATCTGGCCTCGGATGCTTCCTAGCTGTGTGACCCTAGGCAAGTCACTTAACTGTTTGCCTCAATTTCCTCATCTATAAAATGAGCTGGAGAAGGAAATGGCAAACCACTCTCAGTGCTTTTGCCAAGAAAACCCCAAATGGGATCACAAAGAGTCAGAAACAACTGAACAGCAACAAACAAATGATCTTTGAGGGGGCAGTACTGAAACAACTCACAGGGCGCACAGATGAGAAAAAAACCAATCATCAGCACTTAAAAGGAAGACAAAAATGAAGAAGGTGAATCTCAACTAGTCCACATAAGAGTATTTTTAATATAAGGTTTTGGAGGAGTTAGTCTACACCAAGAATTAGGTCACTATCTCCAGATTGGACTTTGGCTATGAAAAGAACAAAGAACAGGTCTGATGATATTGGGATATTGACACATCCAATCTGTCTTGTCTATTATTTTTTCCCCTCCTCACCTCTCCTTACTTTTCCTTTCTCTCTTTTCTCCTTTCTTTTCTCTTCCTTTCTTCCCTTCTTTCATCCCTCTCTCCTTCCTTCCTTTCCCACAGGGAAAAAGTGTCTAAATTGTACCAGAATTCAATAAAATCTAGAGATCAAGAATAGGAACATTTCATTAAGAATGTAATTATTCTAGAGAATGCAGAGATTCAAGCAAAAAAAAAAACTAGAGAGGAGGGAAGAGAAAAAGAGGAAGGAGAGAGAGAGAGAGAGAGAGAGAGAGAGAGAGAGAGAGAGAGAGTGAGTCTTTTTGGCATTTTGTGACACAGCACCCAAAATGTTTTTAATGAAGACCCTTTCCTCTTCCAGCACAATTGTAACGAAGTGATACTTGCTAAACTGCAGAAATCCTTCCCTTCTGCCTGTTCAGCCCTTTTCTTTCCATGAAAGCCTGCTTTTCTAAAAAGACAGCAGTTTCTCTTTCTCCAACGTTGCTCACACTACCACAGATTTATTAAGGTTTGGAATGTACACTCAGGCAGTCCTTATTGTAGGAAACAATTAAAGGGAATTAGTCTAATAATACGAGGCAGGGCAGCTTTTGCCCTTCCCAGAGTAACGACTCCTGCATGGAACAGTTATACTCATAAAAATCATGTATTTCTTAAATGCATTAAAATGATCCGAGCACCAAGGCTTGGCAATTAACACGGGCCCACTGAGGAGTGCTTATTCCCCAGGCTAAGGGGGATTAATCTCCGTATTAGCTCCAGCAAGGTCTTCCTTCAATGAAAATACATTAGAAGGAATTTGATTTGGAGGCAAATGCCCTGCACGTAAGAGCTTTCACATGAGATTTAATTTCCCTCTCATCTTGCAGGGTGGTTAGGTAGAAAGAGAATACCTGGCTTCCTCATGGGGTGTGGAGAGTAGCTGGTGCCAAGGGTAGGTCTTGGTCCTTTTCCCTTTGGCAGTTCTTCAAACTGAGGACGTGAAGGCCCCAGTTCCTACAGATGGCACCCCCCCTTCCTTTCCTAGGGCACCTGCTTAACTCTCTCTTCAGTGCCTGGCACATGGTAAGTGCTCAGGGATCTTAGTTACTTTATCAATCTTTCATTCTTCAACCTCCTCCTCCAAGCTCTTAGTGGTCAGGGATGGTCCAAAGGCAGTGGACAGATTAGGAAGCTCTAGGCCTTGTCAGGAAGTGACCACCTGGGGTGTGGTGGGAAAGAGGAGACTTTGTGGGGGTGGGGGGAGCTCTATCTCCGACCCTGGTGGCTTTGTCGCCTTGACAACCTCCCCCCCATCCAAGTCCGCCAAAGGAACAAGCTTAATTTTCTTTTCTTTTCCTTCTCTTTCTCTCCTACCCTTCACCAAAAACACGCAAAACGTACGCCATCCAACATAAAGTCGCCGAAATAGCAATCTTGTCTCTGAATATATAAATTGCAAAAATTGATATGAATAAATCTGCAAGTACGCACTGATTGTGGCACTTTTTTCCCTTCCAGCCCGCTCTGGGTTCCTCTTTCGGGGAGGTGGTGTTATTACACATCCCCAAGAACATCTGCAAACTCCGGGCTCCTTTCGTTAGAACCGAATGGAGGCCTGACCTCCTGTTCCATGCCATGAACCTGGAGTTCACACTCATATTTTGCATGTTACAGGAAGCTACAGCTCGCCCCAGGGGTGCTGCACACAGAATCTCAAAGCCAGATGCAGCCCTGCCTCTCTAGGCACCTGAAGGAGTATTCGGTCCCCATTCAAAAGCAGGTCCCCGACCAGTCGCTACAGGTCACTCGGGCTCCTCTGAAGAGGAGGACAAAACCAGGAATGCTTCTAGGGCTGGGCTGTCAGCAGGGAAGCAGGGGGATTACAAGGAACCTGTGACTCTGCCTCTTTCTGCCTTTGCTGGTAGTTTTTTTTGTGTGTGAACAAGAACCATACAACAGATTGAGCCTGGGATAAAGGCCTGAGACTGTGCAAAGGAACCCCACTGAGCTTCAGCTGTGCTCGCAATTAGCGACAGGCACGGGATGATCATTGTTGTGGTAGCTGATGGCAATGCAAAGTGACAAGTTTTATGGGGGGAAGTTGGGAGCAGTGGGGATGGGTGTGCAGCAAGTTTTCCCCCTCTTTTTCTTTCTTTCTTTCTCTCTTTCCATCCTCCCCAACCCCCCTGCAAAACCCGTCTTTGGGAGGCTGCAACCCAGTCTAGTGAAAGCTCCTTTCCCTCTATCACTCAAAAGAGCCTTACAGAGTCGTTGAAAGAATATATTTTTTTCATTCCTCTCGGCCCTTCAGAATGGAGTTTTCTAGGTCAGAGCTTCCTTACTTCCCTATTTAAGGTCCCCAAATACCCATTTGCTTCAAATTAGCAGAAAGCTTGTAGTTAGAAGCAAGAGATTAAGCATACAAAATTACTCAGCGGGCGACTTCTGGGGAGATTTGGGGGTTGAGAAGTCTTTAAAACTGACTACGAGACATTATAGACTTCTGACAAAAGAACATAGCAATCCTACCTGCTTCCTTCAGCCACGGTGGTTTGTCTATTGTTATGCTTTTAACGCTCATGAGAGCAGAACTATTGGTGATACTGCTCAATTACCATAGTAACTCACACCCGTGACCTCTTATTTCAGCGTTTGCTTCCCTACTTGGACCAATCCGGGCGGTTCGCATCTATTTAAAATGGTGACTCGGAGTGCTCAGGAGAGCCCCGAATGCAGGCAGGCTCCTCTCTTTATTTTAGGGGGCAGGAGTGGGGTGTTGTCTTGGGACCTGAATTGATTTGGAAATGTTGAGCTCAAGCCTTCAGATTAGCCTTTCCAATCAAAGGTGTTCCAAGGCTCCTTGATTGGAGGACTCCCTCCCATGACATTGTGGAAACCCTGGACAATGCCCAGGGAGAAGAAAAGAATGAGCTTGGGTTCACAGGAGACCAGGAGCCCTCCAGCTGCCCCAAGATCCATGACTGTTTTCACTTGTCCCCAGGCTTTCTCCTCCAAAGTAAGGCAAGACTAAAACCAGAGACTATTTTCTACAAAATAGGTACATCATGTAACGGGGGTGGGGTACTAACATCAAAAAGGGATTGATGAAGCAGTCAACAGAACTAAATGGCAAGTACTCTAAATACTGAGTTTCTCATTTTCACATTTTCTTAAGGCAGCACTGGCTCTGGAGTCAGTTCAAATACCACTCTGGATCCTTACTACTTGAACAAATTATTTAACCTCCCCGGGCCTCAGTTTCTTCATATGTGAAATGAAGGGACTGGACTAATTATCCTTGAGGTTTCGAAGCTTTGGATTTGTGGTTATTAGTGGGAGTATCAATACCTCTAATTATAATATGCAGCAATAAATGCATACGTGTATGTGCATGTATGTGTATATGTTGTGTCTCTCCTTAAATGTAAGCTCCTTAAAGGCAGGGGCTATTTTCTTTTTCTTTGTGTCCTCAGTGCTTATCATGGTGCCTAAATGTGGTAATGCTTGTTTTTTCATGGATTGATCACTTAATACTAAATCAACTGGTTAGGAAGCATCTATCAAACCCATACCATGGGCAGCACACTGGACTAGAACTGAGGGTACAAAGTTTAAAAGAAAAGAATTATTTGCTCTCAATTCATATGACAATCCATAGAGCATCTATCATTTTTGTGGGTTCATAACTTTAGAAGGGACCTAGTGATCTTACAAGCTGAGATGCAGAGGGATGAGGGCACTTGCCCAAGGTCACCCAGAAAGGAAGTGATGAAGGTACTGGGATTGGAATCTAGATCTTCTGATAGCAGATCTAGTTCTCTGTTCCTTATGTACGCAGGAGAAAAAAAATGAGCCCACATGTCATAATTTGGTTTTGTTGGTGCTGTTGTTCATAAAATAATCAAAGCTTAGCTCTCGAAGGGACCTTAGCGGGGAACTAACCATAGAAATCCTAAGATTTAGAGCTGGGTTGATTTCAGAATCATAGTGATTCATAGCTCCAGAAATGAGGGATGCTGAACTCAGGTAGACCCCAACTCTAGCCCAACCTCCTCATTTTACAGATGATGAAACTGAGGCCCAGAAAAAGTCGAGTGATTGCCCAGTTTTCCTAATAAGCAATACAGTTGGGACTAAAATACCCATCATTATTAGATCTTTCATGAATCCTGTCACATCAAAGGGAGCACACTCAAAACCAAACACTGTAAGTTCTCTGATTTTGCCCACTGTAAGAATGATTGGGTCCTGCTTTCTCAGGAATCTCTCTACATTTTTATCAACATGAGGGTCTAGCGAAGCAGATTTACCTTCTTTATCTAAAGTGCAGGGACTCTTTCTTATTATCCCAAAGCCCTCTTAGGCTGAAAGCAAGACCAAATTTAGGCATCCAGGCTGAATCTGTGATTGTTGTACACAACACAACCCCGGCTGCTGGGATTCCAAACACTTAAATGAGAAACCTATTAATGTTCAAGGCCTGAATGGCCAATAGAAAAACGGGGTCACTGTAATAATAACACATGGCCAATACACCAAACTCATTATAGACACATTATAGACAAATCAAAGCAGTACACACACACCCACACCCACCCACACCCACACCCACACACACAAGTATATATCTTAAATGACTAAATGTTAATTGATATCTTTCCCCGTTACAGATTTATTAACTATGGTATCAAGAATCAAGAGAATGGTTCTGTTTCTGACTGTTGTAGAATTGGACCCTCATTAGGGAGAATCTCTTTTTTCAAAGGCCATCAGTAAGGAATTAAATGTGACTCAAGCCCCAGAGAACTCATGCTGGCCTGTATGCCAGGCCCTTGTTCTTCCCTGGGTAGCGACATCATTAGTACCAACATGCTGACCATCAGGAACAAGGATAATTTCTGAAGTCTATTTTCCTCTAGATGTATCAGGGATTTGGAGACAGGCTTCCTCATTCTCTGAGAGAATAAAAAAAATTAATAATAATAGCCAACTGTTTACATAATGAACTTTAAGCTTGCTTTATGGAGATGATCTCTTTTAGTCTTTATAACAACCCTGTGAGATTGGTGCTATTGTTATTCCTGTTTTCAGATGAGGAAACTGAGAGACATTAAATAATTTCCCTAGGATCACACAGTTAGTAATGGCCGGAGGTAGGATTTAACTTCTCTTCTTACTGACTGCAAGTCTGGTACAATCTACTATCCCACCCAAGAGAGAAAAGACCCCTTTGCCCTCTAGACAATGGATTATTTGATGCCGAAGCGTGGCTATGGTATTAGTCCCAAGATATGAGCTACCATAATTCTTTGCAATTCAATTATATTTAGGACTAGATTCCATTTTGGCACATCAAGAGATCATAGGTCCAGAGCTGGAAGGAACCCTACAGGTCATCCCTTCTGTTTTATGTGTTTTCTTTCCTCATCAAAATGTAACCTCCTTAAGAGGAGGGACTGTCTCATCTTGCTAGCTTTCATCTGCTTTCCCAGCATTTAGTACAGTGTTTACCAAATGCTTAATCATTCATTCATTTAAATGAGAAAATGGTGCATTTAGACCTCTAAAAAGACCTCTAAATGTGTTGCATGGACAGCACCCGTAAGATGCAAGAGCAAGAGTCACCATTTAAAAGGAGCTTATTCTTCTATCAGAGAATGTGTCCATCTCATAAATACCTCCTTGGGCACCAGAAGTGGATTTGGAGCTAAAACTATTAGATTGCAACCAGATTTTAATGAATGATGAATAATTGGGTAAGTTATGTACCATACAGATGCAATTACAGAAAGGGTGGCAATGATCACAATTTATGGCACGGTATTGAAATCAAGAGGGATGGGGAAGAATGCATCCTTAAGGACTGATTGATTGGTATCCACATCATCTCCCCCTGGTAGCAGGGTAGGGGTTATTTCAACTTGGTTTTTGTGTCCTCAGAGCCCCAACACAATGTGTAGCACCTCGTCAGCCCTAGCACTTAATAAAGGATTGAACTGAATGATTGACCTTCTTCCTCTCAGAGGATCTTATGTTCAGATGAATTCCATAGTTGTAAACTTTTTATAGAACTAGATTATATAATTGTGTATATATAAAACATGCTATATATAATACATATAATAATTATAGCCCAAAAAGTTAAAATTAAAACTAACAAATTTCCCCTAAATCAGTGAGCTTTTGGCTAGGCTAAGATTATCATGATCTGTACTTTCAAATGTGAACACAGCACACTCTAAAAATTTCCACACACCCCAGATAAAAAACACGCAGAGGCCAAGAGCTCAAGGGAATTCTTTCCCTGCTAAAACTAGCCAGCTCTTGGCCAAGCAAATGGTGCCATTAACACAAAGAACTCTACTGGGAAGTATTGTCCAAAACCCTAAAATTGAAAGAAAACAAAACCTAACAACTATGATCAGATTTCAGATATGTTCTCAAGGCCCTCCCCCTTCTCTTTTCTCCCTAGGAATAGCCTTTATGCTATATGTCAACCAAATGAGAAAGTTGGATTCCTTTTGGGGTGCTTTTTGGATACTGTCTGTGGGAACAGAAAAACCAGGGCTATAGCAGGGAAATTTCCAAATACCAGTCAATACGGAAGCTGGGTATTACTCAGAACCTGGTCAAGAAGGTGGATGTAGTGAACTGGGAATCAGTTGGTTGGGTCTTTAAGAGGATAAAGGAGTCCAGTTTGGGGGAACTATTGGGAAGAGGAATTCTGGATGGCCAATAGCAGAAAAAAGAGGTGGAAGACAGTCGCAATGGGGAATGGAAACCTTTGGACAACTGTTTACAATAATACAGTGCTACTTGTCCTAGGAGGAGACTTTTTGATGGACAAACATGCATTTGCTTAGTGGGGGATGGAGACTAGATTTTGATGCTTAGGATCTATTGATATTGCTGATGGTAAAGTGGGTAGAGTGATGGGCCTGGAGTCAGGAAGACCTGAGTTCAAATCGGCCTCCAACACTGGGTGACCCTGGGCAAGTTAATTTGTTTCTGTTTTCCTCAGTTTCCTAAACTGTAAAATGGGAGTGAGAATAGCACCTAGAGTTGTTGTGAGGATCCAATGAGATAATACATTATTTTTAAAAAGCCCTTAGTATATTCCTTGGCACATAGTGCTACATAAATGCTTTCTCCCCTTTCCCTCTTTACTCCAGAATAGTTCAAACTATAAAATGTTTGTCAAAATGAAAGTCATTCTCCGTGTCCAGCTGGGTTCTGCTGTCTGATTAATGCCCCTTCCTCTTTTTGCTTTATTTCAATCTCTGTGAACCATTCTCTGCTTTTTATTATTTTTTACTGTGTTATTCTAATTTTTCCCCTCTTCCTTCAGAGATGTCTAAAAAGCCATTTGTCAGATCATATACCCAAACCACACACTTGGGGAAAGAGCCCACCTGATCAGTTAAAGACTTGACCCTCATTTTACTCAACCTAGAAGTATGAGTCTCTTTCATTGTCTGCAAACAGTTTGGAGGAAGTGGGGGCACCATGAATGAGTTCACCGGTAAAAGTTGCTGTTTCAGAGGTATTGGGAATGATCGGTACTAGGTCCAAGAGCGGAGTTAAGTAGTAAATTAGCAATGAGCTAATACGTCCAGAATTGATCACCCTGAGTGCCGATTAAGGCCTCCCAATAAAAAAAACAAAACAAAACAAAAAACCCTTCCCCCACCTCCAGCCCCCCCCTTTTTTTTGACCCTTTTTAGTCTACAGAATACGAAATTAAACACTTGTGGGTTCATTCTAAAGAGTGAATGAAATTGAATAAGCTACCTAGTACTTGAGATGCGCGGGGAGTACTTGAATAGAGCAAACCTCCTAAGTTGAATGGAGTGCCTTTGGGGACCAATTTGTCTCTTTTCACTCTCTATTCTTCCTTTTTTGCTGACAGATGTACAAAGGCGGAACTACTCCATGAAGCTTCTCTTCATGCACCCCCAGCAGCTGTCACTTTTGTCGAGCAAGTTAATCAGGCAAATGCCACCATATCCCACTTTCTATAAGGAACAACATGTTATAGACAGTACTCTTGCTAGAAAGAGACTTTATTTTAACTTTGACTGGCTTGCTTTCCCACCCCTCCAGGCCCCCACCCCCACTCAGCTTTCCCCCTGCTCCCCAAAAGGGGAGGGAAAAAAAGAAAACTTTGCCTAAGCTTACAATTTGGCCAGCCACAACGGCATTAAAAATGAACAATAATACACCACACAGTCAGGTTTGAAGCTATTTAGTGATTTAAAGGACTTGGGGCCACATTAGACCCACATGGGGTTTATGCCATTAGGCTGAGTGCCACAGGCTAGGGCAGAAAAAAAAAAAACCAACCCTGCAGGCAGAAAACGTTATTACTCCATGGATGTCTTAGATCCATTTGCTTCTACCCTTTCTCTTTGTAAAAACATTTTGTATCCCTCACTGGTTATTTACATGTCTCCTTTGTGAAACCTGACTGTGTTGAGAAAGGCTCCCCCTGATTCAGAATAGCATTCCTTAGTGCACCTTGTAGGTGAGTACCCTTTTACCCACGTTCCTAAATTTCCTTCTCAAGCCCCCACCAACACCAGGGATCTCTAGGCAAAATTAAGGGACATCCTAGCTTCTGGCTCCCTGGAACCCTAGGCCAACTGAGAAGGGTCTTTCCTGGTAACTCAGTTACCACCCCTTCCATCACTTCTGTGTAAGGGGGACTTATGAGGATGTGAGACATCATGAAAGGGTGCCCCATGCTGGCTCAGATCCTCTCTGAGAGCCCCAACTCACTTGGAGAACTCAATGCCAAAACCAGACATATTTTCATTAAACAAACTCTTTAGAAACAATGTCTGTGGAGAACTTGCCACCGGACGAGGGATTTGTCATTTTCAAGGACTGACAGCCAGCTTAAGGATCCCGTAAACTCTTTGAAGGCACCAATGCTGAGGTCTGTTTTTCCTGCCTCATTCATCCCACCCCCCCTTCTTCATTTCCTCTCTTGTTAGGTTGCTTACTGCATCCCCAGAAGGATGACCAGGTCTCCAGCCACTGAAGTTATACGGCTCCTCTAGGCACAATTGGCTAAGACATTGCTTTAGTTTCAAATCCATCTGTATTACTTACAGATTGTGTAACCACGTCCTTCTGTAATCTCAAATTCCCTTTTCCTGTATAATGTTCCTGGACAATGAAACCTCAGAACAGCACAGAAGACTTAACTATGCTGGTAGGTTATAAAGTCAATAGGCCTGATATGCCAATCAACCACATTGTTGCTGAGTAAGAATGCAGGGCTGAGTCTTATAGAAAGGACTTAAGCTGAGAACCTAAACTATTTATCAACTGTCTAGGATGTAAGTGCTATTGGATTACCTTCCCCTTTTCAAAATAAACCCTGCAAACATTGTTCCAGGGGGATAAAAGCTCCCAGACAAAACGCAGAGGGAGATGCAGACGGAAAGCCAAAACCCAGCCCTCCCTCAGTTGTGCCTAGGTATAGCAGCCTTCTGTGGCCCATATGGCATTAAAGATCACCCACTGTTTTGTGGTGTTTAGCAGGGGCGACGATGGAGTCCCACCCATAATTGGGTGGAAGTTGGATTTAAGGTGGGATCTTCTGTCCCTGTGCTGGAGACTGGCTTGGGGCCTCCAGCACAGAAGTCTGGCTTCAAGGCAACCAACTCCCTTACTGTTCCACAAGAGAAAGAACGTTGTGGGTATAAATTGTTGGCGCTGCGTCTTTGGGATTAGACACGCAGCCCGCATCATTGTTAGCAGGAAAGGCATGACTAATGGAACATGTTCTGCCCTATAGAATGTGCCCCCAAAGGTTAGCTTATCAAGGATTTTTTTTCTTTGGTACATCACACACTTATAATAATAGACCACATTTCTACAGCCCTTTGAAGACTACAAAGCACTTTCCTTACAACAGCCTTGGGAGGTAGGTGATTCAAGTGTTATTTCCATTTGAAATAATAATACTAGCATTTATATAGCAGCCCCCAAATAACAGACCCCACGCGCAGTCCTTTACAAACATTAACTCATCTGAGCCTCATAACAGCCCTGGGAAGTAGAAGTTATTATTATCTCTCTTTTAAAGTTGAGGAATCCGAGGTAGACGGAGGTTTTTTTTTTTCCTAAATGACTTGCCCAAGGTCACATGGCTAGCTAGTAAGTATCTGAGACCAGATTTGAACTCAGATCTTCTTGAGTACAGGCCCAGAGTTTTAACTAATTCATCATTTAACTCCATCATGAGGAGATGGAGGGGAGAGACTGGCAGCCTAATTCTGAGGGCAAGTCCAATCTTCCATCCATTACACCATGTTGCCCCTTGTGAGGTGCCCCCGATTTGTGGTGGGCTTGCTCTCTTTGTCACCTTCTGTGGGCTACCTTCATAAGCCTGAATCCTCAATCTCAGCATCCTCGTTCCAATTTTTGCTTTGTCCATTTTTAATAGGCACATATTAACATAGCTTAGCTGTTTTTCCCTGTTAAATATGGAATAATATTAATTTATCTGATTTCTGGACAACCTCCTCTCCCCTATTTCCCACCCCCTAATTAGGAGTCAGGAGGTCTGGTTTCCAGTACCAGATATCAGTCACTAATCTGTGTCCTTGCAGTCTAGGGCAGGTCATTTAGCTTTCTTGGGCCTTCATTTCTCCATCCATAAAATGGGAACAAAACCACTGCTCCTATCTCACTGGGCTCTTCAAGACCTAGATGAGACAATGAATTTGAAAGGACTTTGAAAAATATAAGTGCTTTATGAATATAAAACGGTTTGCAATATGGTGATTAGTCCTGTGGATTCCAGAATTCAGATCTAGATAAAACAGAGAACCAGGTTTCTTAAAATAGGATACTTAGATTTCAAGAAACAGTCAATCACAAATTAAGTGAGGCCATGGGTCTGTGACTATTCTGATAGATCATCTGTAAGAGGAGATGTTTGTTGATGGGATCCAGCCCACAGTGGTCTTTCTCTCTTTCACCTCCCCTTCTTGGCATGCTTCAAATGGTGCTACTGGAAATCTTGCCTGATTTTCCCAATGGTTATAGAGCTCCCTTCCACGCCTACCAGAATCATTTTGTGTTTGGAGGCAGTATGTTGATGGTCCTTTGTTTTTGAACAGAATCAATGACATCAGGGGGTGATGTCTTGACTTGTGTGTGGCAGTATGGTATAGAAGAGAGAAGTCAGACACTGTAGGAGTGTCTGTGGCTTCCCAAAAGTGACCCAAACCAGATTAATATGCAATTGGGAAATGTTTAATAAAATAAATAAAAATGTAATAGAACATAGTTTGTGACGATATGTGACTTTCAGAGATCCTTAGGTAAGTAAGCCCCTTGTGGGCAGGTGCCATGTCTTGGTCTATGACTCCAATCACCATCTCTGTAACTTTTCTGTCCAAATCATCCCTCCCCCCTCCCATTGCTCCCTATTGTCTTCCCCTATTAGAATGTAAGCTCCCAAAGAGGAGAGGCTGTCTTACTTGCAAGTGCCCGTGTCTCCAGAGCTTGACATGCTTCCTGCCACATGGTAAGTACTTAATAAATCCCTTTTCATTCACATACACTCATTCTTGAGTCCTCTGTAGCTCTGAGCATGGCATTAAGCACAGCAGGGAAGGTGTGCAGTTAGAATCATAATCTCAGATGGTATCCAGTTTAACTGGAACCCAAGCACAAATAAGCCTTTAGTTTGAAATCCTCCACTGAATAGGAACCTGCTATCTCCCAAAGTAGCACAAAGTGTCAGGGAGTGTCCTTCATATTCCCTTCTGTTATTTCCTCCCACTGTTGTGAATTCTCCCTTCTGGGGTCAACCAGTGCAAGGTGAATTCCTCTTCCACAGGAAGGCCTTTCAAATACTCAAATCAAATACTTAAATCCCCATCTTAAGGAACGTCAGCAGTTGCATCACCTAACCCAGAGATCTCAAAACAATTCCCTCTGCGACACATGACCACCAAGAAGTCGTCCAGCCTTGACTTGAAGCCATTCAATGAGGGGCATTCATTTCTTCCGGCGGCATTGGAATGACCTTAGTCATTCGACAATGTTTCCAGACATTAAGTTGAAATTTATCTCTTAGCAGTGTCTACTCACTGCCTCCCTCTGGGCCCAACCAGGACAAGACTGACCCCTTTTCCTGAGAATGCCCTTTCAACATTTGAAAACAGTTTTTTATGCTGCATCTGTTTTCTCTCCTCCAAGCTCAGCATTGCCAGTTCTATTGACTTTCTCTTATGATATCGTCTCAAGGTCCTTCACCATCTTTTTCATCCTCCTCTAGATTTTGGCCAGTTTATCAGTTTCTAACAACAAAAACTTTAGTTAATGTTTATATAATGCTTTGCCAAATGCTAACTCTTGTGGTCCTCACAACAACTAGGTGAAGTAGGTGCGCTTATTTCCCCCAACTTAAGATAAGGAAACTGAGGCTTGAGAGAGGTTAAGTGATTTTTCCCAGGGTCACACAGTCAATAAGGATCTGAGGATACATTGGAGCTCAGGTCTACCTGACCTCCAATTCTTACACTCTGTCCATCTCACTATTTACTGAGGTGCTGACAATACTCCAGTCATGGGCTGACCAGGACGGTAGAGCAGAGTTATCATTGTCTTAGCCAGAATACCATGTCTCCCGTAATGTAGCCTAAGTGGTTGCCTCATCACGGTACTGAACTTAATGACCCTATCTCCTCTGAGTCTTCTCTTGGCTAAACCATTTCCTGCTCTTCCCTGTGGGGGTCGATCAAGGCCAAGTTTAGCAGGCTCATCATTGCCTTCATTCTGGGTACTGCTAAGTCAGCCAAAGGTTTGGGTTAGCTCTTTGTCTGGCTACCATCGAAATGCCACTCACACTGAACTTAACACACAATGAACACTTGTTGAATGATTAGAAAGGAAGAATGTCCCAAATATGTTGGTAGGGAAAAGCCATTTGTGGTATGGTTTCCTAATAAATCTATGATGTTTACAGAATGAAAGTTACTTAATTTGAATCATCAATGGGTAAACAATATATGATCTGTACAATGTGACCTAGCAAGGCCATTATTACCTTGGTATGTTTTTGTAGAACCATAACTAGGCTGGTATTTGTTTTTGAGAAATGAGAATTTGTTTTTGGTGGAAACTTAACCAACGCATTTAAGGAGTAATATATATTGAGACTCCTGATAGGTAAAAGGCATTTTTCTTCCTTCTTTCCTTCGTTCCTTCGTTCCTTCCTTCTTTCCTTCCTCCCTCCCTCTCTCTCTCTCTTTCTTCCTCCCTCCTCTTCTTCCTTCTTTCCTTCCTTCTTTCCTTTTTTTTTCAGAGAAGCATAAAAGTGATCACCAAGCTCCCATCATGCTACACAAAGAACCACACCCATCACTAGTACTTGGGCTAATACTGAAGCTGAAAGTTGCTTCAGCATGGAGGTTTTGGGGTAGGCCAATCAATGGAGGTCACATATGCAGAAATATAGTGTGTTCCCCCAGCTTCTAATCCAGCCCTCTTTGTCAGTATCCCAAGTTTAATAACAATAGCTAACATCTATAGAGGGCTTTAAGGTTTTCGAGGCACATCATGCATATTATTACATGTGAAGTACTTACTGTATGTCAGGCAGTGCTAACACTGTCCTGTGGTCAGGACTGAGAGACAGGAGATGTGGCATTAGAGCAACTGGGTTTGAGCCTCAGTTTTATTCCTTACTATCTGTGGGACCTTGGCAAGTCAGTACCTCTGGGGGCCTCATTTTACTCATCTGAAAACATGGTGTGAAAGTCTCCTTGGCTCTAAATCATGAGGGGTCTTTGACAACACCTGTCCAATTTCTTAAGTTTCCTGGGAGCAGGAATTAACTTTTCAGAATGATGGGGGGAAAATAGGGGAAATTCTCCAGCACTCTTGCAGACTTGGCATTTTTTACAAGGATTGAATCCAATGAAATCACTGGAACCAAGGTAGGGTTAATGTGGCTTTGTCCCAGTGTGCCAAAACTTACAAGGTGCTGACAGAGCGTATAGCCTATCAGCAGCAAAGAAACAACTGAGTTTAGTATCTAGTTAGTAAAGATAATTTGTTAAAATAGAAAGCTACCAGATGGTAGCGCTTCTTCCCCCAAGGGCAGCTGCACCTCATTTGAGCTCCTCTTGGCTCCATGCGGCCCTACTCCCCAAGCAGCCGCCTTGTGGTGTCCCATGGTCTCCTTTCTCCACCTGCCATTCTGCTTAAATGAATTTGTCTTTAAAAGTTGAGTTGTTCATGATTAATGTGGAAACATATTTAATATGATCATACGTGTATAGCCTGTATCAAATTGGATGCCGTCTTGGGGAGGGGGAAGGGAAAGGGGGGGGAATTTAGAACTCAAAATCTTACAACAGTGATGGTTGAAAATTAAAAATAAATTAATTAAAAAAATAAAAAGTTGTTTCATGCATCTTCTTTTGGGCACATAAATTGCTAGCTATGCCTCTGGCCTATGAATTAAATTTTGTTGACTACACATAGAGTCTTTCCCAATTATTTGTTCTTTTGTGAATGTTTCCCCCTATTAACAAAGAGAATGATGTTTCATCCCCTGCTTAACATGTAGATGCTAGAGGGAATAATTTCCAACATCCTGAGCAGGACTCAGACTCTTTGTGAATGCAAGTGGTCTCAAGTCCAAGGAGGGACCTAGGAAATAATGCTGTTTAAGGAAGTTAAAGGTAATACAATATGTTAAGTGACACCAGCATTGTGTGTACTTTGGGAGGAAAAAAAATAATATGCTTGCTAGAATAGGGTCACAAGACTTCATCAATTGGATTCTAGTCAACTCGGTGGGAGTTTAGTTGAAGAACTGAGGGCTATGAAAAGTTTTCTTCTAAACAAGGAATTTGGAATGAATGAAACATTTAAGCTGAGCCTTCTTTTCCCAGCTCAGATTGTCTTTCTGGACATATTAACAAAAAAAAAAGGAAGTCCCCACCAAGTGAAAGCAACAGCTTATTCTAACAGTTAAGGGCTAATAGATAAGAAAGAAAAAGTAGATTGTATGTCAGAGGAAGACCAACATGTTCCCTAAACCTGCTAATATATTGGGGGGGGAGGCAGGCCATTCACTTGCCCTTCACTACTGAGTTGAAATGCGTTGTGGGAAAAGCCAGAGAGGAATGAAGACACTATCAGAATCAGATGATCCCTTCCTGTCATTACATGAAATCCTTCCCCTGCCCCCTCCCTACTGCCTACAATAACTGTAACAGGTTCCAAAGAGAAAGCTAGAGATTAGAAATGGAATATTTCTTTTTTATCTTTGTATTCTTAGTGTCTGGCACATAGTAGATACTTAAGAAATACTCCTTGATTAATTCATTAGCGTGAATTAATTAGTTCCAGTTGATCAACTTAAATCTTGGTCCCAATATATTATTGGCAATTTGCTTACAGATTACCTTTGGAAGGAGGCATGTATTGGAGAGAGGAAAGAGCAAGTGTAGGGAGAGGGGTGGGAAAATCCATGAGAAGGGTGGAAGAGGGTGTTGTTTTGTTTTGTTCTGGACCTATGATTTTGTTTCAGGTACATTTCAATGTGGAAACTCATTCACTTATAAAGGTCAGTAACTCATCTGTAACATCAGAGCAAGAGAGAGAAGCAGATCATTCATAGAGATAATAAATTTAACATTAGAGGCCATTTAGTCCAAACCCTTCATTTTATAGATAAAGAAACTGAGGCTCAGATAGGTTATTTGCCAGTTATCATGCATCCTCTAGCCCTCTCTTTTCTAGGCTAATATTAAGGACACCAAGTGGTAGATTGCTACCTTAGAGTATTGCCTGGGGCACTGAGGTTCATCATATTGACCAGGGTTTGGGTATGTAGTGACTGGTTGACCCTGGGCACTGAAGTTCACCATCTTGCCCAGGGTTAACCAGCAAGTACGTGTAGAAGGAAGGATCTTTCCAACTCCAACATTTTCTACCCACCAGGTCATCTGCTCCTCATGGATTCATGTATACCATTGTATAAAATAAACATGAACTCCTTTCTTTGTCTGGTTTTTGGGCTGGGACTGGGATTCCAATGAAGTGCTACACTTTGAATGAAGATACACCTTCTACTAATGCAGGTTGACACCTTTTCTGAAACATCTTAGGATCACAGAGTTTAGACCTAGAAGGGGTTGGAAGAGGTCATCAGGAGGAAGCTGAGGTCAAGTGCCATTACATGGCAGAGGATTTGAACCTGGATCTTCCTGGCTTTGAGGACAATTTTCTATTCACTAGGCCACATTGACTCTCTCCATGCTAGTCAATATGTTTTAAAATCAGTTGATCGCTTTTTCTTTTCAAGAAGAGCGATTCTTTTTCTAGAGGAGCAAGTGTGTGCCAATGCCAGTAGAAGCTGGTAGATGAAGACACTTTCTGACAAGAGTCAGTGCAGAGACTGGCAAGGAGGGAAGCCGCCCCTCTGTTAATTAATGGGATGTGTTTGAGAATTGAGTACATCTCGTCTTCTGCGATGCAATGTGACAGTATTTGTTCCACAAAATGTGCCTTGGCTACTTTTGTGTGTGTGTGTGTGTATGTGTGTGTGTGTGTGTGTGTGTGTGTGTGTATGTGTGTATGTGTGTGTGTGTGTATGTGTGTGTGTGGCAAAGTAAGTCTGTCACTTACTGCCTACATGTTTCAGACTGCTATGCAGAGGGAACAAAACTTCCCCTTCTCCAAGATTCCCAAGTCTTGTGTGGCTCATGTTAGCCAGACTAGTGTGACCCTAAAGTAATGGAGCAATCAGATGACTTCTTAGCACGATTAATAGAACAATCCCCTCTGTAGAAGAAAACAAATTAACTCCCAGCACCAAATGTCTCCTGGACCAGGAAAAGCTGTTCAGAGAAAAAAAATGCTTTGGAAAACGCCAGGGACAAATTCCAGCCTGATTTGCCCAATATTATCCCTGAAATGAGTGGACCCAATGGATAGTATTGGTTTTGTAAGGCATATGATGCAGCAGAATCAAATTTTGGGGTGAGGTATGTCACTAAGCTGGTGCTTGGTGAAGTGCCTATCAGTCAGAGCCAAACATCAACTTCTTTGGGTTAGCAGAGCTCCAGTGCCCGCACTCATCCTCCTGATCACTGCTAGTTCCCCTCCTCTCCTCCATCTTCCTTGGACCTAGGACAGCCAAAGCCAAAACTTATGAAGGGGGAAAAACTCTCTTCCCTTTCCAAAGAATAGAAACTGGGGTCTCCAAAAGACTGAGGGACTCCCTCATTATCTAAATGGTACCATGGACAGAGGTACAGCCTTGAAGTCAGCAAGACCTGGGTTCAAGCTGGGCAAGTCACAACTTCTCGCTACCCCATGCAACTGTCTAAATTGCCAAGACACATGCAGAGTTCCCTGCATCGATGAAATCACAGAGTCCAAAAGAAAGATCCCCAACCCAATCCCCAACTCTACCTCTCAGTAGAATGTAAACTACAGGGAGTATAAGTATTTTGGATCTTCTAGCACAGTTGGCACATTTAGCTTGGATATAGTAGATGTTTAATACATACTTAGTGAATCAAATTCAATTCTTCTCCTCATCTCAATACCATTGCCATTGAGTCACTGATGCCAGAAATTCAATGGCTAGAAATTAATTCTTTTAGCTTAAACATAATCGAATTAAAATGCAAATGCCAAAAATTCAATGGCTAGAAATGCATTCTTTTAGTTTAAACATAATCAAATTAAACTGCAAATGTAACAGGAAGAGCAATGCTTTATAACTTATTAGATATTTATACTTCACTGTGAAAGAGTTCATAAAGGCCTTCCCTAAAAGAAGTTTGTAAAGGGGGGAGGGGCATGGAGAAATGTGAGGATTGTAGACACCTTATAGAAGCTGGAAATAAAGCCTGGGCAAGGCAAACAAATTTCATCTGTTTTACAGTTTTGCTCTGGGATAATCTTAGGTGGGCAGTTAGGTGGGATAGTGGATAAGAGTGCTGGGTCTGGAGTCAGGAAGACTCTTCTCCTGGAGTTCAAATCCCTATTCCTAGGACACCTAGAAATTGATTTGACCACTGCTCAGTTTCCTTTGATGAACCTTCATCTATGCCCTTTTCTGTCTCTGTTTCTCTCTCTTTGTCTCTGTCCTCAGTTATATTTTTCATATCTTTGCAGATGAATCAGTTTTATATATCCTATATAATATATATATACAATATATTCTATTGGCCTCTGTGTCAACAACAGCTGAATGTAAATTTTGAAATGGATGTCTTGTGAGCATCTCAAGCTCAATGTGTCTGAAACAGAACTTCTCTTTTCTCTCAAACCCTCCTTCCTATCCAAATGACCCTACTTCTGTCTGAAGTAGATGTGCCACACCCAAGGCCCATGGGTTGGATGTGGCAGGACACTATTGAATATAGCTTGAACTTGGATTACAATGCATTTGGGAAATATTGAATAAAATTTTTAAAATACAATAAAATATAGATAGCATTACATTTAAAATTAAGTCAACACATGGCTGAGGGGATGCCTTTTTTTTTCGTTTGACACCACTGGTTTAGAGTACCACCATCCTCCTCATCACCCAGGCTCACAACCGTGTTCTTTGCCTTGACCCTTCCTTCACTCTCACTCACCTTACACATGCAAACCTATTGGAAAATATTATAGTTGCTACCTTATGAACATCTCTCACAAATGTTCCTTTTTCTCTACTCACACAGCTAAAACTCTGGTATCAACCTAATTACCCCTCACTTGGACTATTGGTGTTTTTTTTTCTTTTTAGAGGAGGGAAGGCTGGGCAATTGGGGTTAAGTGACTTGCCCAAGGCCACACCCTGGTAGGTGTTAAGTGTCTGAGGCCAGATTTGAACTTGGGTCCTCCTGACTCCAGGGCCAGTGCTCTATCCACTGTGCCACCTAGCCACCCCTGGACTATTGTTATAAATTTCTAATTGATCTGCCTGTCTCAAGTCTCTCCACTCCAATGCATGTCTCACTTAGGTGCCAAAGTGATTTTCTTAAAGCATAGACCTGACCATGTCATGCCCCTTCCCAAAAAACTCTAGTAGCTCCCTATTCCCTCCAAGGCTTTTAAAGCTCTTCATCCCCTGGCCCCTTCAGATCTTTACAACCTTCTTATGCTATACTCCTCTGTCTGTACTTTATGATTCAGTTATACTGGTCTCCTAGCTTTTCCTCACATGGTACCTTCCATCTTCCGTCTCTGTCTCTATTTCCTGTCTGCCATGCTTGGAATGCTCTCTCTTCTCACTGTGGCTTCTTAGCTTCTCCGACTCCCTTCCAGATACAGTTCAGATCCCACCTTCTGCAGGGGGCTTTTCTGATGCTTTCAGAAGCCAGAGCCTTGCTCTTTGAGATAACTTCCCATTGACTCTGTATGTATCTTCTACATAGGAAATTTTGTACAAGGTTTCTCCTTCCCTTAGAATGTAAGTTCCTTGAGGGCAGGGATTGTTTTTGCCTTTCTTTTTATGGCTAGTACATAGGACAGTGCCTGGTATATAGTAGGTACTTAATAAACTCTTATGGATTGACTGATAAAGACCCCATTTTAAACTGGTTTGATACATTGGCCTTCAGTTTGGATATCTTCAAGGAAAAAGCTTGTGAGACCCATCAAGAAGCTCAGTGATATTTTTAGCTCAAGGGATCTAGATTTTTAAGTTTCTAGCTAGCTTGGTAGCAAAGTGGGCAGTGGTGGTCATGGAGTCAGGAAGGGTCATTTTCAGGAGTTCAAATCTGAAGGCAGACACTAACTAGCTGTAAGATCCCAGGCAAGACACTTAACCCTGTTTGCCTTAGTTTCCTCATTTGTAACATGGGGATAACAAGACCACCTATATTCCAAGGTTGTTGTGGGGATCAAACAAAATACAACATAAAGCACTATTGAAATGCTAGCTATTATCATCGGGTTCATTAAGTCATTTTCGGTACCAGTGGACAAAACAAACATACAGAGGGATAATGTGAAAAATGGCACTGAAGCTAGATTTCTAAGGAACATGTTGGGGTCTAGTACGACACAATAAGAGTGGCTGTTTCTGATACTGCTACACATACTCAATGTATATGTGTCCTGGGGTGGGCTGGTTGTTTTTGGCTTAGCACCTTCTCAATAAGGCTCAAAAGTTCTGACTATGCCTCCTTTGTTTTACGATTATAGACTTAGAGCTGGAAGGGACTTCAGACACCTCCATTTTTAAGGCCCAGGGAGGTTAATTAATTTGCTCAAGATCATACCATCTGAAAAACTTTCCAGCAGAATTCATATTGTAAAACCATTGATTTAGGACTAAAACATACCTTAGAGGTCATTTTCTCCCATTTTTCCTCAATGGGAGTCCAATGCTCCCATTTTGCAGAGGCTCAAAGGTAACGATTTGTCTAAGGGTTGAATCATTTCCCAAATTCCAGAGGAATTCATAATATCATCGATACTTAGCTGAAGGGGCCTTAGAAGCCACCTAATCCAATCCCCCCATTTTACAGATGAATCTCAGAGGGAGTAAAGTTATTTACCCAAGTTAGTGTCATCAGAATACTCTCCAGTTGAGTTGGGAGACAACTGGTTATTCTACAACAAAATAATCCCCCTCCCCAACTAGTTTGCTGCTTGTGTAAAAATACGACTGATGTGAATAACATTTAACTGAATCCATAGATCAAAATGTAGATTTGGTGTCATCAGCCATGCTGATGGGTCAATTTTAGATCTATTTACCAAGAATCCCTAATAAATCTGAGGATTTATTAAGGGAAGCCAAGAAGGGAGATCTGAAGAATCAGAAGACCTGGATTTGAATCTTAACTTCCTCATTTCCTAACTGTGTGAGCCTGGGTAAAATTTCCCCCCTTCTCTGGGTCTCCATTTCCTCCTCTATAAAATGTAGAAACTGGACTAGATGACCAGTAGGGTTCTTCCAGCTCTAAAGGTCCATGATTTTTTTTTTTTTAATGATAATATCTACAGGTTATAGGTGAGTGGTATCCTGGGTGGGTAGGTAGAGTTCCCACACTAGAAGTCCCTCTACTGCTGCAATCACAAATCCTTTGGGAATCACAAAGGTTATCATTTTCTATATCACCTTTTTAGGGAAAATGAATTCAGTTTATTCTAAAAGTAGATATTTGTCTAATTTGGCAGTGAAATGCTAAATTAAGACCACCACAAGAACATTGAATACAATCCATACAGCATCATTCCGCTGTTATCATTGACCTATCACTGAACGATTAAGTTCTTACTGGGTATTTTTAGTATTTTCTAATCTGGTAACTGCTATGGAGAAGCCAAATTCTGAGTCAATCTCTGCCAGCCTAATCCCTGAGAAGTCAGATTAAGTGTATAATTGACCCACATAAACCACACATCCTCTCCAAACCAATGTTTTCCAAGTCTGGTTTACACTGACACAGGACTCAGAAAAAGAACTCTATGAAAGACAGGATATTTCCTCCCATTGGGATTTCATCAGAGTTGGAGATGGCTTTTTAATCACTGATCTCTGAGCCTTCGAGGTTTAAGCAGATGAGCTAACCCTAAGCACATCTGTTTTAATCCTGATCTACTTAGGCTGTCTCTTCAAGAAGTACAAGGAGAAAAAAAATAAATTAATTTTTGTTTAGTCACTGAAATCTTAGGCACATCTCTTGATGAGCTGATCTCTAATATCCAATGCATGTTTTTATTTTGGGAAAGATGTTGAATTAAACATCAGAGAACGGGTGGGGTGGGAAGCCACCCGCATTATTTATGGACATTTGAATTTTGTGTCTTTGTTCCTTGAATTGGGATGGCTTTTTTTTGTTGTTGCTCTTAGATGGCATTTCTAGGAAGATGGAGAACAGCTTTATACACAATCCCCCCTGATCATTTTATATTAGAGGAAAGGTTACCCATTGTTTCCTCAAAGGAGCTAGGCTGTTCCTTTGAATCCGATGCTAAAAACTCATATTTTGGAATATAATTTAAAATTGCTATGTTTACATTTATTCAAATCAGATAATAATTCTCACCACATTTCCCTGCTTTATAAAACAGATATCACAGAATCCCTTGCTCAAAAAAAAAATCATAGGCTGCTATTTTGTAGCAGCTAGGATGAGCTCAATGCTATTCCATTAGTCTAATTACGGACAGAAATTTTCACTTTTCTCCAAGGTCTGGTTAAAGTTAGATTACAAAAGCAACTTCATGACTACCTTCTACCAACCTAGAGGAAACTGAAGGGGGCAGCTAGGTGGCAAAGTGGATAGAGTGCCTGGCCTGGAGTCAGGAAGACTCATCTTTGTGATTTCAAATCCAGCCTCAGACACCAACTGTGTGACCCTGGGTAAGTCGCTTAACCCTGTTTGCCTCAGTTCCTCATTTGTAAAATGACCTGGAGAAGGAAATGGCAAACTGCTCCAGTATCTTTGCCAAGAAAACCCCAAATAGGGTTACAAAGTCAGATATGACTGAAAAATAACTGAACAACAAAAAAGGAAACTGATTAAAAATAAATTCAGTGAGGCTGAGAAAGTCTGATTGATTCACATGCTGAAACAGGCAACAATTCAACTAATGCTATCCTAACAATTTCCCAGAAACTCTAGCTTCCAGTCAAAAAGACAGTAATGGTTCAGTTCGTGGAAGAAGTCTGAGGTGTGATAGAATGGTTGGCTCAGATGCCAGGATAACTTTCAAAATGCTTAGAGGGTTTAGCCCAAGTGTTCCCACTTCACATTCTAATATCTGCCTTTTTTTTTCAAGAACAAAAGACAAATTTGAACCAATACTTCAAGGGAAGATCTGAAAGGAGAGCCATGAAAATGGAGTCAAGAAATGGCCCATAACCATAAACACAGCAGTGGCCCTGGGATCAAAACTGTGAATCACAAGAGGTAATAAAAACAGTGCTTGGACTTGGAGGCAAGAAGGCCTGGGTTTGAATTCTGCCTACAACACTTAATTGCTAGGTGACCCTAGGTAAGTCACTCAACCACTCTGAAACTCAGTTTCCTAAAATGGAATAAAAGAACAGCACCTACCTGGCATGGTTGTTGAGCATGTCAAATGAAATAATGCCTTTGTAGACCTTAAAGCTTTACATAAAAGCTAGTTATTATTGGCAAAAAGAACAGATACACAAAATTCAGACAAAGAAAATGACACAGAAACCTGCCACCCTCCAAACAAAACATAAAATATTGAAATAGAAATCTTTTTCTTCTCTCCCAAATGCTCATTGTCTATTATTCATTTTTGCCATTTAAAAAAATGAAACAACTTGGAAAAGAAATCTTTAGCTCTACTAGTGTCTTCTGAAGTATTTCTGGCAATAGTTTCTCTCTCCACCCTGGAGCTCCTGTCCTCAGGGGGGAAAAAAAGGGTGCAATGGTGTTTAATTACTGACCTACTGAATGCTTTCTATAAGCCCCTTCCATGGGAGCTCAGAGGACACGAGTGACTCACAGGATTCAAACACATAGAGCTCTCCTTACAAAGAAGTAAACACCATGCTGGAGGAAGACAGAAGCCGCAAATAACCAAGCATGTTGGTAATCTGATGTTGTGTAGCTAGATTATAGAAAAACAGTAATTACTGAATGACATTACTCAGTCAGCATGGTAATGAAGTTTTTTGAGAAGATCTGGGTCTTTCAGATGACAAATGTTTTAAATCAATGACAGATTCGGGAACTTTCCTTGCTACTCTCTCAGCTAGGTTGCCTAGCACCAACATTCTATATGTCGGGGGAAGAGGTGATTTGGAAGGGAAATTCAGGCAGAAGCAATGCATTCCTTTGCACTGACCTAAGCTGCTACAGAGGAAGCTTTGCTTAGTCTTGGAGTGACTTGGTTAAAACTTCTAAAGTCTGGCAGGTGGCCATGTCAAGGGAACATGGGTCTTACTAGGAAAATATTATTGGTGGAAGAGCAAAGTGATTTGACTCTGGGACGGGGTAGGGTGGAGGGTGTGGTGGTGGTGGGGTGAATAGGTTGGGGAAATCCACAACTTAATTGAAAAAATTTCTCATTGACTAGCATCATTCAATAAACATGCAGAAACCTTTATGCATTTGGGGAATGGCCACTCTACAGAGGGACCTTTGTTTTAAAATATGGATTTGAAAGCACTTTGCTCTTAAAAACTTGGAAGAGGACAAAGGTCATTTCCTGGCTTTATTTAGTACTATAATGTCTGAGACGTCCCCCTCCCCATGCTAATTAGGAAAAAAAAAGTTGGAGGGAGTTGTTTGCAAACAATATGACAGGCTGGAATGCAGATCAAACCACAAATTCAGTAGTGAATGTTTTCAAGATTGGCTAGCACAAGGGTAAGAGTGTACACACACACACACACACACACACACACACACACACACACACACTCCTGCACATACGCACACCACGTATGGACCACACCAAACTGTGCTTTGGGAGATACGGATCAAAGAAAAAGGCAGCTTAGGCATTGAAAAGAGCAATCCACAGGCTCCTCAAAAATTTGCCTTTTATGGAATTGGTTCAACAGAGCCAGGTAGTCAGGGCATGATTAGAAGCCCTGCTACAGGGTGGCATCGGCTGTCCCTTTTTTCAATGCCTACTAGATGGGTGATTCAGTGTATCAGGCATTCGAGGCTCCATACTCTCAAAGAGGCACGCATGCAGAGGAAGGAGGAGGCATTAGGTGTGTTTTACGCATGTATGAGGCATTCTCAGTGGAGGTGGGTCATGCTAGAAGATGTACACAGGAAGATTATTTGACTTTAATTCATGCCACTTGAGATAATGTGATAAAACATTTGACATGAGAGATAAGTTCCATTTTCATCTGGGAGGTCACAAGTGAGAGAGTGAAAGAAAGAAAAAGAGAGAGAGAGAGAGAGAGAGAGAGAGAGAGAGAGAATGAGAACTATAAAGAGTATTCTTAAATAAAAGTAATGCAGAAGAGTGGAATATCATGTACAAAAAGAAAATGATTTGGGGATGGGGGAAAGAAAGGGCTTTTGAACACATTATGGAAGCAAATGAGCTGGAAGACAAAGCGTCAAAAGTCGGAAGCATCGAAATTGGAAAGCTGTGCCAGGCAATGAGATCACTAAGATGAACCAACAACAAGGAATTAAAAAAAAAATCCAATGTAAACTGCTGTACACAATTAAAGAAATCATATAGAAACAAGAATCCCAAAGTAGACCAAAACACTAACACTGCCTTGGCACTCGAGACACAAAACCTTAAAGGGAGAAGCCGACTGACTCTTCACAAAATTTACAAGGACCAGGGGTGCACCACACACAATGGTAGCAAACACAGAGACGGAGAAATCGGTTCCCATGCACTCAGGCCAGGTCTACACTGGCAAATGACGTGAAACCCAGAAACCATTCTTGGTATCATTCTAACAGTTTTCCACTCTCCCCTCCCCCCACTTCGCCTGTCCCAAGCACTTTGGCCTGAAATAGACAGTAAGGGCCAAAGTGGGGTATGGGACTAGTTTTCTACTTTGGCAGTGCAGACGTGGCGACTGTCAAAAAAAGAAAGGGGGAGGGGCAGAAAACGATTAATTCTCAAGGCATTCAAGTCAATGTTCTCTAAAAGTTTTTTTTTTTAATCCAGGGTCTTCCAGTCACATGCAGCTGTTCCTTTGTTTGTTTTTGTTTTTAAGACTTTAATTTTCATAGGCATAGCCACAGTGTGGTCTGTTCGGAAATCCATGGGCTGAGGATTTTTCTTCCTTTTTTTTTTATTACCCCCCCCCCCCCCCAGAAACTTAGTCAGTCTCGAGCAGATAACAATACAGCACCTACAACTCATCTGCATGTCACAGCTGTCAGGCCGTGACAGACGAGCAGCGGGGTAGCAGAGAAGTACGTAGGCAGTGAATGCCACCCAGACTGGAAGACGGCTCCCTAAAAAATGGGACTGGATTACAATGGTGAGAACAATGACCGAGAGAGATCTCTGCCCCATCCGAGAAAGCTTCCTCACAAGCTCGGGCGGGAATGTGTCAGCTTAATAAAAAGACACCGCTACCCTACGGATCACACAGATAAAGACCAGGACACAGTAAGACCAGAGGAGAGAGATTCAGAACAGAGAGACAACAGAGACAAGAGCCTGAGTCAGAGGAAAGGGAAAGATTTGGTTGGATTTAATAACCAATTGGTTGTTTGATTTTTTTTCTCAAAATGTGACTTATCCTCCTGTCTCTTATTTTGTCACATTTTGGAGAGTCTCCTCCTTGGTCTGCAAGGAGGAGAAGGCATTTACTTACATCAAATAACCTTTCTATATACATCTCCTCATTGACCTTATCACGGAGGACATCCTGAGAGTGGCGGACAAATGTCACATAGGCGTCGGCAACGTCCATCCCAGGCTTCTGCAAAGAAACACAGAAATGTGAAAATGGCATCGTCTTCATGTCCTGTACTCTCTTTCCTTCTCCCATTCCCTTCCGGGGAACACCTGCTGTTGACTTTTCTAGGACCCCTTCCCTGGCCAAATTCTGCCCAGTATTCAAGGCTATTTCCCACAGTGCCGTTCATAGTACATACTGGATTAGCTGGACAGGGACTGTGGGATTACAGATCTGGAATGAACCCTGTTCAATCCTTCCCTGACCAAAGATCCTCTTGATAACATACCTGACAGGTGGTCAGTCAGTTTGGAGTGGAAGACCTTCTTTGACAGGAAACCCAGTGTTTCCCAAGACAGCCTATTCTACTGTGGGATAGTTCAGGTCTTTAGGAAGATTTTCCTGACATGAAACCTAAACTGAACTCTTTACAACTTATACCTAACTGCTTCTACTTCTGCCCTCTGGGTCCAAGCAGAGCAAATCTAATTTATCCTTTTCCACATGACAGCTTTTCAAATGCTTAACATTACAGTTTTAGAGCCAGAAGGGACTTCAGGTCTAGTCCAATTATCTAATTTTATAGAGGAGAAAACAGAGACCCAGAAAAGTTGAATGACAAAGCTAAGATTTGAATCCAGGTCTTCTGACCCTAATTCTCCCACACAATCTACTACATCAATAAAGGCTAAAAGGTTCTCTTGCCTTAGGCTTCCCTTCTTCAAATAAAACTGGGGAGATCCTGGGGAAGTCACTTAACCCCATTTGCCTCAGTTTCCTCTTCTATAAACTGAGCTGGATAATGAAATGGCAAACCACTCCTGTATCTTTGCCAAGAAAACCCCAGATGGGGTCAAGAAAAGTCAGACACAAATGAAAAATAAAATCAGTGTTTTGTTGCGTGGCAGAGTCTCAGAGGTTTTCATAGCCCTCTCTTTTTTCCTTCTATCTTTAGCAAAATCACTGATATCAACATTTTCACTCACTATCACTGAACAGTAGTCAGGCTAAGTTTGGGACTGTAGACCCAATTAAAGGAGCTTCAAAGTCCACTGATGTTCCAGGGTCCATCTTATGTCATTAAAAATTGAACAACATCCTTTCTCCTGAACAAAAACGTATGTGTAAAATGCAGATTTCCACCTTTACAAAAACAAAAAGCATGGTGAAGCGGAGGGGGTGGCCTTGAAATTGGAAAGACCTAGATTCAAGTCCTTCCTCTGAGACATATTGGTCTTGTATCCATGGACAAATCATTTAACTTTGAAGTGCCCTGGCAGCACTCGAAGACTATAAATCGCAGAGAATGCCAGCTTGTGCTGGTCAAGGAATTTCTCAGTGGGTGCTGCTAATACTGATAAAACCACAGGTTCAGTTAAAATAAGAACAATATTCTTTGTTTTTAAAATTAAGGTCTTCATTTATCCAATTTGCTTACATTTCCCCCTCGATCAGCTTGCCCAGATCAGTACACAGGCACCATCTATGTACTGTACAATATTCTTGTAGTTTAAGAATAACAGTGATACTAATGCTCTTTGCCATAAATATGCTTTTTACATAAAGGAGATTTTGTGGAAAGGTAGGAGGAGGGAGACGGAGCAATTGGGCAACAATTTCTTGTAAGGTGGGGACAGCCCCAGTCCAAACCTAGAGATCGCCCTGTTTTAGATGCTACAATCCAAGTTAGCTCCAAAGAAACCCATTAAAATACTGTAATGTGGGTCATTGGGAGAGCCACCAGCAAAGCTCCTGAAGTTTCCGCAGCGGCAGATATATACGTTTGCTAATAACTAATAAGATTAGTTTTCATTACTGTGATTTACCTTAGATCACAAAGTATCATTTCCCTACCAGACGTGACTGTCAGCCACTGCAAATTGAAGTTAGTTAACACTTCTGTGTAATTTCCAGGGTGAAAATGAGGAAGGTTTGGAAACAGTAGGACTGTATTTTTTTCCCTGATACAAAGCAAACAATTATCAAGCAAAGGGCCAATGCTAGGCCCCTGGGTTGCCAGTAACATTTCTTAACACCTGCTGAAACAATGACAAGGTATTAATTTGAAAAACAATGAAGACAAACCAATGGGGCTGTAGTCAAGTGTTACACTTTCAACAATTTTCTGCAGACAGGAATGTGCCAGGGCTGTGATGGTCCTATAATTGTTGGAGTTTTATGATACGAAACAATAGCATTTCTGGAAGATGTAAATGACAGCTGTCAGATCTTGCTACTGAGGCCTGAGTAGCCAACACCATTTTCAGTAGGAGGTGGGGGCTCATGCCCCTTGAGAAGAGATGGGATTTGAGGTTCACATTCCAAGTCTAATGTTTACTAGCTGGGTGACCATCATCTCCCTGAGCCTCAATTTCCCCATCATCTCTAAAGGAGAGGTGGGATAATAGATGTCATTGTGTAGTGTTCTATAAACCTTTACATACTCTATAAATGGGAGCTGTTACCTTTAAGGAACTTTGTAAATATTTAATGCCTTCTTATTATGGGAGCTCATTCCTTGGTAGTGTTTCTGCTGAAACTCATAGTGGCACAGTGCATAGACCCTGGGAGTCAGGAAGACCTGGATTTCGATTCTACCTTGAAAACCTACTAATTATGTGACCCTGGACAAATTATTTAACTGGTTTAAGCCTCAGTCTCCTCATTTGTGAAATGAGAGGGTTAGCCTTTTTAACCTCTAAGGTCTCTTTCAGCTTTAAATCTGTGACCTTAAAAATCTGGGTTTAAGTTCTACCTCTGACATGTACCAGTTATGTGACCCTGGGCAAGTCCCCTTAACTCTCAGTGCCTGTGGCAATTCTTGAAGTGTTCAATTCACCCAAGAGTTGCCTATCTGTATTGTGGAGGGAGTTTTTCACACCCATAAGTTCTGTATTATATTTCCATGCATCTAGACCCAAACAAATGCTCATGGTCTCTCTGGTACCTTTCAAAGCAAGGTCATTATAAGGACTGAGGCTTTGGAATGAAATTCTGCAGGGAGTCTCAGACTCACCTACTTTACAAGCATCCAGCCATACTTTTAAGGCTAACTGTCCCTTCCATGTTTTGGTTTAGAGAGCTTTTCTAAATATATCTTTCATCTTGTTGCAAATTTCAGAAACTTGAACCCACTTACAGCAATTGGCTCCATTAACTTTGCTGATATTTTTCTGTTTCTTACCACAACGGCACCTCAGTTATCTGGAGGTCACTTATCTGACAACTGCAACTATCCAAATAAACAGAATGATAAAGGGGCAGGGATGCTTAGTGGTTATGAGGGAGAGGGACTGGATTTGTGACTTCACTGGCATAGTCAATGCTCATGGCAGGAAACTCTATCTGCCAACACAGGTCTGCAATGTCTGGTCTTAGCTGCTCAGAGCACAGAGATGTTAAGTGATTTGCTTAAGATCACTCAGCCAAAGAGTGTCAGCCTTGAACCTAGATTTCTTGGCTTCAAGACAGGCTCTATATTCAATACACTCCATTGCCTCTCCTGAATTTTGCAAATAGGGGTCGTCAGGGTATTATTTAGAGCCCATTGACTTATTTTGGAAACAATTCTAATAACTCTGGTCATCAGCTCTTTTAAACACATTAGATTAGAAGCATTTATAAAAATAAACTTTGGGCTGTTAAAGGCAGTAATGATGGATAGCAGTAATGGTAGAAGAAAAGGAGGAAAAAGAAAATCCACAAAAAAGAGAAAGATATATGCAAAACCAAAAGCACAAGAAGCACAGGACTCTGGGGACTTTCATCATAGGGATGAAGAGGTCACACCTCAGTAGCCCTGGAGACATGGGGATCCCAGCACAATCCAATGGTCTGATGGGACTGTATTCATAATGATGGTACTAAGTTATCCAGAAGAGGATAAATTGTGGTTAGCATACTCTTTATGAAGGTAGGAAGCATGATGAATTTTAGAGAGAGATTCACCTTTAAAACATTATATATTTTTTCACTTAAGGGGATAAATAGTAATTTAAGAAAGACACATAATGTAAAGCAGCTCATTCCTGGATAATGCTGGGTAATGAGGCCCTATATACCTTGCTGCTGCTGCTGCTACTACAACAACCACCACCACAATGACCATTGTGTCTGATCTCTCTAATCTCTCTCTCTTTCTTTCTCTCTCTCTCTCCCTTTCCCGATTTCCTCTCTCTGTCTCCTCTCCCCCTTCCTCTCTCTCTCTTTCATCCAACTCCATCCCCTTAAAGTTAAGGAAATTGAATCCCATAGAAGTAATAGCTATAGAAATCCATAGACCATGAGAGCTGGAAAAGACCTCAGGAATCACCTAGTCCTACCCTCTGATTTTACAGATAAAGGTCATGGAGGTAATCCATTATGTGAGGTATAATTTGAATTCCTAACTCCAGTTCAGGACGCTATCCATGCACTCAGGTTAGAAATTAGACATGTGCTCCTTTTTAACATAGCACTTTTTGTGGAGGAACATCATTGCTAGCTCCCTCTTGAAATCTGGGTCAATTTTGCTACCAACAGGAGTAAAACCTTAACTTCCACAAAAACTCAAAGCACTTTTAAGATGAGACGTGAGGATAATAAGCTCTTTGCATTAACATAGGAATCTAGTCCATTTTTATAATTTAAGCCAAACTTGACAAAGGATGACTTGGAAGCTGGTAGATGAAAGCAACTTGGTTATCTTTAACCTGTTAATCATGGCCAACTCAGCAGTGACCAGCACCACAGGAGCAGGGGCTAGCTCATGGCTATTTCCAAGTGTTAGAGGCCCATGAAAAGCCTGGCCTCCCTCCATTGAATTTTTGGTTTGGGAGCATAGCCATCAAATGTATACAGTGGCACATACTAAAGACTAGAAGATGATTGGCAAAGGTGAGTCATCTCAACTATGGGATAAGTGTACTTATGGGGTTCCATGCCTTCATTTACATCTATAATGCGAGAGACAGTTGCTTTGGTAGAAGGCTGGGCAAGAGATTTCTCTGAGCTTTCTCTCCAAGACAGGTTTCCAGACCAGGCTTAAACCTTTAAATTTCTGAGGACAAAGAGGGAACTTTAGCAACTTGATCTATGCTGGAGTCTTCAGAGGCTTGGGAAGGGGATCCTATTCATGGATGTCTCTGATTTGAACTGAGGAAAGTACTAGGTGTGGGCTATTAAGCAGTCTCACTTAAGTTAGAATGGCCCATCTAGATTGTTGGGCTTGGATGAGGATGTTCAACTTGGCACTAGGGTTATTCTATGCCAGGCAGCCAGGTGGAATCATGTAGGCAGCATGGCATTCAAGTTTGGCTCAGCCTATGTCTTGGCAAGTCAACCCACTTCTCTGAAGTTATCATACATTTCTCTACTCTCAATTACAGAGATATTACAAGGCTGATCAAGGTGAAGGAGTTTGAGCTCCCTAGATGAAAAGCATTATATAAATTCAAGGTATAATTATAGACTTCACATTCTTTCATTAAACAAACAAAATGTATGCTAATGCTAATTTCAGTCCAATTTCTGATAATTTATTGTCCTTTTAGAAGTAAGCCAATAAACTGTAACATACTTTCAAGGGAAATGGATTTAAATGTTAATCTAAATCCCCTTGGAAACCGACATATCTTAACTAATAAGTATTTGAACAACGAAGACACTTAACCACGTTCGGGGCCAGAAACATTCAGTACGAGACCCTTGGTAGCTGTTGAGATAAGCATCCAAATTTAATATTTTGCAACAGACCTACATCTCTTTCATTCCAAATGGAAGCACAATCATTGTCTTATCTCCTCTCATACAATATATTTAAATCGCTTCATTTTTAGTTGGCTAATCTGCAGGGCAAGGTTTATCTGAGAATGTATCCTGGTTTATCGCAGGTAATCCCACACTCCAGCATTCATATGTCCTACTTAACCTCAATTTAAATGTAAATTTTGGGCAACTTTAAGTGAGCTTTAAGGGCTCTCTTTATTAACGAGGCCTCCTCTAATTATAAGGGGTTTTGCAAGATTGTCTTAAAACAATTGCAGAACACACCAAAAAATGAACAAGTTCAGACTCTATTTGTTTTCATCAAAATATTGTCTCCCTAATACAAATTTCTAGCTCACAGTAGAATCTCCAGGGGATGTAAGCAAGAGGAGTTGAGTAAGATGATATTAGAATGAAATTTACTAGAAAAACCAAACATAAGTGAAATGAAAGTGAATTGTCCTTCAGCCTTGTACTATGAGGCTGCTTTTGTTTCTGCCTCAAGCTCTTCTGGCTGAAAGAAATCATCATCATCGATTTCCCATGTGGGGAAAAAATTACTCAGAAATATTCTGGGCTTATCTCTAATGACTAAAAATTCAGCACCAGATCATTAAGAACAGTGCCATCCCGATTGTGAAGAAAGCAACAAACATTTTGAGCAATACTCACAGGGACGTCCACATACTTGGAAGCTGCCTTCACCTTAGGAGGAAAGAAGAGATGGGATGTGAGACATGTTTTTATATTGAACCATTCACAGCTCAGTGCAGTAGCACAATGAGAGTTAAAACAATATGATGTACCACAATGCTGACCAGGAAAACAAACCACAAAAAGGTACTAAAAATAATCTGTTTGCTATTTGGAATGAGAGCTTTTAACTCTATTGAGATGGGGAGGAGAGAAAAGGAGAGAGAGAGAGAGAGAGAGAGAGAGAGAGAGAGAGAGAGAGAGAGACAGAGAGAGACAGAGAGAGACAGAGAGACAGAGAGAGAAAGAGAGACAGAGAGAGAGACAGAGAGACAGAGAGAG
The DNA here is from genome assembly GCA_028627135.1 of Pseudochirops cupreus. Lineage (NCBI taxonomy): Eukaryota > Metazoa > Chordata > Mammalia > Diprotodontia > Pseudocheiridae > Pseudochirops > Pseudochirops cupreus. The sequence continues at coordinate 403,020,187 of CM053583.1, read as the reverse complement.
AGACAGAGATAGAGGGAGGCAGACATAGAGAGATAGACACGGGGACAGAAAGAGAAATAGAGACAGAAAAAAAGAGAAAGAGAGAAGATAAGTGAGAACAAAATCAGTTCTATTGACTCCCAGTCTTTAATAACAGCAGATGCTACTGTAGGAGTCCTGAATTTTTTCCTTCTTTTGAAAGCAGGAGAAGGGATTGTGGTAGTCAGAAATGGATTTTTCAGAGGGCACAGGGATATATATGACTAAGACCATTTGCTTATTTGCTTCTCTCTGTCTTTCCCTCTCTCCCTCTTTAGAGAGATTCCCAGCCTGACAAAGAGATTCCAACCTGACCTAAGGCTGTCCTTCAGTCTTATATGGATTATGTTTTTAGATATTTAAATGTTTGGTAAAATTACACTGAAGGGGAGATGGAAGTGGCGAGGACCAGAAAGGGGTCATTTGTTTTATTTAGAAATAAAATAAAAACATTAGGAAGCAAATTCCAGGTTTAAGTAGTCAACCAGCCAACAAGCATTTACAACAAGGGTGTGCCAATAAGCTCTGAGTTGGTCAGCTTATTGTGCAATCATCTTTTTGAAAATTGTTCTATATTATGGAAATGCTTGTTTTGTTCCATAAATTAAAAATAAAATAAAAAAGAATCTACTGTCAATAAAAAAAAAACCTGATAATGCAGAGTATTTCATTTCTAAAATTAGTGTTCAAATAGGACTGAGCAGTCTGACCTTTGGATGGTATGTATAGTTAGATGACACATGTATATGGGAATAAGAAACAACAAATACAACCACTAGCATTTCTACAGCACTCTAAGATGTGCAAAGTATCTTACAAATATTATCTCATTTGATCCTCACAACAGCTTTGGGAGGTCGGTGGTATTACTATCCCCATTTTACAGATGAGGAAATGGAGGCAGGTAGAAGTTAAGTGACTTGCCTAGGGTCCTACACCTGACTCTGAGTTCAGCACTCCATCCACTGAACCATCTAACTCAACCCCTTTAGAATTATGTCTGACATGTATTACTTGGATGAGCAGGGCACGCCATCAGTGCCCATGGCAATTTCTATGCATATTGCTGCTGTATTGTCAGAACTGAATTAGTGGAAGGAATTTCCATAAAAATTTATTCTCTCTCTCTCTCTCACATTCTCTCTCTCTCACATTCTCTCTCTCTCTCTCACATTCTCTCTCTCTCTCTCTCTTTCTGTGTCAGTGTGTGTGTGTATGTGTCTATACATACTATATATATACATTCCTACCCTCCTTTCTGTTATATAAAAAAGGGCAGAACAAAAAAGTGCATATGATATGTGTTCTGGTAAACACAAATAATATATAAATCAGTCGATAAGCATCTCTTAAGCACCTACTATGCGCCAGGCATTGATGATTCAAAGACAAAAGTGCAATTAGTCTTTGCCTTTGGGGAATTTGTAATCCAGTCAGATGAGCTGGCATGCAAATATATGGGCATATAAAAATCAGGTAGTAGGGAGGGGGGAGTTGGTAGCAACAGGGAATCAGGAAAGGTTTCAGGAAGGCTCTGGTGTTTGAGTTGAGCCTAGAAGGAAACTAAGGATTCTGAGAGTCACATAAAACTCAATCTCTTCCCTAACGATGCTCATGGTGTCAAGGCACAAAATAAGTAAACTATTCATACACACAGATAACAAAATAATACAAGATTGGAGCATAAGACAATACACACCAAGTATTACATGAAGTCTGAGTGGAGAAGGATTGTTTCCAATTAGGGGTATCAAGGAAGGCTCCCTGAAAAAGACTGGACTTGAGTCAAGTGTTAGAGACTGGATAGGATTTCAGTAGGTTGAGATATTGGTGGTGGTGGGGTGGAATAGGAGAATGGAGGAAGATCGGGGAAGGGAGGGCATTCTAGCTACAGGAAATGACAGACATAAAGGTATAGGGGTAGATGGCTAAGGCACTCCTCTAAGGGACAGAAAGTGGTTCACTTTGGGAAGAACACAGATGGAAGGGAAGCGAGATCAGGTTAGAAAGGGTCTGGTTATGGAGGACCTCGAATGCCGAGTTGAGGGAAAGAAGCACAAGTGACTAGAGAAGAGAACATTGGCAGCCTTTTTTCTTCCATAGCTAGATGTCTCCTTTGCTCTGAGATGCTGATTTATAGCAGTTGGTAGTTTTGTGGCTACTGAAATGATCAACCTTTAAACACGCCTACTCTTCCTTCCCAGCTCACATTCCGTTCCACTCAAGTGAGGAGCCAGATTCTTAACCCTCTTCTGGCAGCTGGGACAGCCTGATGGACCTCATGGCTTAGGTCCAGCCACTACTATTATCTACCAACAATCACACTCATGTTTCGATTCCCAACCTAATAGTCTGATTACTCATCTGGTAGTTTTATCTTCTTTACATCAAGAAGATAAATGGATTTCTATTTTTCAGCTTCTTCAATAGGATCATACTTTTAGCAGTAAAAGTTATCTTGGAAGGTACTAGTGTCACCTCTTCATTTTGTAGTTCATTGGATCAAGAATTTAGAGCCAGAAGAGAATTTAGAGGTCATGTAGTTCAACTTCCTCATTTTATGGATGGGGAAACTGACTAAGGTCACACAGGTAGTAAGAGGTAGGGTTGGGATTCAGATCCAGCCTCAGTTCATCCCTCCCTGTATCAATCAGAATTCTAGTGGCAAGAAGGGAAAGGATGGTGCCAAAGCTCTCTGCTTTGGTCAGAATACACCTAGAATACTGGGTCTCATACAAAGACCATCCTTTAAGAACAACAGTGAAAAACTAGAGAGTCCAGGAAGCCAGACCAAGATGCTAAGGGGTCTAGAGAACATGTCACCTGGGGAACTGTTGAAGGAACTGGGATGATTACCTTGAAGAAGAGAAGGCTAAAGAGGGAGGAGCTACAGGGTAAGGGAAAGGAACATGATGCTCCCTTTAAATGACTGATAAGTGGACGGTCACACAGTAGAAAGATTTGGTTTTATCCTTTGTAGCACCAGAGAGCAGGGTTATGACTAGCTGGAAGAGATAACAGTGGGCCAGATTTCAGCCTAGGATAAGGAAAAACCTTGTACTAGACCTGTATGACATGGGAATGGGCTGCCCCACAAAGTAACATGTTCCCCAATCCTGGGAACGCTCACACAGAGCCTGGATGTCCATCTGTCAAGGAAGTTGTAGCCAAGATCCATGCACTGTGTGGGAATTTCACTAAATGACCCTGAAGGTCTCATGCAACTCCAAGGCTTTTTGACATTCTCTAAGGAAGCTAGACTCTTTGAAGGTGAGGCCTGTTTCATTTTTGTCTCTCAGTAAATACATCAATTGACCTTTCCTCCCAGGGATCATCAGCATTTACAAAGTATTTAACTCAGTTTAATTCAATTTAGCAAGGCTTTATTAAGCCCTGACTAGGTACTGGGCACTGTGCTAGGCAATGAAGATACAAAGATAAAAGTGAAAATAGTACCTGCCCTCAAGGAACTTATAGTCTAACTGGATTATACATACATACATTCATATGTACATATACATATATATATATAATTTATATATATACACACACATATACAGTCTAGCTAGAGAAAGCAGCATATATATTTTATATATAATTTA
>CM053583.1:402951764-403016067 GCA_028627135.1 Pseudochirops cupreus | reverse complement strand
GGTATATAAGATAGAAATCAGTTTGTTAATCAGTAAGACAGTAGACTCATATGATATATGACTACTTCTGAGAAGAGGGATGATTGCATTCCTGTCTTTGCATCCCTAGTAACTAATGAGTGAATGAACTAAAAAGCATTTATTAAATACATATGTTGTGCCAAAGACTGTGCTTAGCACTGGAGATGCAAACAGCAGAAGTGAGACAGTCCCAGCTTTCAAGGACTTCACACTCTGAGGGAGACAATTCAGGAAAGAAGGTTCAACTGCTGGGCTGGTAGAAAGTCCCAAGAGTGCCAGGTATACAGTAATCTGGCAGATGGTGAGGCCCAGAGATCATTGGGTTACTTACTTAGGGATTTAAGATGATAGTGCTGGGGTAGTGCAGGGCAAAAAGACAGGACAGGAGGTAAAGCCCAGAGGATTTTAGGTGGCCAGATGGCAAGGCCAGGTGGGTCTCTCTTTCATTGGAAGCAATGGAGTTGTTAACTCCCATAACACCCAAGCCCCTAAATAGTGAAGCTGCCAGGGTGAAGGAGAGGATGGTTCCCAATGGTGGTCATTCTTCCTGCCATCTGCCTGTCCTGAATGGATTCTGGGATAGCCTAACGTTGGAGAAGGGGATTAGGGTGGAAATAAGAGGGTAGGCATGTAACACATGTTTCTTTTTGGAGTTTTGCAACATACTTTTCATCTCCAACATTTTCACCCCCAACATATTCTTCATATAATACCGCCAAAATAATCTGCATAAATCCAGACACTTATTAACTGTGGGACCCTGGGCAAGTCACTTAACCCTGTCTGCCTCAGTTTTCTCACTTGTAAAATGAGCTAGGAGAAGAAAATGACAAACCACTCCAGCATCTTTACCAAGAAATCCCCAATGGCATTATGAAGATTCAGATGTGACCAAAATGACTGAACAACAACAACCTATTGCCTAATAAACAAAATTCAAGGTTTTACTTGGCATTTAAGACCAGCCATCTACAATCTGAAGCCTCTCTTCTTTAACAATTTGTCATACTACTCTCTTTCATATACACATGCCCCAGGCAAATAGCACTAAAAATAACTCACATTTATTTAGTACTTTGAGGTTTTTTGATGTACTTTTCTCATACAACATAGGTTAGAACAAATATGACCATTTCACAGATGAGGAAACTGAGACTCTGAGAGGTTAAATGTCAATATGGCAGGAAGTGTCCTCTGGAATACACTAGGGAATCTGGTTGTGTGCCATTTAAAATTTTTATTAGTTATTTAAATACAGGCAAAGATGTCATGCTCACCCATTTTGCCGATGACACAAAGCTGGAGGAAAATGCATAATGAAGCTAGAAGATGACAAAGTCAGGATACCCAAAGATTTTTCACAAGACTAGAACATTCTGCTAAATCTACTTAGATGAAAATTCAATAGGGATACATGTAGTCTTAACATTAGATTCACAAAATAAATTTCATAAGTCCAATATGGGCAAGGCATGGTTGGACAGCAGTTCTGGAAAGACCAGGGTTTTAATGCACGATGAACTCAATGAGTTAGCAAAGTAGTATGGTGACCATAAAAGCTAGTGATGGGCTACACCAAATGTGGCACAGCTGTCAGGAATGGGCAGATTACAGGCATGCTGCACTTTGCTCTGGTTACATACACCTCTTGGGTCTTGTGTTTAGTCCTGAGTGCCATAATTTAAGAATTTAAGGACATTGATATATTGTTAGAGGAGAGAAACCAGGATAGAGAAGGAGCATGAGCTTATGTCATGTGAGAATTGGTTGAAGGAGCTTGACCTGTTAAGCCTGGAGAAGAGAAAACTCAGGGAGTAAATGATAGGTGTCTTCAAGTATTTGCTTGGAAGACAGATAATATTTATTCAGAATAAAATATATAAAATTTAAATAAATAATTTTCCACTGAAATAAGAAAAAAAGGAAAAAAAAGATTATATGTATTCCACTTGGCCCCAGAGGATAGACCCAAGAGCACTGGGAGAAGTTGCAGAGGCCTATTGAGGATCAGCCTGATGTCAAGATAATCTTTCTAATAATTACTAGAGGTATCCCCCTTAGCCACCTTACATTTAAAACCCTTCACATCCTGGCTTGGAACTACTCTACCATTATTATATTCATGACTCCCTTTTATTCATTCTACCATCTAGCCAAACTTATCACACTATTTCTCACATTGGACGCTCCACCTCCTGTCTCCATGTCTTTACATTATCTATTTATCACGTCAGGAATGCAATTTCTTCTCCTCCATACGTCTTAAGACTCCTAGTTTTCTTCAAAGTTCTAATAAGGCAACTCAGGCCAATATTTATATGCAGCGACACATGGTAGGTAGAAGCTGATCCTAAAACCAGGAAGACATGAGTTCAAGTCTCATCTCTGATATATACTCAGCTGTTTTAATTCCTCAGTGCTCTGGTTAACTCTCTGAAACTATAAGTTGCAAAGATGTTAACCTTCTTTGGTAAAGGGAGTTTCCTTAAACGGGAATTCCTTGTACCAATGAAATCACAGCTATAGTCCCTATACATATACACAGTCATTTATTTATATACATGTATACATATACATACACACCCATACATATTTTCTCTCCCTATAGAATGTTAGCTTCTAGACAGGAAGTAATATTTGTCGTTTTGTATCTTCAACAGTTAGGAAAGTGTTCATCTCATAACAAGTATTTAATAAGTCATGTCAAGCCAACAAACATTTAAACACCTACTATGTGTGGGCACTGTGTTAAACCACTGGAAAAAGCCAAAAGCTATCTCTGCTCTCAAGGTGCGGCAGGCTAATCGAGAAATACCAGTTGATTAATTATTGGATTGGATTTAATTACATTTTTTGCCCGTGTCTAAATCACAATTAGATCACTCCGAATGAATTTACTGATCAGGTCAGTCAAAGGGCAATTCCATTCAGGTAGAAAAGACAAGCAGTTATATCCATTAATTGACTGGATCAATTTTTGCCTCCTTACTTCAAAACCTGTCATGCTATTCGTAAGAGCTACAGCTTAGAGTGGCTTCTGCAGGCTCTGATGCTGCTGAGGGAGAGCCGAGCAATTGCTGCCTAATTTAATCAGTTGCAGAAAGGCCCAGCTCATTACTTCAGCTCTCCACCTGACTTTGCTTGTGTAGACACACACTTAATGGCCTTTATATTGAGTTATTAAATTATTTTTCAGGTGCCTAATGCAACCTTTTCATCAGATGTATGCGACGCCAGGCTTGGCACAATGTGGGCGATTGAGGGCTTTCCTTCTGCCCAGTTCTAATAAGGGAACCCAGGCCAATCATTGTGTAGCTTTGATAGGAAGCCCGGCAGGGGTTTAAACCACTTCTCCCAATTCATTAGGGGGAAAAAGCAGCCCAGGTGCAGTCCAGAAGAACTGCAGGCCTTGATACTATGAAATCAATGCACACTTAAAAAATGGATTAGGCTCTTTTGCAACAAAACCCAGGAAAATGAAGCTGCAGGACTTTCTTTCTTTTATTTTTAAAGCATGAAACAACGACGATGTTTCTGCATTAATGACTGACTCAGCTCTCCAATTTTCCTACCCTCTTAATGAAGTTTTGATCATGACTTTCTCCCTGACAGAGAAACTCTTATTGACATTATCTCATTTCCTGGCTTTTCTACATACATTGCTTCTGGATCTGGGTTTGAATCCTGGCCCAGAGGCTTACTGGCTATGTGCCACTAGGGAAGTCAATGAACTTCTCTGAGACTGAGTTTCCCCATTTGTATTAATGGCACCTACTTCTCAGGGTAGTTGTGATGATTAATTGTTAACAAATATTTGAGCAGCAATATTCATATCAACAGCTCTAATAAGCCTTTTGTTTCATGAGGGAAAAAATGGAGGGAAGTATCATCAGGCACCTGCTTAGTGGCAGAGCTGGCTTCAGGAGCCAGGTTTCCTAGCTCCTAGTCCAATTCCCTGTCCATTGTAGCATTGGAGGTGGTCTCCGAGGCCATCTGTTCTAATCCCATCATTTTTACAGATGAGGAAGCCAAGGCCCAGGGATGTTGTGACATGCCCAAGGTTACACATGTAGTATGTGCCAGTGGTAGGTACCAGCTAGGTGGTACAGTGGATAGAATTTGGGAGTTAGGAAGACTAATCTTCCTGAGTTCAAATCTGGCCTCAGATACTTACTAGCTACGTGACCCTGGGCAAGTCACTTAACCCTGTTTCCTCATCTGTAAAATGAGCTGGAGAAAGAAATGACAGACCACTCTAGAATCTGCTGAGTAAAGCCCAGATGGGGTCAGGCCACTAACCAGAGACCTGATATGACTGAAGAATGACTGAAATACATAGGGCCACTCTTCTAAAATGTTTTTGAAAGAGGAAGTGGACATTCTCCTTAGTTCCTGTCCCCTACTGCTGTACCCTTCCCTCTCCCTCTACCTGACTGAGCCAAGACCGTAGAAGGGCAGCTTTATGGAATGAAGAGAACTTCAGAATGAAAAAGCTTAGGACTATTTAGAAGATCTGGGTTCTGGTCCTAAGTCTGCCACTGCTTAACTGTAAGAACTAGGGTAGAGACAGTTCATCTGCTTAAGCCTCGGTCTTGTTGCTGCTGCTTCAGTTTAGTCATCTGTGAAATGGGGCAGATGGACTTGATCTCAAAAATCTCTTTCTACTTTAATGTTCAAGATGGGCTGAGCTAAGTAGCTGAGTTTCTTTGCTCTTTAAACACAACCTTCTACCCCTCTCTGTCTCCCTCCCTCCCTCTCTCTCTCTTTCTCTCTCTGTCTCTCTCTGTCTCTGTCTCCCCCCCCCCCACTCACTCATACACTCATACACACACACACACACACACACACACACACACACACACGTCTTTTATTTCACTGTTGTTGCAAGCTCCCACTGCCAATGCAGATCATATCTGATTGGCAGTTTACAGCATTAGAAAGTTAGTCTGGAGAAGTTAAAATTGTTCTTTCTTAGGTCATACAGCCAGTATGTATTAGAAACAGGCCCTGGTGGGTAGGGAGGGGAGAAAATTTGAAACTCAAGGGATTGTGGAACTGAATCTTGTAAACTAAAAGTGAACAAACAAATCAATAAAAAAATAAAAAAACCAAAATAAACAAAAAAATCCCTTAGCCACACACACACACACACACACACACACACACACACACACACACACACACACACACACACAAAAGAAACAGGTCCTGAACCCAGGAAAAAGACAACATTCACACAGAGATGGCCATGCATGGATGGGTTGCAATCCACATTGTTGATCCAGGAGCACTCACATTGATGAGATCAAGATTTATGGAGATCCTAGAATACTAGAGGGTTTTAAAATTTTTTTAAACATTTTTATTTAAAGTTTTGAGTTCCAAATTCTGTCTCTTCCCCCACCTCCCTCCCTGAGATGGTAAGCAATCAGATATAGGTTATACATGGGCAATTATGTAAAACATTTCCATATTAGTCATTTTGTACAAGAAGACTCAAATGAAGACAAAAAAAAGAAAGTGAAAAATAGCATGCTTCAGTCTGTATTCAATCAATATCAGCTCTCTCTCTGGAGGTGGAAAATATGCTTCATCATTAGTCCTTGGGGATTGTCTTGGATCATTGTGTTTCTGAGAATAGCTAAGTCACTCACAGTTCTTCATCAAACAATGTTGCTGTTACTGTGTACAATGTTCTCCTGGTTCTGCTCACGTCACTATGCATCAGCTTATGTAAGTCTTTCCAGGTTTTTTGAAATCTTCCTGCTTATCATTTCTTATAATATTCCACAATAATATTCCAAGACAGTCATATTCCACAGCTTGTTTAGCTAATCCCCAATTGATAGGCATCCCTTTGATGTCTAATTCTTAGCCCCCACAAAAAGATCTGCTATAAATATTTTTGTAACAATAGGTGGTTTTAAAAAAATAACATCTGTGAAGCTGAAGACATGGTGCAGGATGAGAGAGTTAACTTTTGACTCTGTTCATTAGAAGCGAACAGAAATCTAGGTACTGGAAAACAATGGATATAGCTCAAAACCATCTATATTTGGTTTTGGAATGAAATCAGAGGGAGGCATCCAAACACTCACCTCCTCTGGGCTGGTTTTCAGCTCATTTCCCCTGTTGGCAGACTGGGATTTGACTGGATAGAGGAAACCAATCTGGTTTCCAATCCCACAATTCAACTGTAATTGCTCTCTCCAAAGTTACTAAGGATCTCTTAACTGCTAGACTCAGTGGCCTTTTTTCAGCCCTCATTCTATTTGAACTTGTGGTAGTTTTCAACACCGTCAGCCACCTCCTTCCCTAAAATATTCTCTCTTCCCTTGGTTAGTCTCTTACTTTGCTGGTTTTGCTCAGTCCTCTTTGCTCAGTCCTCACATCCATTTCTTACCTGCTGACCATAGATATCCCACCTCCCACCCAAAGGCTTTAACCAATGTCCTCCAGTCTTCTCTCCCTTCTTGATTTTATTAGCTCCCATAGGTTACCATTACTATGCAGCTGGACTCCCAGATAGCTATATCCCAGTCTTCATCTCTCTTCTGAGATTTAGTCCTATGTTTTCAATTGCCATCTCTACCTGAATGCTCCACATTCCTCAAACTTAACATGTCCAAAACATCATTTTCTTCCTCCTCTAAACCCAGATTCAGAACTCCCAAGTCATTCTCAATTCTTCACTAGCTTTCACTTTCTACATCCAATCATTTGCCAAGTCTTGTCAATTCTACCTTCCTAGTATCTCTCATATCTAGCCCTATTTATATGACCATCCCCCTGCTTCAGGTTCTCGTTGCCTCTCAGCCTCTTTATTGGTTTTGTTGCTTTCAGTCTCTCCTCTTCCTACTCTATTTTCTACACAGAGGCTGCATTAATATTCCTAAGGAATATATGTGATGACCTCACTCCCCTGCTGAAAAATTTTCTGTAGTTCCCTATTATCTCTAGGATAAAACACAAACTCTTCAACCTGGCATCAACAACCTCCATGATCTGTCTCCCACTTAACTTTCCATTCATAATTCCTACTCGCCTTCAGAAACTCTCCTCACTAGCCAAACTGGCCTACTAACTCTTCCCAAACTTGACACCCCGTGTATTTCTCATCTCCTTTTCTTTGAACAGGCTGTTCCCTGTGTCTGAAATGCACTTCCTGCTCAGCCTTGCCTCTTAACAGATTTAGCTTCTTTTCTTATTCCTTCTTCTCAGGAATAAGATGCTTTTCTTGGTTCCACTCCTCCCTCCCTGAATGAAATTCCTTTGAGGGTCAAGAATGTTTTTGTCTTTGAATCCCCAGTCCCTGGTCCAGTTTGTTGTACAAAGTAGATATTTCATAAATAGTTTTGAATTGAATTGTTTAGTCAACTTTGGGGAGACCATGATTGGGTGACAATCACTATACAGTCTGGAAAATATGACTGTAGATTCATAGAACGTCACAGCTGGAAGGGACCTTAGAATGTGGAATGTAAAAGACAATAGCCAGAACATTAGAGCTGAAGAGGACCCTGGAGATCACCTACTCCAACACTTTCATTTTTACTGAGGCCTAAAGAGGTTATGTGACTTGATTGTGGTCACATAGGTAGTAAACATTAAAGGCTGGATTTGAATCTGGATCTTCTGACTCAAGAGTGAGTTCTATTTCCATTATATCACACTAATTCCTTATGCCCTATGCTGTGTCTCTTCCATGATTTTGTTCTGACCAGTCCTTTGGTCCATACTGTTCTCCTTCCTCCTCTTCACAAACTGAATTCTTGCTCAGCCTTCTCTGATTAGTTCTTTGGGTAACAACTTCACATGACTTGGGAGGAAGGGAAGGGAACAAGTATTAAGTGCCTACTTTGTGCCAGGTACTTTACTAAACCTTACAAATATGATTTCATAGACACAGTAATAATGATGATCATGATGGTGATGATGATGATAAATGACATATATAGTACTTTATGTGCCGAGTACTGTGCTAAGTGTTTTTCAAATATCTCATAAACACAGCCCTATATCTTCCAACTCTCAGGGGCTCATAGTGTTGTAGGATGTTAATAAACACCATACTACAAAATATTACCTAGGATCATAGGATTATCATTTTAGAACCAAAGGGTACTTCATAGACTATCCTTACCCTCCTTTTACAGATGAAGTTCCCCCTTTTTCCACCATCCCACACTAAAGGTCCAATCTTAGACTATATGTCTCTAGAGTTCATAGACTTTATATGAAATAGAAGAGAAGACAGGACTCTCCATAGGCCACCAATAACTTTAAGAGTGAGGTAATGAATGGTTTTTATGATGACTAAATCTGGACAATGTTAGTTAAGCCTGTAAATCTGAACTCAATATGAGGTCTGAGAAAAAAAAGAAGACAACAAATACCTTCAAGGAATGAAAAAAATAAGAGAGAAGGTTAAACAAGGGCCACCCACATGAGTATGGCAAGAGTGAAGGTAAAACCATGTGGACACATAAATAAATGGGACAGGCAATGAGACAGAGAGCTTCGACAAATACAAACTACCCACCCACAGACCGCGGGACCGCGCTGTAGTACATGGGGCACATAGAGCATAAGGGAGAATGGGAAGAGGAGAAGACATGAAAGGAGGGACGAGGTGGTATTATTGGACATAAAGGTATAGATACATCGGATTGAGACAAACCCAGGGCTGGTGCCAGGTAAATGGAAAGGGTAGATTTTTGTCCCTATTGGATCGTAAGCTCCTGGAGGTCAGGAACTATCTTTTGTCTCTCTTTGTGTCCGCATGGCTTAGCATATTGCTGGACACTTTATAGGTGCTTAACAAATATAATATAAAAATAATACTGACTGACTGATTGACAAGAGGAGGGGGCTTGGTGACATAAAAAGGCCAGAGATGAAGCTGTGCCTGGTTTAATGCACTAAAGAGCAGGAAATGGAGGTCAGAAGATGGTACCAAGTTGGGGAGACTGGTGGATAGCTGTGTAGGAAACAGTGTAATGGCAGATGTGCCAGGAGAGAGATGGGGAATCTAGCCTTGCACCTGCTGGAGTGGGGGCCCCAGAAATGGGTCCATCAGGTTGGTGGTCCAAAGTCTGGAGGACAAGGTTAAGAGATCATAGACACCATGGTAAAGGAAAATGCCATCTAGGAGAGGTGAGCACCCTTCCTCAAAGCCCTATTCACGCTGGTCTAGTTACAGACATACAAAGGGAGGTTTGAGATGTTTCTCCTATTGGTCTATTTCCTATGGAGAAAAGGAGTTCTAAGATTTGTTACAGTGGGAGAAGTGCTAGCTTTATAGTAAGAAGAATGGGGTCCTGCTATTGCTGCTGCCTATGTTTGTGACCTTGGACAAGTCCCTTAACCTTCAAGACCCTTATCTATACAAATTAGGGGTTTGATCAGATGACTGCTAAGGTCCCTTTTAGCTCTAAAACTGATGCATAGGCAGCTTGGTTCAGGGGAATCTGGTTCTACAGAGAATAAAAGGATTGGATCCTTTTGTAGCAGGTTTTTAAACTCTTACTTTACTTACCAATGAACAAGCATTTATTTTCTTTCCTCATCCCATTTAAAAGAAGAAAAGAAAGACAAATGCTTACAACAAATATGAAGATTCCAGCAAAATAAATTTCCATATTGTTCATGTCTAAAAATGTATGGAAGGCATGGGTTGAAGTCTTGTGTGACCACGGGCAAGTTACTTCACCTCAGTTACCCCATCTGTAAAATGAAGGTGTAACATTATATACTCTTTGAGCTTCCTTTCAGCTCTTTCTCCATGAACCCATAAGTCTAGCTCAGTGCCTCGAACAATTTTTGTGGAATTTAAATGATGTGCAAAAAAAACCAGAGAGGGATTGTGCTCACTAAACTTAACAGTGAATGGCCCCTTGAACTTTGACAGGCATACGTGGGCTCATGGCGAATGGTCACTTCATATGGATGAGGAAACTGCAATGGCTGCCTGCTTCATGAGAGGAACAGAAATATCTAATGAGGATTTGGGGGCAAAGAAAAATGGTTGGGTTTGGAAGACCTGCATTCCAAAGTTGCTCCACTATGTACTCCTTGTGTGATTGTGGTCCACTCACTGTGCCTCATCTAGAAAATGGGAGGGTTGTACTCAATGTCCTCGAAGGTCTCCACTAACCCTCAATCTAAAGTTCCAAGCCTTGAGGAGTTTGTGCTTTAGCCTCAGGAGATTTTTCCAGTAAGAAGGAAAGTAAACATTTATGTTTACAAAGTGACAAGAAGTTTACAAAGTGCTTTCTAGATACATGTGCTATTATCCTCAATTTAGGGATGAGGAAACAGGTTCAGAGGAATTAAGTGATCGTGAGAGAGAGGGTACAAACTCAGAGAAGCAATTAATACCTCAGTCTGATCTTATTTGATCTTATCTTTCATTATATTGCCTATCTTTACCTATCTACCATATATATAAACATATGTGTTTATCATAGTTTCCATTCCATTATGTGTATAATGGAAAGAAAGATATAATTTCCTAAGGGCACTCTCTCTATAATATATGCATATATAATAAAAGATAGAACTCCCTAAATATTTTTTAACTTTGATTTTTTCCAGTTAACAAGCATTTACTTTTCTCTCCTTCCTACCTCTCATTATCTTCTCACAACGCTGAGAGTTAGGTATTCTAGGCATTAATTCCTCCTACCCCGCCCTCTCCCCCAACCATTTTATGAGGCTTAGATAGTTGAGCGATTTATTAATGGCTGTCATAGTTGTGATTCGAATCCAGATTTGTTCCCTTGCCCTTATATTTCATTATGCTACACTACTGTAGTAGACTTAGCTCCTACGTTCTTAGAGGTCAAAGTTGCTTCTTTCTTGGTGCCCTCACAAGTAGTGCCTTTTAGGAGACTGACCAGGCATACTAATAATTTCTTGATTGAAGCATAAAATGAAGAGAGAACATTTTCATGCTGGGACCCCATCTAGATGGAGAAGATTCCCTCCTTCTCTCCACCCCCCTCTCCCCCCCGCCCATGAAGAAGAGGTAGTAATTCACATCCCAAGGGGACTTCTCAGAATCCTTTGGGACTGACATTTCCCATTCTGAAATATTTCTTCTACTTTGGATTTAAAAAAAATCCCAACCCACAGCCCCAGATATATAATCAGGGATACTCAAGTGCATCTTGGGAAGATGAATACATTTCCAGTGCCAAGTGAGGGACTGAATGCTTGGGTGAGACAGAATGTGTGTGTGGGCGGATGTACTGGGACTGTGTGTGCGGTTGAGCAGTTGAGCAAACCCAGTGGCAACTGCTTGGGTTCAAGTGACAATTACAGCGCTATCCCTTCCCAACCCTTTTTGAAGGGATTGAGAAAAACACAATGCTGGAAGCAGCAAAAACCCCAGACACCATGGGGATTCCTGAAGCACCTCAAAGCTGAGATATTCAGGAGGACGTGACTCCTCCTGGCCTCCCTTTTTTTTTTTTTGTAGATGTGATGAAGGGCAGATGCATATTTTGCATATGGGGTACTGGGATCTCAAGGGCAGCCTCCAAATTCCAAAGCCCTCTCCTGGGAGAGATGTGGAAACTTAAGAACCACAGACAGAATCTTAGAGGCAGAAGTTCCCAGGATAGTCTGAACCTTACCTGAAAGAGAAAGCCTCTGCTTAGATACCTCTAAGGAGGGGAAGCTCACTACCAAAGAGGGGGCTCAGTCCATGTTTTTACAGTTCCACTAGGTGGGAATATTTTCCTCGCCCAAATTTGCCTCTTTGCAAATTCTACCCATTGCTTCTAATTCTGCCTCTCTAGGGCTAAGTAGAGCAAATCTAATCCTCTTCCACATGGCGGTACTTACTTGAAATCAGCTTTCCTATTCCCTTTAAATCTTCTCCAGGCTAAACAATCCAGTTACATCAAGTCTCCATCGACATCAACCTCTATCTCAATGTCTCTATCAATGGCACCCAGCAACTGACTGATCTTTTAGGATAATCAGTTTTCTAAATCCCTAAGGTGCAAGTCTGACCACATCACTCTCCTATTGGTGGCTCCCTATTTCACTCTGGCATTTCAAGTCCTCCACAGCCTGGGTCCAACCTACCTTTCTGGGCATACTTCCTATTAATCCCCTTCATGTTGATGTTTTAATTTAGTCAAATTCACCTACTGGCTGTTCTATAAACTCAGAAAGTCATTTCTTGCCTTTATGCCTTTCCCTAAGCCTAGAATGCATTTTTTCTTTACCTCTGCCCACTTTGAATTACCAGCTTGTCTCAAGGCTCACATTATTAATACTCACTCTTCAGATTACTTTTTATTAACTCATCAGTAGATCACCCAGTAGAATGTAAACTTCTTAGGGTCAGGAAATATTTAATTTTTTTATTTGTATTTTCAGTGCCTGCCCCAGTGGATGGCATATAGTAGGTGCTTAATAAATATTTGCAAATTGAATTCAGGTAACACTGAAAAGGAAACAGCTGAATGCAGAAATTAAAAATTAAAAATTTTTTCCCCCTAAATTGCCTACATGGTATTAATGAGATGAAAAATCAGGCACAGTTGTAGTGGGGCCATGGGATACAGATCATTTGGTTTGAGATCAAGAAACAATGATTCTAGTGCTTGTTCCATCACTGATTTCTGGGTGACATTACACAAACTATTGAAGCATTCTGTGTTTCAGTTTCCTTTTGGCATCATGGGAAGCCAATGTGATTATGAACATGGGGTCTGGCAGTCAAAAACTCTGACGTGACCTGTGTTCAAGTCCTAGCTTCTCCATTCACCAACACTCCACCAAACTACTGAGGATAAATTTTAAGTATGATCTCTATTTACTCACATAGACACATGTAATCCCCTCATTATTATGTATGCTCCTCAAGAGCACTGAACTATTTCATTATTGTCTTTGTGACCCCATCATTGTTCATATTAAGCACTCATGAGGGCTTGTTGATTGACTAAATTGTAAACATCATAGATTTTGAACTGGAAGACAATGCAGTAGGCATCTAGTTCAAGAGAAAAATGAGCTGCAGAGTTGAAATGTCTTGCCTAAGGTCATGCTGGAATTTTGCTGAGCTGGCATTCAAACCCAGGTATTCTGATGGTAAGTTGAACATTCCTTTCTCTGTCCACTGTTCTCTATCTAAAGGGGTTAAGTTCAACTTCTTTTATCCTCAGTTTCCTCACTTGTAAATAGAGATAATACGAACAATTATCTCAAAGAATTGCTATGAGGAAAGGGTTTTGCAAACCTTCAAGTGCCATAGAAGGAAGACTCAGTAAACTGTTATCCAAGTGCAGAGATAATTTTATTTTGGTCTTTGGGTCCCCAACTTCTAGCATAGCACTGGCATACAGTAAACACCAAAGAAGTGTTTACTGAATTAAATATAAGTGAGCCATTATAGGAGCTGCAATGTCTCCCATATATGTGACCTTGGGCAAGTCATAACCTTCATGGTTATTAATTTCCTCCTACATAACATAAAGAGTTGGACTAGATTTTAACACTCTATGATTCTCCCAGGGGTGCTGTCAGAGTCAAACTGTGTGAGATGAAAGAGTTCCGAGTCTGAATCTAAGGTCAGAAAAGGTCTTTATTCTTTCTCATGAGAAAGGATTCTACCCCCTGTCACCCAACATGGTGCCTGCAGGGAGAGAGCACCAGGCAGAAGGCAGCCCATGATTATATAATCTTCTAAGACAGAAACCCAACCCCCCCAACTAGCCTTCACTCTTATTGGTAGGGGGGCTATCCCACAACCTAAGCACAGGAATCTCTCTGAGATAAAGGACCGGGAAGCAAGTGGGTGTCCAATAAAAACGGTCTTAACCTTATTTGGCATTATCTTCTGCTGTGTTGGCTCTGGGGGAGGGTCTCCATTGCTCTAATGCTTGAAGGTCAGGTGACTTGACCTTAGGCCTAGTGAGTACTGAAGCCATTCTAGATTTGATTTTTCAGAATGGGGAAACTTCTTTATAAATTATCCCTCACAAAATGAAATAACCAGTTTGAAAATTCTCAGTTAAAAACTAAGTTCTTTATCGTCATCAACATTATTATCTCATTCTTATATTTTTTGGTGTATTTGAGATAGAAATGGTGTTAGGACAAATTGCTATCTTCCTATTATTGTTTTATATTTAATATTCTAGAGATGATCGAACAGGTGGGTCAAAGGAATAAAAATATTGCAATATCAGCTAATCTTCTGCATTGTTACTGAATGCAATTTTTTGGACAGCTCCAGAGCAGACAGGGTAACTGGGATGGGCCTTGCCTCAACCTGTTCCCACATTCGTTTGGATGTCTTTGGCTAGATCTCTATGTTTCATTACTCGTGATTTGGAGATTATGACTATCCAACATGGTGACATCAAATACATAACTTTGTTCTTTTAATGTTATGCCTGGGTAATTATGGGCCACAGTTTCACCTAGGAAAATACTCTGGCTTCAAAAGAATTAATTTGCTGAATTCTCAAGGATAATATCCAAGTAATACCTCCTATAATCTCACTCTAGGTCCCTACATTTTGATCTACAGAGATCTGTTGGTTTATCTGGGAACCTGGGGGAAATATCAGGAAATTATCTTGATTGAACAAAAGGATCCCATCCTCTGGAGTAATATGTTCTCAGATACAGTTTTGTGGATGAGGAGAAATGTCCATGTCTGCTGTTGCTCAGTGTGCTGTGAATGGGGATGTGGTCCAGGAAGTTTGTGTTCTCATCTCTTTTCCACCGTGGGGCTCCATAGCAGATGCCTAGCTATAGTTAATCAGCTTTGCTTTCCAACCTTCCTTACTGAATGACCTTCTTTAGTATCAACCCCCTTTCTGGTTGGGGAAATGCTATAGCCAGTTTGTACTCCCTGTCCTTCCCAGTCTTTATTCTCCTACAAATTATTCTGATCAATCTGCTAATAAGAATGATCCCACCAATTTTATATCAGACTTCCTAGAATGAAGAGTCAGATTTCATTAGAGCTCAAAAGAGAGAATCATAGATTTAAAGTTAGAAGGGAACATATAATAGACCATCTAGTGCAACCCCCCTTATCTATAAGGTGCTGACATTACATAGGTAGTAGGTGGTAGAGTCAGGATTTGAATCCAGATTCTCTCATTTCACTGTCTATGTGCTTTCTGTTACAGTAATAATAGCTGACATTTATGCTTTACATATATTATCATTTGATCCTCACTGGCACAATATAGGCACTATTATTATCTCTATTTCTCAAATGGGGAAACTGAGTCCCAGAGACCAGGTAAAGGGATTTGTTCAAGGTCACACTGGTAGTTAGTGGCAGAGATAAGATATGAACTCAGGTTTTCTAACTCCAAATTCACCAGTCACATCTATTTAGGATCAAAGATTTAGAATGTGGCATAGAATATCATTAGTCTGTCACAGATGATTGTTAACAGTCAGGAACCTTAGAGACTCCCAAGTCTAACCTTTTTATTTTACAGATGAAAGAACTGACACACACAGAATTTAAAGGTTTTGCCAAGAATCACATAACAATAAATGTCTGAGGTGGGATTTGAACACAGGTTTTCCTGACTCTAAGTTTCAGCACTCTAATACCCAAGTAGGTGGAAAAATGGTGAGTGAAAAGTGATAGGCATCTCAGTGTCCTTCATTAAAATATTTTTCTGTTTGATAGAAGCTTTGCATCCTGCTGGCTTTTCCATAACTTTCTGTACTTGTGGGTAAAGAACCTTCCACAGCATGTAGCTGGGAGCTTGGAGCACAACATACAACTTTACCTTTTAATTTCAGAACAATTATTTTCTGTTTGAAGCCTGAGTACATTTTGATTAAGTGCCCAGTCCGTAACTGTCATTTCTATGACCCAACCACTCTGCACCTCAAGACTGAAAGGCATAAAAACTGTGTCTTATGTTCACTCTGAAAACCACTCATCTGTTCCAATCAAACGTTACGAAGGCCAGTGGCTCCGTTTGGAGGGTGGTTTGTGTTCTGAAAAACTTCTGAAGGATGTGGTGACTAGAGAGAGCCTTCTTTGGACAGCAGGTGTGTTAATTGTAAGCTGCATTTTAAAGGCATGGACCAGAAATGAGGAGGTCCTACTAGGTGATAAAATTGTCTGTCAAAAGTTCCCAAAGGACATGTCACATACTGAAAGATAGGGTTAGAGCTGATGAAAGAAGTAGGCAGAAAAGATGACACATCAAAGAATTCTCATTTCTCAAGGTCTGGGCCACATTGTCTTGATGGGTCCATAACGAATAAAGTGCTAGAGGAGGAGGACTTGAGGAAATAGAAGGTGATTTTCTTCTACTGATCACCCCACAAGAGCACTGGTAGAATATTATTACTCTGTCACAGACTGTTGTTAACAGAAGAAACTGCCAATTACATCATTCTTAGGGAAAGACCTGAGTCATAGAATTTCAGAGACAAGTGTCCATTGGGTGTAATTCCTCAACAATTGGCTGGTGGGAAAGTTACATTTTCAAATCTCTCTGGTAAGTGGCAGGGGACACATCCAAGAAAGGTAGTCTCTTGAGCACATATAACTTTTTGTCTCCAAGTGCAGTTGTAAAATTTTGAACTATTGTCATAGACTCCTAACTGGTCTGCCTCTCACCTTATTCCAATCTATCATTCACAGAGCTGCCAAAGTGATATTCCTAAAGATCTAAACTTGTCCCTTCTCTGCTCAGTAAGCTCTAGTAGCTTCCTATTGGCTTTAGGATCAAATAGAAACTCTTCTATTTGACATTTATGGAGAAATAAATAGCAAACCACTCCAGTATCTTTGCCATGAAAATCCCAAATGGGGTCATGAAGAGGCAGACATGACTACAATGATTGAACAACAACAACAACATTTGCCATTTAAAGATGAGGAGCTAGGTCTCCCCCTATTATTGCAACTATGCCCATGGTTGGACTTTGACCCAGGACTTTCTACCCCGAGCCTGCTGGAGGAAAAGACTGAAAATCTCCCCCATAGCCTATTCCAATCCCTCTCCTGTCCCCTTTCTAGTACTGAATTTTTCTTAGGTGCCAGAATTTCTATTGATAGCTCTGGTAGGAGGTAACTGCTCTGGAGAACTTTGTTCCTAAATCTGGTGATTGAATTAAGTCAAGGCCCCCTGACCCATCTCCTGTGGTCTGGGGTTTTTTTGGCTGTTCAGAATGCTTTCTCTGCAGGCTTCATTATTAGTCACTGCTTCGCTTTCAAGTAGAAGTATCTCCCCACAATTGGCATTTACTAAATTCTACAATTTCTAATTCCTTTAGGCACTTCTGTGCAAAAAAGGGGAAAAAGAAATCACAGAAGAACAAATTCGACTTTCACATTCTCATGGCTTTTCTGAGGGAAAAGCTCTGTGACTGCAAGTGACTCCCCTTAGACATTTCCTGCTTTTTACCAAGGGGGCAGTCTTGTCCCATGAAATGTCACAGAACGCATCCAAGCAAAGCAATCTCTGGCTGTGGATGTGCTGTTATCACATCTCTGGTCCTTGTTGCCAGCATTAGAAAAATATGGAGCTACAGCTCTGTATCAATGTGGCAAGAATGGGAAAAGAAACTGTCCAAAAAAAAGGGGAAAAAAGAATGGTTGAGGCAGATAATTAGAAGCATGATATGAGTTTCTGGCTCCTGACAGCACTGGGGAAAAATGCACTTGAAGTGTTAGGTATCACTAGTCGTGGTTCAACAGATAGACAACTCCCGTCTCCCCCACCTCACCCCATCCTACAGTGGAGTGTAGAGATGCCTGTTCATGGGGCAGGGAAGGACAAAGATCTTCTATATTCTCCTTGATACCTGGCTTTGGCTGAGCCTATGAGTCACCAGAGAAGGGAAGATCAGTAGGAGTAGAATGAAAGAATTTTAGCATTTGAAGGGGCCTCAGAGCTTAGGATAACAGATTTAGGGTAGGAAGGAGCCTCAGAGGCCATTGAGTCCAACTACCACATTTGACAGATGGGGAAACTGAGGTTCAAGAAATTGAGACTTCCCCAAAGGAACACAAATCTTGAGTATTAGAGTAGAATGTTTGCTTTAGGATGTAGTGGTTCCTCCCCTTTTCCCCACTGTACAGTTATCCCTTCTACATCAAGACTTTCACCATTGTAGTTTCAATATATTGTGGGTCAGCATAATAAATTAAATGGGAATTTTCTGGGAGGTTTATGGAAGATGCAGAAGACAGGAACAATTTAGAAACTCAGAAACATAAAATATATGTATAGTATTATATAATATCAACCTCAGTTTTACAGTATGGTAATATTAACACCCCATAAAAGAAAAAGAAGTAATTTAGACTTCTTCTCTAGTATGGAGAGGGCCAAAAGTTTTTATGTGGTTTTTCCAGATTGTGGGGGTGCTGTGCCTCTAAGCCCCCGATGTAGAAGGGATAACTGTATAAAAGGGAAAACTGTATAAAGAAACTGGATAGGGGAGGCTAGGTGGCACAGTGAATAGAGCACCGGCCCTGGAGTCAGAAGGACCTGAGTTCAAATCCAGCCTCAGACACTTAATACAAAAACTAGCCATGTGACTTTGGGCAAATCACTTAACCCCAGTTGCCCTTCCTTCCCCCCCTAAAAAAAGTTAAGAAAAAAGAAACTGGATAGCAACTTGTTAGCAAAGTAACCAGGGGATTCTTGACCAGCAACAAGTTATACTAGATTTCTATTAGAAAGTTTTCCCTTACAAGAAGTCCAAATCTCAGTCTGTGACATTTATGTACTGCTCTTGGTTCTGCCCTGAGGAACAAACAGAATCAATTTCCTCCCTTCCATATGACTGTCCTTCAAATACTCAAAGATGGTGGTTGTATCATCCCTGAATCTTCTCTAGAATAAACATCCCCATTTCCTTCAACCAATCCTTGTAGAGCATGGATTCCATTTGTCTTATCATCATGGCGCCCTCTTCTGGAAGCTTTCCAGTTTGTCTATGTGGTTTCTGAAATGTGCTACCTATCATCAAACATCACATTCCAGTTGTGGTATGATCAGGGCTGAGTACAGTTGGACAAACACCACACTCATTTGGGACACTGTGTATGTAATGGAAAACCAAAACATGCCAATTATATTTAAAAAAAAACCCAAACTTTGCTGGCACTGGAGATAACCCTCCCTGTTCCTTTGTAGCCACAACTACAGAAAACTCAGAAAAGAAAGTTCTCACTACCAAATTCTTTGGTGCTGTAAGGCTGTTTAACATTAGAAACAAATATGGTTTGATAAATGTGATGACACTGAAGAAGGTGAGTTTGTGCATCAGCTTTATCACCTATCAGTATCTCCACCAAACTGGATTATTTGCTATCTGGACCATCAAGCCTTGCCTTCTTCCCTGCCACTGAATCAAAGGATGATCTGACCTTTCTGTCTACCCTGATGCTGG
Source organism: Pseudochirops cupreus (assembly GCA_028627135.1). Taxonomy (NCBI): domain Eukaryota; kingdom Metazoa; phylum Chordata; class Mammalia; order Diprotodontia; family Pseudocheiridae; genus Pseudochirops; species Pseudochirops cupreus. The sequence goes on along the minus strand of CM053583.1, from coordinate 402,996,630 downwards.
GCTCTCTTGATCCCTAGGCATTGCTATATTTCCTGAAAATTGACTACCTGGCATATCCACTGGTCCTACAGCTACCCCCGCGTTAGAAGGAGACTTCCCCCTGAAAGCAGAGGGTATCTAATTTTCCTATTTCTATCCAGAGCTTAGCACATATTTAATGCAGAGCAACCATGTAATAAATGCTTTTTCATTCAAAGAAGGACACTGGAAATAACTAACATTTATATGGTGACTATTATATACTAGATGCTTTATAAATATTATTTTATCCTTACAATAACGCTGGGTTTTTGCTATTCAGTTATTTCAGTTGACCTTACTCCTCATGACCTCATATGGAGTTTACTTGGCAAAGATACTGGAGTGGTTTGCTATGTCCTTCAGCTGATTTTACAGGCAAGGAAATTGAGGCAAATAGGATTAAGTGAGTTGCCCATGGCTAGGGTCATACAGCTGGTTAAGTGTCTGAGGTCAAATTTGAACTCATATCTTCCTGATTCCAGGCCCAGCACTCTATCCATGGCACCAGTTTGCTGCCTATAGCTCCCTTAATTCATTCTAGCATAGCATTTGACTGTCATCTCATGTTGCTGATCAATGTTTGAGCTTGCAGCCCATTCGAATCACCTGATTTTATTCACCCAAGCTATTCTCTGCTATGTTTTCCTTTTCCCAAACTTCCAAAGATAATTTTAAAATCTAGATAGAGAATTTTCCACTATTAATTTCTATTAAATCTCATCACAGTAGATTTAGCTCAAAGTTTCAAACTGCTAAGATTCCCAATATCTTTAAGCTGAGAACCACCACAGGTTCCCATATTCTTACCTACTATCCTATTTGTCCGAGACTTTATTATTATTTTATGTAATAGAGAAATGTCCTTGGTACTAAGAAGACCTAGGTTCAGTGTTGCTTCTGACATCTGTTGGTTTACTATTCTATCTCAGTTCCCCTTGCTGTTTCTCCATCTAAGTCATGCTCATTACCGTGGGTATCCTCTAAGGCTCTGGCTCAACTCTCTTCCCTTTTTTCTCCATGGTTTTCATTGGGTGATCTCATTATCCCCCTTTGGTTCAATTATTAACTCTATTAAGACGACTCCCAGATTTATACATCTAGCACTCAGTTCTCTCCTGAGCTCCAGTCTCCCATCACTGCTTGCCTTTTGGACATCTCATAGATGTCCTGTAGGAATCTCAAACTAAATACATTCAAAACAGACTTCATTATCTTTTCCAAAAACCCTTTCCTTCTTCCCACTTACCCAGGATTAAAACCTTGGTGCCATCCTTGACTCTTCACATTTACTCATTCCGTATATCTAACCTGTTGCCAAAACTTAAAAACAATCTTCTCAATATCTCTAGTATAAGTCTTCTGCCTCAAGTGTCTCTGTTAGAGACTTCCACATACCCTCCACTTAACTGCCACCCTGATTTTTTCTTAAAGGTCTGCCAGGACCCCCAAGCCCTACCCCACCCCCAGATGAATGAGTTTCAGTAGCTTCCTTATTGCCTCCAGGTCCAAATATAAACTCTTCCATTTAACATTAAATTCTTTTCATAAATTGGCCCCTTCCTATCTTGCCAAGCTTCTTACATTTTATTCCCCTCCAAACCCTCTACTCTAGTCTCACTATAATGATCTGCTTGTAGTATCTCAAAAATGATATTCTATCCCTTTTCTCTGTGACCTTGTCTTGACTGTTCCCAAGCCTGCCATGGTGTTTCCTCTCATCTTTGCCTCTGGCTATGGCTCTGGCTCCCTTTAAGACAGCTCAAATACTTTCTTCTGCCAGAGTCCTTTCCCTTGTCCACTTAGCTCCTCTAATATTATCTTCTATCAGTTTTGTATATAGCTTCTCTATTTATTTCCATGTTGTTTCCCCATCACAATGGGTGCCATTTGGGGGTAAGTACTGTTTTTTTCCTTTTTTGTGTCTCCAGCATTTAGCATAGTGACCAGCACACAGTAAGAGCATAATAAATGTGTATTGATTGCCTGACTTAGCTGTGTTACATCAGGGAATTCAACTAACTTTCCAGTGCTCCAAGGAACTCTTAAGACTCCAAGTTGCAGATGGTGCCAACCTGGACTGGTAGAGGGAATTTCCTCATGTGGGACTTTACTATGCCAATGAAATTACAGGTCTGATCCCAATCATTATCTCTGGTTTCTGGGTTTCTTAGAAAGAGTTGAAAATCAGAGCAACAAAGAAAGTCACGGCTAAGGTTAACCCTTAACTCCATTGTTTCTTTTCCCTTTCCCCAGAAGAGTCTTTGAAGTGATGGTCAGTTTCCCACTCATATTTTAAGGCCCAGGCAAACAGAAGTAGGCCTAAGGTCAAGGTTTGTCCCTTGGAGAAATCATTGGGAAAACTACTGCCTTACAATGTGTAACTATGAAGACTCATATGGACCAAAAGAATTTCATAGAATTTTAGAGATGGAAGGAGTCCATCTAGTCCAGCCCCTTTATTTTTCAAGGTATGAAATATGAAGTCTAGAGAAGTTAGGCAGATCATTTGATGTTAAAGTGTCAGTTAGGAACAGAATTGCGATTAGAGCCCAGTTCCCCCTTTTTTCTATTAGTTTAACTCTCCCTGAACTCAATAGGACCCTCTCTTGGAACAAAAGAGTACAGCTACTTGAAGCAAATCACCATGTCTCACAATGAATGCTTCCTATAGTCTGATCAGAGGACATCAGCTCTCTGATGTCACTTGTTCTCCAGTATATTTCACTGAGCAGAACCCCTGAATGAGTACTGAAAAACATTTGTGAATTTGTGATTTCATTAATGTGGGCATCACTCCAATGTTACTGATCTCTCATCCTAGGCGTATGTGTATGTCCTCTCCAGGGTAACTCTAAGTAGAATCTCCAAATAAACAGAGGCACTTTGGTACTTAGTGAGTTCCCAGAAATTCAGCCAGGCTCTGAATTGACTTCTTTCTTCACATATGAAAAGAGTTGGAAAAAAGATCTTCCTTAACCTGGGGGAGAAGGGTAGGAGAGCCTTACTCTTCCCCTCTCCTTGTGAATGGGAAAGAACAATGCTAGCCTAATCACAATGCAAAGGACCCTCATGAGCAAGCAGCCTCCAGAGAAGTGCATCTCACAGGCAAGGGAAACAGGAGGAGAATTGCTAATTAGAGCATCCCCCAACTGAGCCGATCTTCCGAAAGGCACATCTGAAAGGTGGCGGCTGCCTCTACCAGTTCCCGGGCTGCCGATGACAGGGCTTCTGCGAGAGGAGAGAAGGGGGTGCATTGGGACTTTTCACATGCTGGCATGAAGCTATGGCACATATCCCTCCCCCTTCCAAAGCCCTCTCTTCAAGAGACGAGGCAATGCAGATGGAGAGGAAAGGAAAATATTCCCATTTTCTCTATGGCCTAACAGACTTCTCCTCCCCCCTTTCCCCCCCAAAAAAAGTCTGAATTGAACCACAGAGTAAAGCATGCACAGGGTGGGAGAAGGGAGAGGGGGAGAGAAATATCATATGAAGAATACTGAACTTGGAGTCAACAGACCTTGGTTCAGTGACTGGTTCTAACCTTGTGCTATCTTTGTGACTTTGAATGGGGTACTTTCATTTTTAAGCCTGTTTCCTCATCTTTAAAATGGAGATAACACTTATGCTTCCTACCTTGGCAAGGTTGTTAGGAGGAAGAAAGGCACATAAAGCATTTTGTAACTGCAAGGCATCATATACATGTAAGTCCTTGCTTTCCTTACTATTACTGTAAGGTCATCAAGGCAGAGGTTGGGCTCTCATTTTGGTCTCTATGTCTAGAGTAGGACAATGCCCAGTGTGTTCTCCAAGGTGCTGAATGCATAGAATGTGCATAAAAGTACTTATGAAATTGAACTCAGAAAGAGGGAAGCCCTTAAGGACCCTGCACTGCAAGAGGGTGACCCTCTGCTGTGCTGGTATAACACTGATGTGTGGATAGGAAAGGGGGCTATAAATTATAAGGAATTGTAAAGATTCGTCTGTATTCAGATGCTGGTCAACATTTACATGCTATACGAGAGGGATGTAACTAGGGAAGGAAAATTGCTGATATGACTGAGCCAAGGAATAATTGAGGCTGCAAATCACCATTCTGTGTCTACGATATCAGAGAGCTAGACAGATAAACAGACAGAGAGGACTGACACCTCTTCCCTACTCAATCCATCCCCCTTTTAGCCACTAAAGTGATTTTCCTAAAGCATAGATCTGACCATTTCACCTTCCAACGTAGTATACTCTGGTGGCTCCCTATTGTTTCTAGGATTAAATAAAATCTTCTGCTTGGCAACTGAAACTCTTCACAACCTGGCCCCTTCTTCCATTTCTAGCCTTCACACTTGACTTCCCTCCACACACTCGACAATCCTGCTACTCCGGCTTTGCTGTTCCTTGCACATCTTCACGTTCCATTTCCCATCTCCATGTTTTTGTACTGCCTGTCCTGAAATGCTCTCCCTCTTCATTCCCATCACTTAATTCCCTGGCTCCCTTAAAGACTCCACTCAAATCCTACCTTCTGCAGGAGATGCTTCCCAGTTCTCCCAGCTGTTAGTGCCATATTATCTTCCATCTCCTCTGAAAATATGTTATGTGTACTTAGTATATCACTTTGTTGACTCCTCCAGTAGAATGTAAGCTGTTCAAAGGCATGAACTATTTTTTTATTTCTTTGGTCCCCCGTGCTTAGTACAGAGCCTTTAATAATGCTTGTTAACTGACTCTTAATCAATTTATTATGCACCTACTATGTCCTAGGTATTGTCAATAACAAGGAAGGAACTTTTAGCTTAAAAGTCAGTGGTTAAGAATTTGGCCCACTGAAGCAAAGCAAATTTAGTATGTTAGCTTATGTATGAGGAAGTTAAAAGAGTTGCACAGCTTGTTAGAATAATAGACTTATTGAATTTAAATGACCTCTTCATTGCTATTTACTCCTTGTTTGACCTTTGGAAAATCAACTCCCCTCCTGCCCCAAATTTCTATTTCTTCATCTGAAAAATGAAGAGACCAGACTAGATGATTTCTAAATTTCTTTTCAACTGTACATGCTGGGCTTGGGTCCCACCCCCTCATTTCATCAGAGCATCACCATAGCACTTTTCAAGCTAGAAGTGTCTGCCATGAGGCTCTCTTTTAATTTCTTTTTTGGTGCTGTTTTGGGAAAGAGACTCCTATGAATGGGGCCCAACTAATCTGATCCTCCGTATGTAGAATTCTATCTCAGAGCAGACAGAATCTTTTTCTTGGTCAAGTGTGCATTTTTAAATAAAAACTTTTGCCATTTGAAAAACTAGTGCAACAAACACAGGTGTCCAATATGATGCCAAAGCTCAGCCTGTTCCCTCTGTAATCAACCAGTCAAAATCACAAGGCAATACAGGGGACACATTTTGGGGGCTTTTCCAGAGAAAATGCTTTGGGCTCCATGGGCATATTCACTTACTCTTTCATTAGTTCTTCCATCCTACACAAAATAGAATTCTACCTTATTTCTTTTCCTTGTGTGGCCTGACACCAAGGGTATGGATGGGGTTCATCTGCCTTCCAGCTCCTCAAAACTCTCTGACATCATTATTTTAGAGGTGGAAGGGGCCTTGGAAGTCACTGAATCCAATTTCCTGATTTTACAGATGAGGAAAGTGAGTCGCAGGGTGACCTAGCTAGTAACTGGTTGAGGTGAAATTCGAACTCTCTTCTTCCCAAATCCAAATTCACTGCCCTATCCACTTAACCATGTTTCATCATTAAAGGATCTGACTGGAAAAAAAAATCAAAGTGTTGACAGTTCCTAGGTCATGGGACCCAAGAGGTTATCAAGCTTCGATAAGAAAACAGACCCAGAGAAGAAATGACCTGACTATGGTCATATAGACGCTAAATAGTAGAGCTGGGATTAAAACCCAGTTCTTTTGATTTCAAAGCCAATGCTCTTTCTGTTATGTCATATTGGCAACTAGGGTTGGGCCACATTTGTACAGCTAGTTAGAATAAAGGAAGCAGAGAGTTTTAGAGCTAGAAGGTACTGTAGCAAGCAGCTGATTTGATCTTATATTCGAGAAAAATCGAATCACAACAAAGTAAAATTCCTTGTTCAAGGTCATACAGTAAGGTAGCTAGAACTCTAATTGTCTGGTTCTCTGTCTTATGCTTCATGCATATAGGGAATACCTCATTTATCACCTAAGGGAAATGGAATTATCAACAGGAAAGTACATTTTTGCTACTCTTTCCCCTGTCCCCAATATGCAGGCACTGCTGAACTTAAAATCAGGAAAGCCTTGATCTGACAGCTGATTTTGACACTTGCCAGATGTGTGATGGTGGGCAGGTGGCTTACCTTACTGAAGCCTCAGTTTCCTCATCCAGAAACAAGTCTATGACTTCTACAATGTAGGGAACTCACTAAGTTCTAACGAGTTGCCTAAGGGATTTTAAGTAACCAGAAGCTCATAGTATGAGTCTCAGGCAGGATTTGAATCGAAGTATTTGCCTCGAGATTTGAATCTAGGTATCATCTACCACACCCCTTTGCTTCTATATGTGAACTAGGGAAAACATACATCATAGGGTTGTTGTAAGGAACAAATGAGACAGCAAAAAGTACTATATACTATATATAAAAGTATAAACATGAGCTATTATTATTATGCATACATAATCCATTTCTACATGTGTAATCCATACATTTCTATATAGAGACATGTGTATACACATATGTATATGTGTACATACATGTATAATATAAAGACTTAAATGCTCTCTGGCCTTCTTTTTATCTTGGATTAGCCATGCTACTCTTCCTCACCATTCATGTGGCTAATTGGAAATTGACCAGAGTATTAAATTATCTAATATTATAAAATATTGTGTGAAGGAGAAGAGGGAGGAGGAGGAGGAGAAGAAACTGAGAATATAAGAGAGAAAGGCAATTGCTACTCACAGTAAATGAAAGGAAAGAAGAGAACAAAGTTCCTTCATCATATCTGGATAATTTGGCCAGCACGCCTTCCAGGATTGTGACAAACTGCAAAGGCAGCAAATGAAAAAGAAACATAAGTGTTTGTCAGACCCCAATTGTCCATTATCATGATCAAGGTAGCTTGACGACAGAAAACCTGGTTTGAAAAAAGTGTATATATTTAAGCAGGGAATCAACCTCATGGGTATTTTTTTTATAAAGTTCTATTATCTAATTCCCGCCATCTGGGAAAGAGATTCTGTTGTCTCTACACACAAATATTTGACTTATCCGGCTTTCTCTTCATTGATTATGTGATTGCAAATATGAAATGCTACTGAAATGCAAAGTGACACAATATTATCGAAACACGCGGAGCACGCGATAATATTCAATATCCCTTTTTTTAATAAAACAGTGCAAACAGCTTTAATGTTCCACATTAGCGCTATGTTTAATCCAATCTATTTTTATTTGCATTCTCATCAGTAATTTCAGGAAGCCGAAGATTCCCACTGGCAAATAGGAATGCTTTCCCTGTCTCTCGGTTTCACTTCGCTCAAATTCTATAATTCATGAGGGGGACTGAAATAGCTCTATCTGACTTTTATGCTTTATTATGGCTCTCTCTGCATCTGAAACTAGAAGGGAAAGGGGGCTTTTCATCATGGCAGCCTTCTGTATTAATGTGGAAGTTTCGCTGCTCTAAAACCGAACTTTGTCAGCTTGGAAAAACAATTTCCATGTCACCGCATGTGGCGTTTGGGGATGCGTTCCTATTAGGTTAACATATGCCAGTTCAACGGTTTGTCTTCACACAGTTTCTTTTAATCATTAGGAAAATCACTCTGAGCCGAGGGACTTGGTGACGCACAGGCATCTCGTTTCCTGAGCTATTCAACTAGCCGGCTCAACTTTTTTTAATGTGTGACATTTTAATGGAAATGCAGGAATGGAAAAGAAAAAAAGAAGGATATTCGTGATGCCACATTTCACCTGGTGCAGAAGGTTACCTTCGCCACTAAGAGTGTTATCATTTCTTTAACAGTTTCTTCAATTAGTTCATCTATTTTTGAATGGTATTGATGCTAAAGAAAAAAAATACAAAGAGAAAAATATTAGCTTACTCTGTAAGTGATGGCATGGTAGTAATCAGTTGCTTTTATAAAATGTGATTTAAAAATAAAGGCTAGCTCAGAAAGCACCTTTATACTGGGCTTCACCAAGCAGCTTTGCTGACTCCTTGACTTGAGAGCTTTTGATGGAGGAAGTTCTAAAGCCCTTTTAAAATTATCTGACTAACTCATTCGCATCCAAGCTTCTCCCTGACTTTGATACCAGGGAGACAGACACACATTTACAAATGATGTGTAAATGACTTAGCGGGCTAGCACTGTGAAGGGTTTGGAAGATACAAGGCACATTGGAAAGATTTTAGTTGAGGAGATGGAAAGGGGTCTTGGGAAGCCATTTAGGAAATGGATATTATAACTAATACCTGAGATCCAAACCTTGAGGACCCAAGGTCTCAAATGACCAAGCTCCTTGAGGTTCTCATAGCACAGTGGAAAGAATGTTAAGTTTGGTGATATTGGACACAAATTCCAAAACTGCCTCCCCCACCTCCTTATTCCCCATGACATTGGAGAAGTGGCTTTATCTCTCTGGGCCTCTGTATCCCTATCTGTAAAAAAAGGAGGTTAGGCTAAATGATCTCTAAATTTCATTCCAGTTCTAAGTCTCTGATTTCTAAGGTCACTGCCTGTTCTAGAGCTATCTATGATACTATGACCTTGGGGCACTGACCCTTTGATTATCCAAGGCTTTTGGAGGAATGCTCAGGGTCCATGTTTCCTTAGGTGCATATTTGGATGGATAGTAAAACAAACACCTAACAGAAATCAATGATACTTTTTTTCCTTTTCTCTCACTCATTCTCACTACTGTTAATTTAAAATAGGGATGTTAGACAAACAGGCAAAACCCCAAAACACCCCAGCGCAAATAAAAATCTGGTATAAATGCCAAGCGTAGATTGGAGAAGAGAAGGGAGTGTGACTTCAATTTAAAAAAAAGTCATATGCCAACTCTTTTACATTCATTACACCATTCGTATCTGAGTTTTTCTATATTTTCTTAGCTAAGAAGATAACAATGTGATTAAAAAAATAAAATGTTCAATACACTTACCCACTCTTTAGCAAACTTTTGGATGAATGATGAATAGGAACAGAAAAAAAGAGAAAAGTGCAAAAAGGGCAAAAAGAACATATGAATGAAATGATAAAAAACATTCTTGAAATTAGAAATGGGGGTTCTAAAGAAGCCGTGCGAACAGGACAGAAAGGATAAGCAGTGACAAACGAGGGTTGACATTTAGGTAACTGGCAATCTCACTCATTTCCAAAAAGTCATGAGACAGTAAGTTAAATTAATTCACCCAGAATTTTGATGTATGGTAGAGCATTTCTTGCCCTTTGTGCAAAGGAAGAACCCTGGATATGGAGTTACAGAATCCTGGCTCTGTCATTTACTAGCTGTGTGGTGTTGGGCAAATGGTTCAACCTCTTAGAACTTTTGCTGTCTCTTCTGTAAAATGAGTGAGTAGGCTAAAGAACCTCCAAGGTGCCTTCCAGTTCTGAATCCACAGTGATAACAATATTTGTGGGATGTCTATGGACATTTGTTGTCAGCTAAGTTTCCCCAGATATGTCTGGAGTGATGCTACTCATTAGCAAATAGTCATATCATTTGGAAATGGTATTTTTTTTCTTGAAATGATCTAGGTTCAGGAGTACATTTTCCATTTGAGTTCTGTGGAGGTTTTGAGTGAAAGTTCACAATAAAAGGTCATGTACACAGCTGCTGACTACAGTGGTGTGTGTGTGTGTGTGTGTGTGTGTGTGTGTGTGTGTGTGTGTGCGCACAGACACATGTGAACATGCGTATGTATATGCCATTGTTATCTATGGAAGTGGAGAAAGATGATTTTTATATAGAGGTGAAACTTTCTCACTGATGGAAAGGCAAATCGTATGTGCCACTCATGATAGCTAGGGAAGGGAGAAGGGGGCACAGGAACAGTGTGATTAAAGGTCAGATCAAGACCAAGATCAGTTCTTTAAGGAAAGTGCCAGGAGTATTCATCTGAGAAGTGGAGAAGATAAAAAACAAGGAGGTAGGAAACTGATTTGCAGACCTTGGTAGCATCCTCTGGAGATTACTAATAAAGAGAAAATCCAAATCCAACTAGGAGAAGTATTCGTGGTGCTCAATATTTTGTTAAATGGAAAATTTAGTGAGAAAATAGGTCATTTAGAGGGGGGAAATGAGGATGAAAAAGTCAGTCATTTACAGGTGGAAGTGGTCTTGATCTGAAGTCAAACTGGGTTCAGATCCTAGTTCTGCCACTCACTACCTCTATGACTTGTCATAAAGGTCACTTTACTTTTCTGGCCTCAGTTTCCTCATGTGAAAAATGAGAGGTTGGACTCGATGACCTTCAAGGTTCCTTCTAGCTCAAAACCTGTGATACCATGTCATTGTTGTTTGGTTGTTTCAGTCATATCCGACTGTTCATGATACTATACACATCTCTTCATTGGAATTTTGCTACTTAATATTGTTGTTGTTCAGCTGATTTAGTTGTGTCTGACTTTGCAACCCAATTTGGGGTTTTCTTGGTGAAGATACTGAGTGATTTGCTATTATTCTCTCCAGCTCATTTTACGAAACTGAGTTAAATAGGGTTAAGTGACTTGCCCAGGGTCACACAGCTAATGTGTCTGAGGCTGGATTTGAACTCAAGTTCTCCTGACTCCAGGACCTGCACCTTATCCATTCTGCTACCTAACTGATCAATATACATAATTCCTTTATGTTCTTTTATACTGGTGTGTGTGTAGGGGTATGTGTGTATTTATGTATACATATCTATCTATATCTATATATAAACACATATATGTACATATATCAAAAGGGAATAAGCATTTATATAGCACCTACTATGTGCCAAACACTTTTTAGCTATTATTTGATCCCTTTGAAGGAGGTGCTATTATATCTCCATTTTACAGTTGATAAAACTGAGGCAAACAGAGGTTTACTTTCCCAGGATTACCCAGCTAGGAAGCATCTGAGGCTAGATTTGAACTCAAACTTCCCGATTCCAGACCTAGTGCTCTATCCACTGTGCTACCAGCTGCCTCTATAAATATAGAAAACATATACTATATAGAATATGTCATCTATCTCTCTATCTCATCGATCTATCTATCTACTTCTATCTATCTGTCTATCTATCTATCTACCTACCTCTATCTATCTCTCTATCCACCTATCTATCTATGGTCTATGTAATGGATAAAAGAACCTAAGGTAATTGTATATTGAGCATAACAGTCATTGCACAAATTTGTCTATCACTTGATCCAAAGTATTGCCCTCCTCCAATTGTTACTCACCCAATTTTCTAGACCAATTTCTCACTCCTCTCTCTTGCACACTTTACATTTTAGCCAAACTGACCTGCTGAACCATTTTGTGATATTCTGTTTCCTGCTTTGGTGTTTCTATGCAGGCTGTTGTCCCCTATGTCTGCAGACTCTCCACTGTGCCTTCCATCTCAATGAATCCCTTGTTCTCTTTGAAACACAACTCAAGGGATCACCTCTTCCATGATACGTTTCCCGATTCCTCTCAGATGTTAATGTTCTACACCTCTGGCTCTGTAAATTAATGTGCATTTACTTATCTATGATCAAAGCATCATAGCTTTAGAGTAGGAAGGGCCTTAAGGTCATTTGGCTCAATTTCTTGACTTTACCTGTTATCTTCCCGCATTAGAATGGAAGCCTTTTGAGGGTGAGAACCATTTTGCACTCCTTTCTTTGTATCCCAGTACTTAAAATAGTGCCTTGCACCCACCAGATGCTGAATATATGCCTTTTGAATTGAATCAAATCCCAGGAAGAGATGCCTTGCTAAGCCAAAGAAAGTGTCTAACAGCAGGTAATACAACCCAAGCCACACATCCCATGCTACCCATCAAATTCTGTTCTAAAAAGGCTATCGAGATTGGGAGCAAGAAGCTCGGTTGCATCAGGAGATTCCACCCACCCCCAGGTCATTTTAAAGTTTTCCAGATCTTCCCCAAAGTGCTGCTTAATTCTCCTCATTTTCCCATTGCCTTAATCAGGCTCTCTTTGGGCTGTCAACTGTTCATTTTCATTGGATAAATTATGGGTTTTAGCTCAAAGATAATGGCTAGGTGTGTGAGAAGTAATACAGTGTGAAATGTATTGACAAACATATTTTCAATTAAGGGCTTCTTTACAAAGCAAATAAGGACCCTGCTGAGAGCAACACCAGCTTTGTAAACAGCTCCACAGAGGAGGGAACAGATTTTGGAAGGGAAGGTAACAAAGGAGCCCATCCAAGAGAAATCATTTTCCTCCAAGAGAATCATTTTTCTCCTGCCTCTCCTCGGGAAGGGACCTAAGCTTTCCGGCCAGAGAGCGACAAGATGCTGTTTCATATGTGAGTACTACAACTGAAGCTCCATGTGGGTACTTGCCTATATAGGACATGGATTTAGGGTGAAGGTTTTCCCCTGTCCCCTTGTAGTGAAAAAATCACTGTGACTCGGAGTTTCAGGATCTGGATTTGAGTTTGGGTTCTGCCACTGTTTTCTTATGTGAGCTTAGGATCATCACACGAACTCTCTAGGCTTCTGTTTCCTCATTCTGCATAAGAGGGGTTTGGAGCAGCTTAGGTCAAGCAGTCAATCAACAAGCAAGGATTAAGTGCCTATGATTTGCTAGAAGCTGTTAAACACTGGGGATACAAAACCAAAAGCGAACCAACCAGTCCCTGCCCTCAAGGGCCTTTCATTCTATCTGGGGAGATATCACAGGTATATACAATCAGTTAATCAATCAATCAGTATTTATTGAGTGACTACTATGTTCCAGGCATTAGACCATGTAATTGTATGCAGAATAAGTGCAAAACAAACATGAGATAGATTAAAGAAGGGGGAATCAGAGGTTGGGGGGAGGTGTCAGATTAAGCTTCTACTGAGTTTAAGCTGAGTTTTGAAAATAGGAAGGGAGTATAAGAGGTACTGGGGTGGAGGCAGAATTGTCTAGGTATGAGAGAGAGCCATTGCAAATGCACAGAAAAGGGGAAAGGGTGCTGCAGGTGAGCAACAGTCAGGTCAGTCTGTCTAGAGTCTAGATAGGAGTGGGGAACCTTCGACCTTGAGGCCACATGTGGCCCTCTAAATCCTCAGGTGTGGCCCTTTGATGTGACGTATGGGTTCAGGCAAAAGGCCACACTTGAGGACCTAGAGGGCCACATGTAGCCTCCAGGCAGCTGGTTTCCCATCCCTCGTCTAGACTGTAGAGTGAAGGAAGGAGAGTAACGTATGAGGAGGACAGAAATGTGTTCTGGAGCTAGGTTGTAAAGGACTTTAAAAGCTGTGCAGAGGAGTTGACATTTTATGCTAAAGGCAACAGGAACCCATTGGAGCTTATTAATATTGATAATAGCTTGCATTACTTAAGGTTTAAAGGTTTGCAAAATCCTTTACAAATACCAGCTCATTTGATCCTCGGAACCACTCTGGGTGCTAGGTGCTATTAGTACTCTCATTTTTACAGATGAGGAAACGAGGCAGATGGATGTTAAGGGATGTGCTCAGGCTCACATAACTAGTATGTATCCGAGCCCAGATTTGACTCCAGGTTTAGCACTTTATCTCTTGTACCACCTAGATGAGAAGAGGGTGACACAGACCGAAGGTTGAGGAATTGGCAACTGTGTGGAGGCTGGATCATTTACTCACACCACACAGACCCTCACAATCTATATAGATTCTCCTTCTCCCTTCCTATAGATCTCTACTATAATCCTGTCCTCTACTGCCTAACCCAGCACTGAAAATATTCTCTCAGGAAAGAAAACATATATAACTTCCCCCTCATGCCCAGGATATTTTCTACCATTTTTTAAGAGTAATAGATTGAGACACACAATTGAAGAAGTATTGCACAATGGGGTTCTGTCTGTCTTCAGATGACTGTACAAATTAGCTTGCTGTTATTTCCTTTTACCAGGTTCTGGTAGGATTAAGCTGAACCGGTTCATTTTCCACTTTTGGGGAATCACTGACCACTGAGATTTTGTTCTCTGCAAGATGCTGGGTGTGTATAAACATGCAGCCATCAAAATAAATGTCTCCTTGGATGGTTGCAGTCCTATGCACATTGCAATCATTTCTTTTAACAAATTCCCTTGAGGACCCACCAACTACCAAATTCTTCCTCGATCTTGAATTAGACACTGCTCTCTCCACCTGTTCATACCCCTTTTCCCCCCTTCCTGGCCCAGGATTCTCTCTAGCCCATTTTAGTTGTCACAATCGTCTAATCCACTGCCATATCTTTCATGTGAAGAGTGGCCAGTGCACCTCCATCATTCTTCTACGATTGGAAAGTTTGGAGAGACTTCACTCCAGTTTCGGATGAGCTACGTTTCTGCGAAATTCACCATCCCTGCATGAAACTGATTCGACTTGACTTCCTGTGCTGCACATTCTGCCTTGTCATGTAACAGATTGTGTGTATGTTGTCTTTCTGTTAAGACCATCTGACCTTGGAAATGAGATGAAAACATTCTAGACCAAGTGAGAAGCAATTTAACGCACAACTTCATATCCATGGGTGCTTTAAAAATTCTGACAAAAAATAAATATTTAAGATGGTAAAGTATGTTTACCAAATGTTTGAACAGCTGCCTTTGAATGTAACATCACCCCAGAGGAGATGACAGAGATGAATTCAGGAAGTGAGCTTAAAATGAGAAACATATTACATCATCCGACCCGCATCTTGTCTAAAGTGGATTTAGGAAGTTTATTGATAAAGCCACCTATCTATTGTTAGAGGCAGTGTAAGGTAGTGGATAGAGCACTGAAATTGGAGTCAGAAAAACCTGGGTTCAGATCCTGTCTCAGACACTTACTACTTGTGGGACACTGGGCAAGTCACTTAACTTCTCTTTGTGTCACTTGCCTTGTCTGTAAAAGAAGGAAATTGGACTCTATGGTCTCTGTGGTCCCTTCCACCTCTAAGTCTATAATCCTATTGGTGGGTGGTAGAACTATAAGGGACCTGAGATATTTCTCAAGATATATTGAGAGATATTTACAGATATTTATTCAACAGGTGAAACTGAGACTCAAAGACTTGAATGACTTATGCAAGGTCATAATCCCAGTGGCAGAAATAGGACTAGATTGTCTTGGATGATTCCCAGGCCACCTCTCTCTTTTTCCCACACCACATCTTACTGTATGACCTCACTGCTAAGTTGGATCTCATAGTGGGGGGCCTGTCTCCCAAGCAAAATATCAATTTGTTTTCTCCCTTCTAAAATCTTTCCCACTCCTTGAAGGTAATAGGTGTTTGCTCCTGAACAACATCTGTGGGGTTATTGAACCATAAATTCAGAGCTGGAAGAGACCATTGAGGACAATGAGTCCAACTTTATTATTCCGCTGAAGAAACTAAAGCCCTGGATGCTTAAGCAACTTCTCTGAGGTGACTCAGTAAGAATTTAAGGCTTGATTTGAACCCGTGCCTTCCTGACACCAAGTCTACTTCCTTATCCACTATTGTATACTGCCTCTGGCTAGGCTTTAATACTCAAGAGGGACAAGAAAGGCACAAGAAGCTATGCTAATTTTTTCTGCCTGCTTTCCATTTTATTTCTTTAGGCAGGCCCTATATATATATATATATATATATACATACACACACACACATATATATACATACACATGTATATACATATATATATGTGCCTCAGATCAATATCATTTTACAATAATGATAATATCAACATAATGAAACCCAATTTAAAAATCCCCAGAGTATCTGGAATACAAAGGAAAAGAGAAGAGAAGAAAAAAAAGCATCCTCAAATTATTATGTACTAAAATTTTTGACAACTTCTGCAAGTTCAAAGTCACTATTCCATTTGATGCTTTATTTCTCTGGTTTCTGGAAAAAGGTGAAGTTAGGGGCTTGTCATCCAAGACAAACTCTAATCAACAAGACTATCCCATCCATACACTGCACTAGGGCTTTATTCCTTTGGGGAGATGGGTTGTACTTACTCCCAATGTGGACAATGGGTTAAAACCCCCCAGAGTCCAAGCTTATCTGAGAGTTGCTGCCTTGTTTGATTAGAACTCAAACTTCAGGATGGCAGATCATTGGGGAGGAAGAAGTTAACTCTTCTTTCTATCCTCCTTCCACAGTATGGTTGAGTTCATCATTTCTTGTCTTGGAACCAGTCTATTACCCTTTGTCCTACTGTTGATGGTTGAACAAACCTTGAAGGTCCCTTTGATGACTCGGTATCATCAGACATGACAGTAGAATGGTAGCAGGGATTTCTTTTTCTGGTCTTTGTGTTGACAGTACCTTGCAAATCACCTGGTATATAATTGTTGTTGAATTGTCTTTCAGCTGTGTCAGACTCTTCATGACAACATTTGGGATTTTCTTGGCAAAGATGGTTTGCTGTTTCCCTCTGCAGTTCATTTTTACAGATGAAGAAACTGAGACAAACAGGTTTAAGTAACTTGCGCAGGGTAAGTGTTGGAGGCTGGATTTGAGCTGGAGTCTTCCTGACTACAGGTTCATCGCTCTAACCACCACACTCATCTGACTGCCTTAAGCTGCCAACACATAGTAGGTACTTAATAAATGCCAGGTGACCCAAAGCTTCATCTAATGCAGGAACTGGCTCTGCAGCACCCCCGGCACCCAGCTTTTGCTGGAAATCCTCCATTATCTCCTGACAAAGCTTGTTCTGTGATTTAACATTCCAGAGTAGTAAAGAAATCTTCCTCATATTGAGGGGAAACCTGTTTCCCTATAATGTTTACCCTTTGGTCCAACTTCTCCCTTCTGGAGTAAACCAAAACAAGTCAAATCCCCCTTTTCTCTAAGGTTTAAGTTTGCTCTCCAAGCCCTGTAACTCTGTAGAACAAGCCCTGAACCAAGAGGAAGGAGACATGAGTTCTATTCCTAGCTTGGGGACTAATTTGCATTGTGACTTTGGGGAAGTCATTCCTTCCCTCAGTTTCCCCATTTGCCAAAGGAGGCCTCCCTTGACTCTCGCCCCTTAATTTTAGAAGTTAAACGTTTGGGAGAAATGAGTGTTTGAATGCTAGTCGTAAAACTGACCTGAGAGAGAATGAAAAGAACAAAAAAAGTTCTTCCAACATCAATAAACAAAAGAAGGAAACTCTCTCTGTAACTTGTTCTGTGAGGATTTATATCTGATTTACAGATCTATTAGGTTCAGCTGTTTCTTAAAATGTCATTCCCTGGCAACTACTTCTCGCTATAGTTCGGATCTCTCAGAATCACTATATCAAAGACCTTAGAAAAGCACACACATTTCCATAAAGTCTGGGCATCTGCTGGTTTTGGGGTAGCTGCCTTACATTCCAGGTTAAGGGCTGCTTCCCATCTCAGAATCTGGATCTTCTTCTGTTAGTGATTCAGTGATGTGGTGAGGGAGGTATGGGGCCTGGATGGGCTAGTGAGTCAGCAATATGATTTCCGATGACGAAGGCTTTGGAACTCTTAGAAAGGTGTAGCATGGGGAGGATGATCGTTGAGGGACTGTGTGGGAGATTAGCTGTGGAGTCTTTCATGCCACCCACCATGCTTTAGCTTTCCTAGACTTAGAAGGTTAAAACAACCAAGTCCTGCTGTGTCATGGTTCATGGTCAACATGAGAATGTGCCCATCCAAGCAACAGATCAATTTCATGATACGCACAAAATCAGCCGAATCGGGCACTCAGTACAATGCAGATCAAACCAAAATAAAACCCACCTCAACCTGGTTATTGGCTACTCTTCCCAAATTTCCAACCAGCTATATTGTTCATGTGTGTAGGCATTGACTTAATGGAATGAGACCTTGACTCTTTGGACAACAGGCATGGATTCATGTCACTAGGGGAAGTGAGCAGTGAGGAGTTGTGGTTACTGTGTATTTGCTCTGCTTTCATTCTCTTTTCTCCTCCAACAGCTGTACTTAGGTGAGGTCAGGTTAAAAGCTCCTTAAGACAGGGATTGTCATCACTTTTGTATTGGTATCACTGGTGCTTAGTACAGAGCCAGACATAGCAGATGCTTTGATAAGGTTTATTGATAGCAGTGGCATGAGGTAGTAGACAGAGATCTGGCTTTGGTCACAGGAACCACAGGAGCTCTCTAGACCAATGAAATCACAGTTCCAAATATAACTTATTGATTAATTGGTTAAGGGCAGCCCCAATTTATTTTGAAAAATTGATTAAGATTTAATGCCTGTGAAACACTCTGCTAAGAGTTAGGGATGCAAAGACAAAGAAGATAAAATGCCCTTCCCCTCAAGGAGCTTACAATCTATTAGGAAACATGTCACAAAATTGATTAAGATTTACCACCTGCAAAATACTCTGCTAAGTGTTAGGGATGCAAAGACAAAGAGGATAAAATGTACCTCCTCTCAAAGGGCTTACAATCTATTAGGAAGCGTCTCACAAAAGGAAGCCTAAAGGATTTGTGTGGAAGTAGAAAGGATGCTCCTTTTTGTTCTGAGAATGTTTTTGAACTGGTTGTATGGTTAGGGATCTTTTTAGTACCAACTGCTACACCTACCTCCTTCTACTCCTAGTGGCCCCATATAAGGGTTAGAGCACTTGGCTTCACATCACGGCTCCCATACTAACTAGCGGTGTGATGCCAGGGAAGTCACTTGATTTCTCTATCTCAGTTTCTTCCTCTGAAACTAATCTTATAAAATCATTGTGAGGAAAGTGATTAATCTTAAATCACTATTTAAATATTAATTGTTCTTATTGCTACATAATCTCAATCTTCTCATTGATAGCTTCTTGTCACATTTGAAGTCTTTAACCTGATTTCTCTGTTACACAGCAATTACAGTGATTAAGGAAGATAAAGAGAACTAACTTACAACCCTACAGTGTCTGATTTCATTACTGACCGATGTTTAAGCCCAAATTGGGAGTCTTCTTCACAGGATGCTGCCTTAGGGGAAATAAGGTTGGGGATGATCTTGCCAGCAAGAGAATATCACACACAGACATTTAAAAATGGAAGATGCACAGAGAGAAAATAAATAATGAACAGGGAACAAATATAATTGAGTATAAATTCTGAACATGTAAGGCTGTATCAAAAAATCTGATTTAGGAGCAATTTATGCCAATTGGCAGGAACCTGAGAGTTGCCAGAAATGTTTCTGAATTAATTCTAAATTGGTATATGAATATCAAACTGGCTTAGCGCCATTGGGAGAAAACTGATCATGAGTCTTTAATCAAGCCCAACTTCCAGCTTCTTTCATCTTTCCATTTTAAATACCACATTAAGATTTGAAACATACCAAAGGACAAAACTTTTGGTCCGAAAAGACAAAAAAAAGTAAGGTTAGAAAGGTATATAACTTAAGGAGCTTGGTTACCCTGGATTTGAGGGAAATTTAGGCATATACTGACCCATACTTAGGCATTGTGGAGACTTAGAGAATGTGTCCAGCAAATTTGGGGGTGAAAAGATAAGAGTGGTTTCTGTTTTCCAGATGTTTCCTATCGATAAATCATGTCATACATGTAGGGTTTCTGTTGCATATGTGAAAGGGACAAGCATTTAGGCAAACACAGATCTTCCTTCTAAATAGTGACACAGACTCTGTGAACAAGGTCAGTGAACATCACTTGGCTCAAAGGCACCTTATGCCCATGCTGGTCCCTGCCAATAACCACTTCCAAGTGCCTGAAATTCTGATCATGCATATTCATCAGAGATTTATTTGATAAACAGATCTTGAATATTCATCTGCATACCGTATATGTGGATGACTAAATTCACAAATGTTAGAGAATGTTTCTGAAACCAGCAGACTAGGGGATAGGATATTTGTGAAGTTTTCCCCCATACTTGATAGATGTTAAAAAAAAAATCTCCCGCCCCCCCCCCCCCTTTTTTTTTTTTTTTTTTTTTTACCTCTTGGCCCATTTCCATACTGCAAAGTTTTGTTGATTGGGCCTTGGCATCAACCATAACATTAAACATGGTGCATATTGACTGTGGGACTCGGAAATCTGTCGATCGGCTGGTTTTTTGCAGCTTAACTTCGAATGCAATCCTGGTTCTATTAAAACAAAGTAGGGAAAGATCATTTCAATGTTAAGACTGTAACAGGTGGAGGAGACATTTCAAGGGAGGGCAGTGAAATAGAAAACTGAATACGATAATCAGTAGCAATCCACAATGATTTCAAATGGGTGCTGCTGAATATGAATTTCCAGACCCAACAGGGTCATATGGAGTAGGTCCTGGTCAGGGAAGCCACCATGCATCTAGCCTCTATAGGACATGCCATAGCCATAGTAATAATTAGATATAGTGTTAATTGGAATACAGAGCCTGTTGAGTTTGAGTATGTCTTTGACTACTTCACAAAGTGTTTTGATGGTACTTGTACTCTGCAGAATATTAAATTTAACCACATCTTATGATGCTCCTGGAGAAGGGATACATAGCTATCTGTTCCCTTGGTGTGCTATCACGGAACGGTAACATGCCAAGAGGGAAGGACAGACATCGGGGACCTCAAACCACCATGCTGTGGAGCACTGCCCAATCTAAGTTTTTCTCTTTTTTCTTCCCTCTTCCTTTTCCCATAGACCAGCTTTACCTCTGCTGCTTAAATGGACTAGCTGGAGGCGGCCTGACAAGAATGGGCATGCCCAGGTACCTTCCCAGGGAAAACAAATACATCTGCTCCTTTCCCATCTCTATAACTCTGCTACACTTTTCTCCCTGCTGTGCTAATAGAGACTGTCCTGATTTCAGATAAAATTTTCCCTTCCATGGCAGCCTACTCTGCAGCTGAAACTGGATGTATTAACAGCCATACTGAATGTGCTATGGGAACCCATGAGTACAGAAAAATTAGCTTATTAACTAATATTCCATGGAAAAATTATTATATGTGCAAGTTCATTCAGATTGGCAATTGCCTTGTTTTATTTTTTCCCTTTTTCCAGTTCTAATCTCCCTGTATATTTTATGGGAAAAACAAAACCATGAAGATCTTATTCTATTGCTTTCTTACTATAAAGACCTCCCCCCTACTTTGAAACTTTCTAATGCAAATCTTAATTGAGAGGCAATCAGTAATGCAAAAGAATCTCTTTGTAACAAGGATACAAGAACCAGGTATGTTCCTTTGGTACCATTTATGGACTCCTCCCCAATGAAACAAAAATCAGGGGTGGGGAACCTGTGGCCTCGAGGCCCTCTAGATCCTTAAGTGCAACCCTTTGACTGAATCCAAACTTCACAGAACAAATTTCCTTAATAAGAGGATTTGTCATGTAAAACTTGGACTCAGTCAAAAAGCTGCACCCAAGGACCTAGAAGGCCACAGTTTCCTTACCCCTGGATATGCCTTGCCAACAATCTAGGGATGAGTCCTACCTCTTGAGATGAATTTGAGAAAGGGAAATTCTTCCATTTTTTTTAAAAGGAAGCAGGAAATAAAAGGACGCATCAAATTCCATTTTATTGTAATAGTAACAAGTCCATGTCACTTAATCTCTATGAATCTGTTTCCTCATCTTTAATGGGGCTGATAAAAGAACCTCCTCCACTTTGCTTTTGTAAGAGAATTTATGTTAAGTGCTCTACAAATGTTGTTTTCATTTTTGACTCTTGCATTATTATGGCACTTCTTTTAATTATCCCATCATTGCTTACTAACAAATAATAGAAATCGTGTCACCTGCTGCAGGAATCTTACTAACTATGGGACAACCAAAATAAGCCACTAGTCTGACTGAGGAAAAAGTGATGAACATACCCAACAGAATCTTAGAGTACTCAGGTAAGGTGAAGTGTAATTTTAAGTTCAGAACTCATATTCTTTAGATTTTTTTTTTTTAAAAGAATCATCTATAAATTGCATACAAGCATGTTAAAATGCAGGCATGACTTATCTTGTTTTAAAACCATGGTGCTCATTTTGCAGCAAACAAAAATCCATTCTGTATTTTGTGTCTTGAGCAACAATAGCATTTTATGGCTAAAGAATTGCTGGATAGCCCTTTCAAGAGAGGCTACTAAGGCTTGGACTATAGTTAGACCAAAGAAAGATATGGAATAGAATGCATCTTTCACTTCCCATTCTGTTAACTGTCTCCTTCATTTTCACAGGAGAATTGACCTCTCTTCTATTAAGTTCAAGGATTGTTGGGAGGTGGAAAGATGTGCCTACATGAACACAAAGTCTTTGAGTAGAATTAGAAGTGAGAGGGCTGAACAGATGGCTGCTTCTACCTGTAACAGACTGCAAAGCCAACCAATGTATGAGTAGCTTATGAAATTTATTTAAATTTCAGTAAAACCTAGATGTTCCTAGACATCTTTCCTTTTCTGCTTTAATATTCCACATTTGGTATATTTGTCCAGTATGTGTTCTTAGGTTACAAACCTGTTCTAGACCCATACCATGAGCTCCATGTTATGAATCTTGAGGCTAGATATATGATTTGGTAAGACTTTCATGTGACTTTTGTGTGGTGCAAGGTATCTGTTAAAGACTCCTGAGTATATTTTTTCAATTCTTAATTGTAAGACTTGAGTTTGGTCATCTGAATTGGGAGAATCTAAGGAATCACATACTCAGGGCTAACTGAAGGCAAATTTGTGAAATGGACAAATCTCATTTCTGACCACCCTTCTACCCTTCTGCTTTCAACCCTTTCAGTCTTTCCTAATGCTGACAGGTCAAAGAGTCCTCATGCTGTGTACAGTCTTCCTTCAAGATCTTCTCATTTTTGCCCTTTCCTCCTCTCCCATATGTTTGTTAAAGTGAACCTGAGTACTGTGAATGCCTGAATGGGTTACCCTTCCATGGTAACATCAATTTCAGCAGGGATTTTTCTGGAGAGGAATGATTGTAATGATTATGGAGTTCTTGGCCATCTTGGTTGGTGGAGGCATAAAACTTTTGGGCTGTGTTATTAGGAGGCGTTTCAGTGTCTGTTCACACCATGGAGCTGTTCTTAAATTCTGTTTATTTTCAGGGCCAACTACTAATGGGTATAATTTTTTATATTTTTGGTAGGCATGAGGAAAGAATCTAAGAAATGAACTTATGGTTGCTACAGGACATATAGCGGACATGACATTTACAAGTTCCATTGAGGTCTGATTGAATGGTTTACCTTCACATTTTTGGGAGCCGTTTATAGAAGAAAACCATAGCCTAGAGAATTCCAAACTTGAACCTTGAAGTAGTATCAAATGGCTCCCCAGGCCAGCTATTGCCATGGCAGTAATCAGTTGCCCTAGACTGCCCTCATTCTACTTCAGTTACGTAGCTTTGAACTTCTTTTATTCCTCAAAACAGGAGAAGATGGTGACATAAATTCCCATCTTTCTCATCCAAACAAGTGCTGCTGACTCACTGTGGTATACAATACCTTAAGGAACATGAGATTGTTCACCAGGTTTTTTTTTTTTTTTAGTAAGATTAAAAAAAGATATTGCACTCATACCCTGGAGTGGCCCCTCCAAGTACTGCATGAGATTGGGTCTGGCACTATGGCTATGATGATCAATTGATATTAATTTTATGACATTTCTGCACCTGTCATCCTTTTAGATCCCCCACTTTTCTATTCAACTGGTTTGGAAGTTTCAGTAGCATCATTCCTTCTCTCTCTAACATAAAAAAAAATGTCCCCCTGTGTAATGAAGTGATGAAATAGGTGCTTCATGGGCAAACAGAATGTTTATTTAATGAACTATTCTCTCTCTTTAGTATATCCATTTAGCTTTATGTTTTCCCAGAGTAGATGTAACTAGGAAAAGATGACTGAATTTAGATTGTACTCACAACACTTACAATCCTTTAATGACACAGGAACAATAGAATTTAGCACCTAGTTAACAAGAATTCCTTTTTCCTCTTTCCTTCCTTCCTTCCTCCCTCCCTTCTTCCTTCCTCCCTCCCTCCTCTCCTTTCTCCCTCTTTCTTTCTTTCCTTCTTTCTTTCTTTCTTTCTTTCTCTCTCTCTCTTCTCTGTCTCTGTCTCTGCCTCTCTCTCTGTCTCTGTCTCTCTTTTTCTTCCTTTCTTTCTCTCTCTGTTGAGATGCCTCCTTGAAGAGTACCTACTTGAGTGGTGCTCTTCAGAACCTACCTGCTGGTAGAATGCAGTTGCTCACTTTGACTTGCCTTTCACATAAAAGGTACTTAATACATGCTTGCTGACTTGACTAGACTTAACTGCATAGCCACGTCAAACTCATGGGTAATGAACTATTTTCTTGATGGTAACTGCATCCAAAGCTCAGATGTCATTCTTTGGTAGCCATGTTCATTTTCTGTCTCTATTATACCTCATCAGAATCTGTTATTAATCATCCAATAAAGTCAGTGGGCTGAACCCAAGCTGTGGAGGTACCCAGGCTTACCTTTTCACACAGGACTCAATCATATCACTTGCCATCAGTTTTAGGCGTTGTTCTAGGTGTTTTCCAAACTCTTCCTCAGGCCAGTGCAAATCCCTAATGAAAGTCTGCAGAGCATCAAGTTTCCAGAAGAGATCTTCAGAGGTGCCTGATCCATTACTGGCAGGACAGAATGAAAGCAAAGGTCATCACGTACTCCCGACTTAAAGAAACCCGATCACGCCAACAACTGTGCTTGGGGCAAACAGTGGTTCTAACATACAAAACACGGTGGCAGGGTGGGGGGGGGATTTCCACCAGCAAGATTTTGAGTTTTACCATACATTTACCTAGTCAGCTGGGTTAATCAAATCATTCCAGACCAATAAGAAGATAAGATGATATATGCCTTAGAAGAATGACTAGGGGAGAGGTGTATGGTAAAAATCAGCCTTCTTTCAATAACCACATTAACATATGTGATGATTCACATGAAGGCCACATGTTGAGATAGAAAAATCTCGATCAATAATAACTACATGTCAGCATCATGCAGTTATCTAGATTCAGAGCGCCATGCATTTCCTCCGCTCCCCTCCAAACCGGAGGGCTCTTGGAGATTTCAGATTGCCAGGTTAAGGACAGTGCTAACAAGTGGTGAGCGAGGACATGCTTTGTCTCTTAAGGGGCCAGGGTGAATCAATTGACCTTGAGTCCAGTGAGATATCTTGAATCCAAGATCTCGGTTTGTTTTTTTGGACTTAGACCAGCCTATTGCAAAGGCAACTTCAGGACTGGGAGCTGGAGAGGTGAATGGGATATTTGTAAATGCTTTGGACCAGTGATAAGACCTGAGCCCTTCCACCAGCTCATGGACTTTACCCACTCCCTTGTACTGACTGAGCCATCAGTCTCCATGTGGTTCTTTACAGTGACATCCAAAAAAAACGTTCACCTGGGGAAGCAAACTCTGGGCCTGGATAGTATCGAATGGGTACAAAGAAAATGCTCCACCTTTCACCTTTTTGCCATTCTCTGCTTCAGCCTCTCTCTTGTAGCAAGGACAGTGGGAGCTCTGAGAGATGCCACCCCCCCTCCTCGCATACCACGAATGCTAACACCGTAATTTATAAGATGTCCAACACACCATGCATTACCACTTGTTCTGACATCGTCTATAGAAACAGATGAGAGTGGGTGTTTCTATTGTGACAGATGCCAGCTGCATTGAGTTAATGCTTCAGAGGGAAATACAACTGATGCATACATGACTACTGCAGGGGGAGGGAGCCAAACTCCCAACATGCCAAGGGGAACCTTGGGCCCTGGGCTGACAAAAGGGAAGTTCTCAAAGACAGACCAGCTGGGAATCAGTAACTAGAGGTTTCTGACACAAAGGAGAAGGTAACATGGAAACATGTCCTTAGAATGAAAAGTGATCAAAGGAAACTGGAATCATGAAAAGATATAGAATCAGGCATTTCCTGGTGGGTGATTGTGAAATGAGGCCTTCTTTCTTTCCTTTTTTTTTAAATGAAGGAATTAACTGTGTGTGGAAGTTCAGCCTTTCCCCATCCTATGCTTGGAAAACACCCCACAACTTTGACTAGTCTAAGCCCCGTTTTGGAACTGCATGGTTGTATGTTTTAAATCATTAAGTACATATGAATGCAATGCTTGGTATTTATTACAACAACATTTTGACACCCATCTGGTTTCATAGTTTCAGAAAATTTCTTCTAGGGTTTTTTTTTCTTTTGAAGAGCTTATTATTAAGTTTTGACATGAGGAAAAGAATATTTTCTTTTTATTTTTGAGATAAACTGTTAATGTTAAGGCAATAGCACCAAAATTATTTTGATTGCTTAGCAGTTCCCAAAATGTGTTCCCACTCATGCCTTAATTAATTGAACAGAGACCATTATCTGCTTTATTATCATGTCTTGATTCATATCTTTTCAAAAAAACAATGTCACAGAGCATGCACAGAGGGAAGGAATAAAAGCTTTCAAGTATTTTTAATTTTTGTAACAGATACTGTCTAAGCTAACTTTTAACACTGTCATCTTAGCATGGATATGGCTTGGGTTTCTTTCGTGGTTTTGTTTCCAAGAAAAGTTTTGGGAGATTTTTAGTTGTTTTTCTAAAGATAATCAGACACATTGATCATATCATTCCACTGTTATTTCATGTAGACAGCATTTTTTTTCTCTCAAGGTTTGGTTTTAAAAAAGGTTTCAAGTATGAACATAACTGACATGCCTTGTTCTCTCCTTGGACTGTTAAAAACAAAACAAAACAAAACAAAAACACCCCAAACTAGTGCAGGGTTACCTCGATGAATGTGATTTTGAGATGTTACCACATCAGTGTACTATGGAAGCCATTTTTAATTCCTTTGATTAAAACACTTCCCTTTGAAAATGTGCCAGTTTCTTCTTTCAAGGAAAAGCTTATTGGGCCTATAATTAGCAGTGGTATAAGAAAAAGGATCAAAGCAGGGTATAGAATGGCTAATCCTTATTCACTTATTAAATTATACACATGGTTCTAACTTCATTTCCACAGGGTAGAATTTGGGAGTACTGGTTCTCCTTCTTGTTAGGGGAAAAAAGATGAGAGGATTCATTTTTTTTTTCTTTTTTGGAGGGAGAAGGTAGGGCAATTGGGGTTAAGTGACTTGCCCAAGATCACACGGCTGGTTTTTGTGTGTATGTGCGTGTGTTAATTATCCATGCCAAAAAGAATAACCATTTCTAATCCTTTTCGGGAAGGTGATTGTAAAGTGAGGTCTTCCAAATAACAATGCTCCTTGATTTTGGGACTATTTAAATGATACCTTCTTCACTGCTCATATTCGGTATTCATTGCTAACTACTAGCTAACAAATACTCTACTAGCTAACAACTTTACGGATTCTGGATATCACTGGCACGGATCTTCCCTTCAGTGATGCAGACCATTAGCAAGAATGACCTATTCTGAAGAGCTTTTTACCATTCTGAAACATGATCCTTGGTTAACAGAGTATCTAAGAATCACAAAGTCATCCAGGAAGGCAATGGTTCACTATAATGGAACTGCAACTGGTCAAGACTAGGGACCAAGTCACTGCAAAGGTCTCTTGTGACCTTCCACATGAACATTTCCTTGTGCTCATATTACCTGCACCAGTTAAAAAACAAACAAACAGAATTCTATTGTAAAAGACTGGAAGTAAAAGTCAGCTCCTCAAGCTTTCAGTGGGCGTAAGACAAATTGTTAGTGCTGGATATAGAAAACTCCTTACAAACACCATGCATGCCAGAAATAAACAATATTGTCTCTGTATGATCAGCAAAATATGTCTAATTATCTGTCTCCATCTCTGTTTCGAAATTACATAGGATGCATAGAAATAAACAATACATATCCATGCCAAGATCACTTCGATTTAAATTAGAGCTAATGTGGACTGAATACACACTCAGCATCATAGATAGCAGCCATCCATGACGGTGCCGAAAAAGTAGGCATTTGTGGGATGCCTAGAGGGATGTTAACTGGTAGATTGGGTACTTTGGGTAGATTCACATTGGGTAGGGTACTGGTTAAACTCCTGTGGAAGAAACAGACAGAAAGAAAAAAAATACCATCACAATGACAGTGTAGATGTAGCAGAAGCAGGGGAGAACTGTAACTCAATTGGTTAAGTCAACAAGAAGACAACAGGGTGTGTGAGACATATCAACACATCAGAGAGCAAGGAGCCACAGGTACAGGAAGCTTCCCTGGGGCTTAGCACTCAGAAGCAGACGGCAAAAACATTGACAAAAAAAAATGAATCAAAATTGGAAGGGAGCTTATCGACACCCACATACAATGATCACATACTTTCCTTGCCTTTTGGGAATTGGCTTTTGTTTCCAGATCTTGACAATGATGATCTAAAACCTGATTGGTACCAAATATGCATAGCACAGTGGAAAAGGTGCCGGCTCTGGAGTCTGTAGATCCTAGATCTTATTGTATGACCTTGGGCATGTCATTTCCCCTCTTCTATCTCTCACTTTTCTTGTTTGTGAAATGAGGGAGTTGGATTAAGTGACCTCTCCTCTAAGGTCCTTTCTAGATCAAAACAATAATTCTGTTTTAGGTGGATGGGACTGTTACTACTATCCCTGAACCTCATAGCTGGTGATTTCAAAGTTGCTGGAATTAGTAGAGATACTGAAACAGTTTAAGAGACAGTATTGCACGGTGGATAGTGAGTCATCCTTGAAGTCAGGAAGCCTTGCGTTCAAGTCTCACCACTGACACCTACTGGTTATATGACTCTGGACAAGTCGCTTAACTTCTCAGTAGCTCCACTCAAGTATCTAAAGCTACACTTTGTGGAATAGGTGGCAATATGCATTGGTAGAATGCATTCCTCATTGGCAGTTCCTAGCACCAATTAAGCCATTGGTTAGGCAAAAAATAAAAATAAAAAAGGAACCTTTTTGTCTTCTTGCTTTTTTTTTTCATGAAGAGTTTGTCAACAGTTATTTAGCTTTTGAGATAGACTGATTACTCAGGGCAACATTCCCTTGGGCATTTCTTGAGTTCAATGGCAACAGATAATAACATGCTGTTCACCTGCATCAATGTTTGTGGGACGGTGGAGACCTTAAAGGTGACAGGCAAAAATCAAAAGCTATCACTGCTATCTTTGAAGGCAACATGGAAGCAGTGAGGTCAGAGTATAGGAAAAAGATTTTTAAAGAAGTATTAAGAAAAATGATTGACCTTTGTTTAATCTTACAAAGACCAAAAAGAGAATGAAAATATCTTTTCTGAGTGTAATTTCATCCAACTAGAAGTAGATAGAAATGTGTGGGATTGGAAAGTAAAGTATTCCAAAAAAAAAAAGTTTTTTTTAAATTTTATTTTATACTAAGTCCTTAGATACAGCAAGAAAAAAAAAGTGGCTTTAAACTGTTAGACCAGAGTTTGTTTGTTCCTCCCATGAAGACTGGGCCAGTTGGTGCATGGTTTCTTATTGTCAAAGGAGGAACCAACAATAAGAACAAAAGAAGTCTCTCTTTCTCTGTGTTGCTGTCTCTCTCTGCTTTGCTGTCTTTCTCTCTTTTGATATGTGGGGGTGGGTGGGTGCTGGGGTAGGAGTAGGGAGTGATGTCATACAATGCTACAGGACTGGCAAAATCATCTAATCTATAAGAACATTTCTATGGTGCCTAATTTAGCCAGGCAAAAGCCAGAGCCAAGGCTGCATCTGAGAAGAGCCCTGCCTTTACTCTCAAGCGGGGCTGACAGCCCTTTGGCAAAGAGTCGGGGCTCTCTTTTCGGCTCTCCTTAAGAAGATGGTGTACCTTGCCAAGCCAGCTCTGCCTTAGACTGTGCACTGCAAACTAGGACTCCTGGGGGAGTCACGACTGACTCTGGGCTGACTTGGCAAGATTCCCATATATCACAGGTTCTTTGGGTCCTTTTTCAGATCTCCTAGATGCCTGGACATTTGTTTTTATTGTGATTTTATTTTAAAAGTTATCTTGTTACAGAAAATTATAAGCATGGCTTTAATCCTAACATACACCAAAGACATCAGGTTTTGTTTGCCGTGAATTAGATGAACCACAGTTATGTCCATGGTGATTCCCATTATGGGGAAACCAATGGGCAATGGGAATTCTCTGTCTCTGTCTCTCTCCTCTGTCTCTGTCTCTGTCTCTGTCTATCTCTTTCTCCCTCATGTTGAGATTTGAGGGTGAGAATGAGTAGTCAATAGAAAAATTATAATGTAGGCACATAGTCCTAGCTCTGGAATCAGAAGACCCAGATGTAAATTTTGCCTCTGACACTGCCTATTTGAACTTGGACAAATCAGTTCCTGCCCTGGGCATCAGTATCCTTACCTGTAAAACAAGGAAGGTGGCCTAGATGGTCTCTATAAATGTAAGAAGAGTACAAGGGAGGACATTTTTATGTTTTCCTGTTGTGCTGGTGCATTTACTATCTTCGTATTTGGTCCCTGATGGTTCCCGGACTTAAGCACTACTCTGTAACCAAACCATCCACTGTTTCCACTGAGACATGTGCCAGCCTGTATAAGCAAATGTGATCATTAAGCAAGGCATGCAGTGCATAATGATAGAGGAATTAGCGAATCTTTAGAGATGGTAGCCTGGGAAGTTACAAATGTCAGTGCTGAGTAAATGAAAAGCAGCGAGGAATGAAGAATGTACAAATGTATGCAAACGCAACTTAATTTACACAGATTAGCTTGATGGTTGGTGCACAAGTCAGAAAAGAGCTTTGTTTTCCACTCAAAAATTCAAAAGTAGACCTATTAACAAAACATACTGTATTAGTAAAATCTGACATTTGGAATGGAATACTGAGCTGTACTCACATGGAAACATTTCCTTTATACAACACATTATGATGCTAGACTTTTAGAAATGATAAAATTTTATTTATTTAGCAAAATAATGTAGTGTATTAATAACATTACTAATATTTGATTTGGATATTAATAGCATATCCTAATAAGTAAGCAATTCTAAATAACGCACAATATTTTACTAATACACATGTGAATGGGGGTGTCCTCTTTTTGAATGGTAAAATTTGACTACGGGCAAGTTTCTTCCCCTCTCCTATTCTCAGTTTCCTCATCTGTGGAATGGGGATAACATTCCTCTGCTACCTTTCTCACAGGGCTGTTCTGAGGGAACTGCTTTGTAAAACTGGCAGGTGCTAGAGAAACGTGAATTATTAATCTTGCCTTAATCTGTTGAAATTGTTATTTTTAGAAATCGTTATTTTAAAAAGTTCTCCAGCTATCATTTAAAAAAATTAATTCCGTTGTGACCTTTCTTTAGTATCACAATTGGGAATCTCCAGATAATGCATGCTTCTCATGGACAGTTAAAAATATCAAACGATTGCTTTGATTTTAGAATATACCAGCGAGAATGAGTAGGGACACATTAGTAAAATGAAAGCTATTTGAAGGTTAGGGCTGCGTTGTTTTCCATGCACTTGATATCTCAGCCCAATTGGCTTTCTTTCAGTCCCTGGACACAGTTTAATCTCCTGTCTCTGTGTTTCTGTTTTATTTTGTTTTGTTTTGTTTTTTGCACAGACTGTTCCCTTATGCCTGGGTACTCTGCCTCCTCACCTTTCCCACTTAGAAAGATTCAGTTCAAGCATCACCTTCTTCCAGAGACTTTTTCTACTCCCCTATTATTAGTACCAGTGCTCTCCTGCACCCCTCCCCTGTGCCGTTGAGTTATTTTGTCCATATCCTGTGTTTATTGATGCTCCTGTTGTTCATGTGTTACTCCTCTAGCAATATGGGAGCTCCCTGAGAACAGAGACTGTCTCCCTTTTGTGTTTGTAGATCCTAGCGGACTGCACAACCCATCCTCTGCTTAATAAATGCTCAGTGATTGATGACTCTCTACCCAGCACCTAGACCAGGGCTCTGCATGGAATAGGAACTTAATACATATTTGGTGGCTTGGATTTCTATTCTATTTTACCATCATGCTGTCCTTGGACTAGACAACCGTGTTATAAATGACTTTCTTGGAGTCGGGTCTTTTTGGTTCATTCAGGCACAAAAGGACTTTAAAGTGATATTTTCTCATATTGATATGCACACTATCATTTAATCAAGGAAGGAAGAGACAGCAAAGAATGTCCTTGCATTGTAAATAACGTAGCAAGTATATGCTTTCTAAAAAAAATAAAGCTCTTTTTAATACTTTGGATAACCTCTTCTTCCTCAGACCCTTAGTCCCCTGAAGGTATGGACTGGATCTCTTTATGTGTTCTAAGCACAGTCTTTAGCTTATACCAGAGTCAAGAAATGAAGATTCACTTACAGAAATTTCTTGTCCCTCTAAATGTTTTCAAACTTGTTAGTTTAATGGAAACCCAATTTTTTAAAAAGAAAACTAACAAAAATTCTGATTTCCAAATTTCTTGAATAACGCATCTGCCTCCCATGCCTGGATGGTTTTTCTCTGTCTCTTAGAATCTTTAGCTCCCTTCAGAGCTTGGCTCAGGCTCTGCCTCCTTTCCATATTCCCTTAATGTAAGAATTCTTAATCTTTTTTTGTACCGTGGACAAATTGGACAGTCTGCTGGAATCTGTGGACCTCTTCTTTGGATGTTTTTAAATATGAAAAATAGAATACATCGGATTATTTAGGGAACCGATTATAGTGAAACACAATGATCAAATATATATTTCAAAAAGTTCATAGAACGCAGGTGAAGAATCCCTACCCTGGTTATTCGTCTACTCCCACCCCAAATTACTTTGTATCTATTTTTTATGTTCTCTGTATTTACTTTGTTCATTTGTATGTTACCACTCTCTCCAGTGGAATGTCAGCTCCCTGAGGACAGGGACAGTTTAATTTTTGGCTCTGAATTTCTAGTGTCTAGCAGAGTGTCACACACATAGTAAGTACTTAATCATTGCTTCTTAAATTGAATTGAATTATTTTTCAATCATCCCAGGAGCTGAGGAGGTTGAGAAGAAAAGCTCACAATGGCGAGGTACCACAGTGCTGGATATGCCCTAAGAGGAAGTAGAAATGGCTTTTAATTATATGCCGTTGAGAGGAATGACTCTACCTGACTACATAGCTATGCTGGGGTGGGGGGGCATTGGGAGAAGGTTGGCACAAATTTAAAGGCAGAGAATTATTTTTTTGAGATCTTTTCACAGAACAAAGATTCCAAATGAATGGAAAATAGTAAGGACCTGTCCCTGCCCCCACCTGTAAGAAAGGTAACAAGACATCAGACCTTCCCCCCTTCCCCCATTTCCCCCCTTTTTTTCATTATTTTTACACATTTCATGAGTCTGGTCCGTGCTTCCCTACCTGCCCAGAGGCTCAAGACAGAGAAAAGGAATAGGTTGCTTTTTTTTGTAGTTTTCTACAAAGGACCTACATCTTTACAGTGTCAGGTGACTGACAGATATAGAAGGGTGCTATGGCTAGTGTTAACTTCTCTCTACTCACCCCCACCCCCAAAGCAGACATATCTTTGTTCAGCCATTCAAACAGTATCCAGATAAAGTGAGACATAAAACAAAGAAATGTCTGCTTGCCAGAGGTGAGTTCAAAGCTAAAATAAAAGAAAGCTCCCACTGAAGATGTTCTTTAAATGGTCTTTCTGTGTGACCCAGGGGAAAGAACACTGATTCCTGGATCAGAGGATATAGGCTCAAAAAGTCTACCTGAAAGCCTTTGGACAGATCACTTAACCTTTCTATGTCTCTCTGTCTCTCTCCCCTCCCTTGCATCTGTCTGTCTGTCTGTCTCTACCTCTTCCTCTCTCTTTCCTTATCTCTTTCTCTCTCTTCTCCCCTCTTTCTCTCTTTCTGCTCTTCCTCTCTCTGTCTCTCTCTTTCTCTTTTTCTGTCTCTGCCCCATCCTCCTCTATGAAAGATGCAGCAGATAGACAATAAGCTGGGTCAAGAATTGAATTCAAAGAAGAGATTGATTGGATGGCAACTGAGAAATTGCTTAGTACTCAGTATTCAACGAGCCCAGGTTGAATGCTGCTATAAATGCTCCTATTAAAAACAAAACAAAATAAAACAACCCCCCCTTCCCAAACCCTCATTAACCTCTCAGTGATGCTCAATGGTCGTGAGTCATGAGATTTTAGCAAAATTAGAGTAATTGAAATTGTAAAAGTCTCAGAGGGCACATTCGAAATGAAGGGAGGCTACTGTGTTACTACAACAATATGGGAAGTGTCCTAGAAGGCATCATTAAGGACATATACGAATAGGCAAGTAATGAGACTGAGGGATGAACAGTGTCAGTTCTGCCCAGGATTGTGATGTATGTATGCCTTGCATCATTCCTGTGTTCATACCACAACCTACCCATACCTTTTCATTCTGTATAGTCATTGTCCATGCTCTTCCTTAAATTCTCCAACAAGGATCTCATCCTCATATCACCTATCACTTCTACAATTTTGATAAGCTCCTGATTTGTTCCCCGTGTCTGCCCTTTAGTCTCCATCTTCTTATCTGGAATATTACCTGGCTCTCCTAACTCCTGGTGCCCTCTTTCTCAAATTATTTCCTATTTGCTTTTCTGTATACACATATCTCCCTCTCTCCTCCCTGATGATCATGGAAGCCCCTAGAGGGCATGTTAGGTCTGTTATTCATCTTGTCTTCATGTGCCCAGTGCCTAGCACAATGTCTTGTACATAGTAGGTGCTTAATAATTGTGGAATTGAATTCATTGGAAGGTTGATCTGATGCACCAGAGGGATTCTTTGGGAATCTACCTTTGAAGCCTTGGGTCTATAGATTTATTTTCCCTTGTTTTCACTATATCACTGATATGCCTTCTCTTCAGGTCATACAGTAATTAAGTCATATATATTATATATACATATATATATGCACATATCTATCTATCTATATATCTATATACATATCTACCTATCTATCTATCTATCTATCTATCTATCTATCTATCTATCTATCTATCTATCTAGATATAGGTGCAATAGTACATGTCATTCAGCATGTCTTTTAGTGACACTGCTTTTTTACAGCACACTGCCTTTCCTGCTGTCCTCTACCCTGAAGGCTTCCAGCATTTTGGTTGGATCCTCTTAGGAGGACTTCCAAGTAAGGCATGGACAAGGATTCCACAGGATGAGAAAAATGTGGAAGGATTGTGATCTGTAGCAGTGGAGGGACTATGCACACTGGTGAGACACTTAGTGACCTGTTTCAGTATCTTTGTGATGACTAACTTGATGTGCTGGGTCAAGTGAACTGAAGCTGACTTTTGATTAAATCTGATTACTTCTAAAAACCAATTGGGAGAGGTGCTGATTGTGAGAGACATTTTAGGATAAAGTCAAGGGAAACATAATGTGTATCTGAACTTGTTGAGAAATTCATTTGTCCTCTGTTTTAGCCTCAAGATCAAAACATACACTGCACCAGCAGATGGGTGACTTTTGGCAGAATTGGCACCGTGCATCATTTTGGGATAGAATGTGTACTTGGCTGTGCCAACTGTAAACGGGTGCCATGTATATGGAGGATCCTTGGCCTTAGAATTGGAAGAGACCTTCAAGAGTATCTAGTCCAAAATCGTTATTTGACAGATAGGGAAACTGAGGCCCATACAAGTGGTAGAATATGCTGAAGGTCACAAAATAGTAAGTAGCAACACAACTTTTAAGCACTACTTCAGCAGTAGAGTTAATTTTGATCTTATATGTTAACTACAATCAATACTCTGTCTAAAGGGTACATAACAACTTTTGTATAGGTTACTTTGTGTTGTGATATTTTGAGGGAAGTACTTCCTTGAGGTGATGTGTACAATGACCTGATTTTTGTTGCTTTTGTAGACTGTGAGCTCCTTGGCAATAGGGGCTGCCTTTTACTTTTCTTCATATTCTCAACATTTACCACAGTGTTTGACACACAGTAGGTGTTTAATAAATGTTGTTGCTATTATTTGCACTTTAGGGACCATTTGGCAAAAGGCACATTCAAAAACATACATTGAGTACAAAAGTAACTTTAATCTCTGTCTCACATGTCTCTGACAAGTACAGAGACCATGGTTTAAAGAGTCACATTTTAGACATGATTCTGAAATCTTTATTAATGGGGTTTTCTAGAGTTTCCTGGAGATGCTTTATGGTATAGTGGAAAAGAGTGCCTGGATGACAAGAGGGACACCTTCATTCTAGTTCTAACTCTGGGTCAGTTTCTTTACTTGTAAAATGAAAGGGTAGAAATCTATGATCTTCTAAGGTCTTAATCCTAAAACCTTATGCTATTCTTAGTACAGGGCTCCAGAAAACAGACCTTCTGTCTTGCCTAGTTGTGCAATAGCAAGGGACATTAGCTATATTAAGCCAACTGGGCCTTACAAGACAAAGACAATGATTGCACAGCCTCAGAGTTGGAAGGGATATCAATAAATGCTTTTTGACTTAACTTGATGCCTGTTACAGAGTTGGAGCAACTTTCCTATGGCTAGTAAGCATGAGGCAGGATTTGAACCCAGATTTCCTGATTCTAAAGTCATTGTCTTAATCATCAGGCAATTCTGCCCCTTAGCAGGGGAAAAGAAAAATTTAAATCACTAGATTTACAAATGGGAGAACTTCGGATCATGGGATCATAGAGGCAGAGCTGAAAAGGATCCCAGAGGCCGACCCCCTCATTTTATAGACAAACGTAGGTCAAAGGAGGCGATGTGACTTAACCCAAAATCACGTCAGAATCAGGATTTGAACCCAAGTGCTTTGTTCTACATCTAAGACATTTTCTACTGTGTAATACAGAGTTTTAGGTCTCATTAAAAGAGGTGCTTTGAAATTTAAAGTATTTTCTATGCAACCTCTCATCCGAGCCTCAAAAAAATGCCACCCAAAACTTGAGAAGTAGGTAACATGTCATTAACACCCCCATTTTATAGATGAGATAACTGAGGGTCAGAGAAGTTAAGTGTCTTCTCTTGGTTACATAACTAGTAAGAATTAGGGGCAAGATTTGAACACAGGTCTTTTTTCATTCTGTCTACTATTCTACACAGCACCTCATTCAACAATGACTTATCCTTAAGTACTATGTGCTAGAGGAGACAAAACATTTGGAGAAGATACAATTCCTATCCCAAGGAAACTTACAGTGTCTTGGTGGGGGGAAGAGTCATCTCTACTGTGGAAAACTTCTGAGTGCTTGGGAAGTCATGATATTATTGCCTGTTACCAACCCATGGAGACTCTAAATAAAGACATCAGCTACCTGGTTCTTTTCATTCCCCAGCAACTCATTCAAAGGGGGTGAGGAGAGGGGTGATGCCTGAAATTTTCTAAGAGAGGAAATAATCAGCTACTTTATCCAATTCCCCTTACCACCTACAGGTACAAATTATGAAATATGTCAGAGACAGGAAGCTACTCTATTGTGTCACAATGAAATCAATATATTGCTATCATTTGCATACCAGAATCATAGATAACTTTTCTTTAAAAGGCTGATAAAAAATAAATGTCTTACCAAGTTTTTTTTTTTAAAGGAATGAAGTTAAAAATACACATTCATAAAACAGAAACTTGCAAGGAAGAAAATAGGAGAGGGAGAGAGAAGAGAGACAGAAATAGGGACAGAGAGAAAGAAAAAGACAGAGAGAAAGAGACAAAGAGAGAAGGGAAGGTAGACAGAGAGGGAGAGAAACCATGGGAGAGAGAAAGAGAGAGTTCGAAAGCTAGCTGAATGAGTAGAACAACATTCAGAAAATCAAACCTATTGACTTACACTTATTTCTTATTTTACAATAAGCATAACAAAGGGCATATAAATTCTTTACTGGAAGAAAAATACACTCACTACATATACAAAAAAAATCAAACAATGCCACCCCCAAATAAAATCCCCAAATAATGGGTAAAATTTATCCCCTTTAAAAAACTCCATACCAAATGGTCACAGAGAGGATTAGTAATAGCACACTTCCTAATCATCTGCACGTGGTGTCAATTGTAGAGACATACATTTCTAGAGATGCCCCCACATTTCGGAGAATGGTTTATTGGACTTCACTTTGCTCAGTGCTGTGAAGTTGCTCCCTTTCATCTGTATTTTGTTCATGAATCGGAGGTCTAGCTTCTGTGACTATCCAAATCATATGACTTGATATCATCTCAATTCAGTTTGTTTTATTTAGTTGTTATCTTCAGGTTTCTCCCTTCCTTCCCCCCTTCCCCCACTTGCTGTATGGAGCCTGCAGAAGACAGCTATAGTCACCAACCAGATCTTAATAAGAGAAAATGTTTTACACTTCCTACCTAAGGTCTCAGTCTATTGTCGGTAAGCGATATTCACTTCTAAATTGTCAGGCCATCCCTGGAGTCTGATGCTCAAGCTACTTTCTCTTTTTCAAAACTTAAATCTTAAAATGCAAGAACCACACCTTTGCTTACAATGAGGGGACTGAGAAAATAGATTTCAAGTTCCAAATTTGCTGTAACAGAGGTTGAGTATATTTAGGACTTCACAAGGGTCATAATTCTCCCCCCCTGAAAAAGTGTAAATGGATACAACTGATTTATTTGCATGTGTTTGCCATCAATGTAATTCTCTCCTAAATTAAGCTCAAGTTAAGCGAATGATTATGTGTAACCCAGTGCTATTTATAAAATGTTGATAGTACCCAGTTTAACCTTTTTCCCACTTTGAAGATATTTTTGGAGGCAAAACAAGATTTGATTTAAATTTGAAAAAAAAAGCTGGTTTGTGCCATGTCAAAACGTATCAGTTTCCTCTATTTAAAAAGACAGGGCTACATTAAGAGAGAGCTACAAATTTGAGTATGATAGATTGCTAATATTTTCCTTTGGCATCTGCACACAGGTTATGGCAGCCCAGCTGTCTTAAGTGGGATAACCTTGGGCATCTCTATTGCCTTGATGGAAATGGAGATGCTGATTTTGTTTCGAGTTTTCATTCAATCCTATCAAAAAGCTTTGTTGGACCTTGTTTTCAAAAAGGAGAAAGTTACTTGCTGATAAGGCTACTCCCTGGGAACGAACTCTCTTGTGGAGACTGGGAACATTCAGTTTCTCAAGTGCTTGGAATGGCCCAATGTGTTCCACTCCAGTTTCTCCTTAAACTTTAAAACTATCCAGATAAAGTCCCACCATAAAATTTTGACATAGATTAACTCAACAAAGTGGAACATAGCGGCTATCATGAATACCAAGATGAGAAGTAAAAAAAAATCCAAAAAACAGGCATTACTTGTGTTCCAAACCCATAAAAAGGAAATGACAGCAGGGTCCCAAGTTCCATAGAAGGGTAGTTTGTGAAGGTCAGGTTGGGAGCTTCAACCAGATCACATTCCTTCCTCCCTGCCCCTCACCAAATGTCCAAGAGCTACACATGAGAAGGGATATATATGGCTGCACCTGCAATCAAACTGGCCTTCAAGATGGCCAGTGGGTCATGATAGAACAGTTAGGGATCTTCCACTCTATAAGAATAAGATGTTAAAGCAAAATCAAAAAGAAATAAAGTTTCATTTTTGTGGCCCAATCTTCAGTAAAATTAATTCAAGCAATAATTTGATTTCATGAGCCCTTTGAAACCAGCTCATTGGACCACAGGAACCTAAAGTGAACATGGTAATAGAAATACCCTGAGGCTTTTGCCTCTGGTTAGAGTGACAACATAATATATAATTATAGTGCTAATCCAGCTCTGCATGGCTCTCCATCCATTTGCACCCAAACTCTGAGGTATTAAAGAAGGTATCCTTACTTTACTGGCTCCCACGATTCCCGTTCAAAGCCCCTGTGAATTGACTGCGCAATTGAGGACTCCATCAGATCGACATATCTAACCACAAGTGGGGCAAACAGGTCCTGCAGGTGTTTGTGAAATTTTCCATTGCATAAGTTATCTAGAACAGACAAGTAAAAGTGGAATGAGAACCCGCCTTCATTCTAGCCACCTACAGACTCTGAGCAGAGGCATTGTCTCATACAATAAACATGCTGCCGATAGGGAAGCCAAAAAGAAAAGGGAAAAAACACACACACACACAAAACAAAACATAAGAACGGCCTTGGAACTCATCCTTAAATCTGTTTGGAAGGAAGATTGAATTTTTTAAAAATCTTACCCATTTGTGTAGCCCTTTGAAAAAGAAAAACAGTCATGTTCCTTTAAAACAACAACAACAAAATCCCACACCATTTCTTATGTTTTCCCTGCATATCTCTTCTCCTCCCCCACCCCACCACATTCCCAAGGAGAAGGAACATCCTGTACAACTCCATCTCTTACCCCCCCTCTAATTTAGCACGGACTTTCAATGCTGGGAGTTCCTCTTCCTTTAGAAGATAGATATGCTTTGATGAAAAACACCAAATGCAAAAGCCATAAAATTAGTTACCTTGCTTAGGGAAAACCAGATGCACTCACACATATACATACACTCCCCACATCTTCTTTTCACGCTTTGCTTTAGCTCTGTATACCACTTGGGGGACAGTCACCTTCTAACTGAATGCTAAGGATGATAGAATCATTTGAAACTGGAAGGAAGTTTCCTTGGTCATCTAGTCTTCATCTTATAGGTGAGGAAACAGAGACCCAAGGAGGTTAAATGACTTGCCCAAGGTCCCACTAGCAAGTATCAGAGGCAGAATTTGAACCCAGATACCCAGACTCTAGAGTCACTGTGCTTTCTAC
This sequence comes from Pseudochirops cupreus, assembly GCA_028627135.1. Taxonomy (NCBI): domain Eukaryota; kingdom Metazoa; phylum Chordata; class Mammalia; order Diprotodontia; family Pseudocheiridae; genus Pseudochirops; species Pseudochirops cupreus. The sequence goes on along the minus strand of CM053583.1, from coordinate 402,955,831 downwards.
TCTGTCAGAGTATGCCCACAGGCATTTGCACAAAGCCTGATATCAGTTAGTAACAATAGGCTATCATAATCCATCTGCTACTTCTCCCTTCTTATGTACTTAGGAAAGCATAATTATAGAAGATGATACATACAATCACTACGGAGGAAGTCATTGAGCAGTTGAAAGAGTGGGAAGCTGTCCCATGAATCTGGGGGCTGCACCTCCAAGGCGGCATCCATGTCCACTGCAAATAATGCCAGGAATGTCTCGGCATGCTCCACCATTAAGTCTGACCACCAAGCAAAGGCCTTGAAGTTAGGCAGAAGAACAGTAGGTAGAGAAATCGTTAGTCTCTATCTTTCCCTGAGACCCCCCAAATGCAAGCCTTTAGCTGTTCAAGTCTAAGTGGGCATCCAAAGGGATCACTAGTTTTATTGTAAAGAGAACAGCTTTCTTTAAAAATACAATTGGATATCCAGAGCAGAGCACAAAGGAGACACCTGTCTTTATTTCAGGAATGTCTTGGAGGGTCAAGACTACTAGGGCAGGCAGGGGTTGTGGTGGACAGGAGAAAACTTCTGTTCAATTTACAATAATGCTACAAATTCTGAGTCATGCTACTGACCAGTGTGCTTGGCTAGTTCTTGTTTGTGAGTATCGAAATTCGGGAGTTTCTTCACTGTGTTTATGGGTTTTCTGCTAATTTGAAATTTCAAAATAATTAAGTTTCTAGGATGTCTAGAGTTTGTCTACAATCTCACACAAACTAATTTACTCACATTTCTCCACTGATAGGAACTATTTCTGTTACTTCACATAGGGTAAACACCAAGCCATGTAAATCCACTGTTGTCAATATTTACACTCAATTTTGTGTCTTTAATATGTCTTTAAGTAGTTGGGGTGGGGGTGGGAAAGGAGTGTCTTCAATTTCCTATCTGTTCCATAGAAACAATGGGCTGAAGTTGAGAAACATAGAGAGATTACGACTTACTTTTCTTAAGGGTATGGGGGTTGGGGATTGGAAACACATGTACATTGAAAACCAAAAAATATCAGTGAAGTAACTCATTTTCATGCACGTGGATTCTCAGAAATCATTGTGCAGGGTCTCTGGGAGTGACATTCTCATCAGCCATGGTCAGATGTGAATGTACTTTGAAGGCATGCATGCATGTTTAGTAATCACTTCTGCCAAGGGAGCATGCAGCATGAGTGGTGATGTCCATAGGACCTCGTGGGCTCACTTGGAAGTGACAGAGCAGAAGAAAAAAAAATAACCCACCATCTTGCCTCCCCCCTCCCTCTGCCCCCAGTGGCTGAAAGTATTTACATCAGAAACACTTTTAAGCATTCACCCAAAAAGAAGATGGGAAGGAGACTGGAAACATGAAAGATGATTATGGAAAAGAATTCCATAAATGAAACGGGCTGTTCAGTGGCCAAGCTCTTCTTAGACCTATTGGTTATTGGGAATGTTCTAACAGCCACTAAGAGACAGATTATCTGCCTTTCTTCTTTCATGAGATTCCATTTTACTTACTTCTCCTTTATCAACATGGGGCTGGTTTGCAAATTAAATGAAAAAAATCAAGTCATGGACCATTCTACAAGGTCTGCTTGACTGGAGATATATAATTATAATTTTAATTTAACACACAGTAAAACCTCATTGGTTCAGACTAATTATGGGCATGGGGAAGGGGAATGGAGGATACCAGTCCCATACTCACAAATTCAAGTTAGAAGATATTTTAAAAGAACAGAATTTTCATCACACTGGTATAATTCCGAGTCATAGAAATTGGCACTAACAAGTAAAACGAGTGAAGAAAAGTGGACAAATACAACTTTTATGAAGTCAATATTATATGCCATAACCATATGGGTTTCATTTTTTACTGTATCCTTAGGGCCTAGGACAGTACTGGCACATAGGGGCAGGGTCTAGCCTATGTTATCATTGTATAGGGAATTCCCCAGAGTGAAAATCCTCTTCTACCAATGCAGGTCCACCCTTTCTCTCATACTTATAGTCTTAGTGAGCCAGCTTGAACACAGATGCTAAGTGACCTGCCCAGGGACACATAGCCTGTGTTACAGGTATGACTTGAACTCTGGTGTTCCTTGTTTCAAGGCTGACTCTCTACCTAACACACCATGCTGCCTCTTACCATACAAAGTAGTTTCTGAATCAGTGCTTGCCAATTAATTGACTCATTGATTAGATGTCACTTAACTGAGAATAATTGGCAGTTAGGTGGTGTAGTGGGGAGAGTGATGGGTCTGGAGGCAGGAAGACATGAATTCAAATTTGGCCTCAGATACTTACTAGCTGTGTGACCATAAGCAAGTCTTTAATCCTGTTTGCCTCAGTTTCCTAATGTGTAAAATGAGCTGGAGAAAGGAAGTGGCAAACCATTCCAGTGTCTTTGCCAAGAACATCCCAAATGGGGTCATGAAGAGTCAGACATATCTGAAATGACTGAACGACACAACTTACAACGATCAGTTACCAGATCCACAAAGACATTGGCAAAAACACTTTGCCTTTGTTTATACTCTGGTTTAAGAACATCTACTAAATTCCTTTTACTCTCTAGTGTGGTCCTGACAATTGACAGAAGGAATCATTTCAAATTCTTGTCTCAGTAGGAACATCATAGCAATTGGAATTACCCTACATTCTAAATTACAGGGGGTCTGAATGAATGAGGTTTTACTGGGTACTTGTGCAGAGAGATGAGAGCCCCAAGGCTCCCTGCTTCCTCTTTGGATACCTGGTTATGATAATAAGTATGGATGAAGACCCTCCATTTTCCCTTTGATGCTTCATCATCCCCTTTTGGAAAGACACAATCTAAATGCCAAGTCTAGAGGTAGGAAACCTGTGGCCTTAAGGCCACATGTGGCCCTCTAGGTCCTCAAGTACAACACTTTGGCCAAATCCAAAATCAAAAAGCTGAACTTGAGGGCCTAGAGGGCCACATGTGGCCTTGAGGTCACAGGTTGCCCACCCCCCAGCCCAGGTGTGATGACTTTCCACCTGCCCCCTACCCCACATTAGACTTCATATGCATGGCCCTCTTAAAAAGCAAAAATCACTTTCAAAGATTGAGGTATGGTATTTTTCAGGATTTTTGGTCAATCTCTTGGTTAGCTTTATGATACAATGTGATATAAAGCAAAAGAAGGTTTCACCTCAGTACAACTTTCTAACAATTAAGGCTGCCCTAAAGTGGAACAAGGGACTGCCTTGGGAGGTTCTGGGTTTGCCCATCACTGAAGATCTCCAAGGGGAGGTAAAATGAATACCTGTTAGGTCTATAGTAGTGTGGATTGCCCCTTAGGTATGCAGGTATAAAGGTAGGCTAAATGAACTCTGAGGTTCATTATAATTCTAAGATTATGTGAGTCTACAGAAAAAAATTAAAGACACCAAGACACCCATGAGATGTCATTTGTTCTAGGGGACAAGAAAGAAAAACCTTTTGAATAACGCATTTTTCCACTCAAATGAAAAGGCAAACAACACTTGGTATAAAGTCTGGCACATAGGAAACAGTGCATAAATGCTTAGCACTCTTTCCTTCCCTTTGCTCAACCTGCTCTAGTCCTGCTTATCTCTCCTTTTTACTTTATGAATTCAGCGGTCAGGGGTGACAACTAAGATTGCACTCAGTAAAAGGCTCAGCACGTGGTTGGCAATTAATTCATTATTGAACAAATAGTTCCAGAGTGATGATACTCTTACCAACATGTCTTTTCTTAAGCTTATTTCCTAATGTACCTTCATATTGAATCTTGCTTGGAATACTGTGATATTTTTAAGTAGCAAAATCCAACAACCAATCCAATCTATAAAAGCTCTCAGGATCAACGTAAATAATATTGTGTGTGTTGTGTTGTGTTTTGTGTATGTGTGTATGCACATGTGTGCTAGAGAGACAGAAACTGAGATAGAGACAGAGACAGAGACACAGAGAGACAAAGATAGAGATAAAGAGATAGAGAAGAGAGAGATAAAGAGACAGAGACAGACACAGAGAGACACAGAGAAAGAGACACAGAGAAAGAGACAGACA
>CM053583.1:402807345-402951264 GCA_028627135.1 Pseudochirops cupreus | reverse complement strand
GAGAGAGAGAGAGAGAGGGAGAGAGCAATATTTATTGTGCTTCCAGAAAGACTTGGGAACTCTCTAACCACAAATGAGTCATTTGGGGAGGATGACCCAAAGAAATACCAACTCCAGTTCCATCTCAGTGAATACAGAGGGTGCACGCTTCATTCATTACACAGCCTGGCTTTTCACTTTATGGTGGGATTGTAAGCTCATTGATTTCAGAATCAGTTTCATGCCTGTTTTTGTAACCGCGATGCCTAGGACAGTGGCTGTGGCACAAAGTAGGTTCTTAATAAATGCTTGCTTGCTGTGGAAAAGTTAGTTACTCTGCTCGTACAGGAGAATGCAATTCTTGTATGTGTTCTAACTCATTGTTGGTAAGAATTACTCTGAAATCATCTTCCAAGCTGTTAATATGCCATTTCATCTCCCAACTGCTTACCTGTGTGATTTTAAAAATATTTTCAAAGAAAAGGAGGCATGTTTTATTGGCACAATCACCCCAAAATGAAGTATTGTATATCTTACACACACGTCCACATGTATATATGTACCCCTGTATGCCTAAATACATATATACATATACATACGTATACATAGAGAGAGAGAGAGAGAGATTGGGCAAAAGGAAAAGCAACAATACAGGACAGTTTATTATTTTTTTTAAATAACATTTCTCCCTGTTGAGGTTCTGAGAGCAGAATCCAATGAGGAGGCCATCAAGACAACATGTGGGACAAAAAGCTTACACTACTGTGGAGATAGATGTACAGTGCTGGGCACTCTTGGCTGCTCTGAATTTTCTCTGGGACACTGAGATTGTTTTATTTTGGAATTTAAAATGGTTTGAGAGGTCTTTTGATGGGAGGGACATTGAATCTATGCTGCATTTTTATAGGTCTGGTGTCACCCTTCAATGCTGAAATTGCAGTGTTATAATTTACTAATTTTGGGGAGAATTTGCTGCTCGCATAATAGAGTCACACTTTTCCAGAGAATAATCATAGTGACGAAGGTCCAAAGAAGGCAGATCCTCAGTTAATCTTATTTGGCATCATAGACCCATTGGTAACAATCCCACGCAAATCTTACCTTCTCCATAGCAACCTGTACCCTGGTTGGAAGTGATTTGTCCCTCACTCTGAAATCCTCTGTCACTTGTTACCTGTGCTGACCTTCACACGCTTGTTATCTGTTTATGTGTGGCATTATGGGTAGGATGCTAGCTGCGGAGTCAGGGATCCCTGTGTTCAAATCCTGCCTCAGGCCTGATGTGTAGTAAATGGCACAGTGCATAGAGGGGACTTGAGTTCAAATCCAACCTCAGACACTTACAAACTCTGTGCTGTCTGCTTTAGTTTCCTTATCTGTAAAATGGGGATAATAAAAGGACCTACCTCCTAGGGTTGTTGCAAAGATCAAATGAGATAATAATTGTTAAGACACTTAGCAGCATAGCAAGTACGCTATTAATGTTAGCTATTATTATTAGTACTATTAATGGCAGTAACGGTGCTATTAATTAGTATTAATTATTAGTATTCATAGAAATACTATTCTCTTGAAATAGTAATCCTATCCTCATAATAATAGCAATAGTAATGATAATAAATACAATATTACTTGGCCTCTATGTCAAAGAGAGAACACATCTCCATTTGTGGCAGAAACTCTCACACTAACAAACCATCTGTTCTCTGTGTATTTCTTTAACTAGATTATAAGCTCCTTGAAGGCAAGAACTTGCCCTCCTACAGGACGAGGCCAGCAAGGTGCTGAGCAGAGAGCCAGAGACTCAATGAATAAAACTGAATGAAGTTATGTAGGTTTACAATTTGGCTAGGATGTTTTTGCTTAAGTGTGAGTACTTTTAAGTGTCTTTTTATGTTAGGGAACTCAGTTTCTGGATCTCCAAAGTACAACCCAGGTCATCATTAGTCCTGAGAACAAATCTTAGAGTCCTGAAAAAAATCTGTGAATTTACTTTTGTTCTCTCATGGAATCATCTATGAGAATGATTTTTTAATATGTAAAAGCAAGATTTTTTTTGATGATTCTTGTCAAGGTAGTTCTGGACAATGGTTAGGGGCCTGAAAAATTATGTTCAAAATTCACACTTTTTACAGAAGGTTCGGCTTTTCTCTGATATCTCTTTGGATGCAACTTGGTGAAATGTCATTGCATAATTTTTTCCCCATGCCACAGGTAGACTTTTAAAATAACTCAATTAGAACTTAATGTGGCTCATGGTTTCCCTTAATATTCATGAACCATCACAATAAAATACCGAAAATACTGGTTATTTCATGAGAGTTGATATGGTGGAAAAAGCTTTCTGTTTCCTCAAACTGAGGAAGACCTGGGTCTCTTCCAATCTCTTGAAGAATACTCTTGCTGACACTTGAGTCCATAGCATGGCCAACATGGGAAGATCTTTACTCATGTTCAGAAAAAAAAGAAACAACAACAAAAAACCTCAGTGAAAGTCACCTTGGGTAGGCCATGCCTGAGGGGCAAAGCAAGGGTTAAAAAAACAACCCAACACACCAATCCTGTGGATTTTATTCACTTTTCTGGTGTATTCCTTTTTTTTTTTTTTTGCTTTTTTTGGAGGGGGGATGGTAGGGCCAATTGGAGTTAAGCGACTTGCCCAAGGTCACTCAGCAAGTTTTGTGTTAAGTGTCTGAGGCTGGATTTGAACTCAGGTCCTCCTGATTCCAAGGCTGGTGCTCTATTCACTGTACCACCTAGCCATCCCTTAGTGTATTCCTTACAGCTGTGCAAAGCTCGCCATTCCTTTGGAATCATCTTCCTAATCATAAGGAAATATAAAGACCTTCCGCCTGGATTTGGGAGAAAATATTTGCTCTTGGCCACTCTCTCTATATATAAATACCGTATATACGATTCACATACAGACAATATTATAAAAAGATTAGTACCATTCTAACTAGCTACTGGTTACTAAGTTCACTACTCATCTGGCATCATAAAGGTGAGTGCAGACCAACACAGGTAAATACAACAGGCTAAGTAAGGAAAGAGTCCAGGCAGGTAGGGTTGTGTTGGGATGTAACTGCAGACCTTTTTTCAATATACTGATTGCTTCATGCATGGACCAGATCGCCACCCCACATTTGCGCTTCTGTGGAGGGAAACCAATTCCAAAAGCAGTCCATCTGAAGGTGCTGTTACATTCCTTTTGGGGGAGGGGGCAGAGTTACAAAGCAAGGAACGCCCAGGTAAAATCCCATTGGAAAACACTGCGTTAAGAGGACATGCACGAAGTATGACAGTAGGTGACTTGTTTCATTCAGTGTTTGAGTCACATACCTCTTTCCCCTGCCAGGATCATCCAAGAATGAATGAACAGTAGAAAAATAGGGAGGAAATTTAAATATGTAATCAGGCATTCATTGGGACTGGTGGATTTATGGTATGTTAGAGATTAGTTAACTGTACTGTCAATGTTCATTAGACGGTGGAGTTATCTTTTTAGGTGACTGTGAAATTGCTTTTACTGGGTGCCTTTAATGCAACCCATCTGAATGTGAAGGCAAAGAGAAAGTGCATCATTGAAGAAAAGGATGCCAAAGAGAGCATTGTTCAATCTCAGTTTTAAAATGAGTTGGGACATATAGCAATTGGGACAGAACGGCTTTAATGACAAGCTAGACCTATGCAGTTAGTTCCTCACAGGTTGGGGATTTTGTTAGAGCTGGCATTCTGCGGCACTGCAAATACCATAAAAGTGGTCTTTTGGACATGATGACAAGCTTTCCTGATTGAGGTGCATGTTAGAAAACCTACATGATGAACAATACAGAATAAGATCCATCTTGTCACAGCATTAGCAACCCGAGGTAAACTAGAAAACAAATGAAGAGTCTACTGTACAGTAGCAAAGCTCAGCGACAAATTAGAATTCACTGCCTAGTATCCATATGACAAAGGACCAACACAAACACCACCACCAGCAACACAAAGGACCAATACACACCCCAGGACCAACTCTACATTGTGACAATGGAATGAATTTGGGAGTCATTGCCTCTGGGCTAGACTTACCTTGTTCTGTTGATGGCTAAAACATCAGCAAATGGTGTCCAAATGGACACACCACAGCCCACTCTTGAAGATGAATTACCTTCTCAAACCTCCTGGGGCAAAATCTCTTTGTCTCTCAACCATGTTCAAGAAAGCCCCACCGTGCAAAGGAATATGGCAACACTTCCATTCCAACACTTGGCAAGTGGGAAAAAAGTGTTCTATACCACAGGGAGGCTTGCTTCTAGGGGACACCAATGCCCACTGCGCAGTGATGCTACTCACCTCTGCATGATGCTCTTCATTTTGCTGGAGGACTTCAATGACTAATTCCGCCAGGCGTATTGTGTCTTCTAGTTTTTTGGCAGGAGTGATTAAGCGGCCTACATTTTCTGCAGTACAAGAATTGGAGTTAAAATTCATTGCAAATGTTGAGTGAGTGTTGTGGCCATTAGAGCTAGTGGGTAAGAGATCCCAGAATAATTTAACAGCTTAAAAAAAATCCCATGCAAATGTTAAATGCTACATCATTAGTAGTGAGCAAACCATGAAGCCACTTTCAGAAATTATTATAAGATTATGACAAAACAGTGCTCCAGCTTGGCATCTGCCCATTGAATTTTCAGAAATATACTATCGCCTATTTCAAATTGCGTGATAGTGACATTTTGTACCCACAAGAGCATTCTCTAAAGACAGCATCCTTGGGTGACCTTGGTCTGCCAACCAAACTTCTGCATATGCTAAGACTACCTAGAAACCCAACTTACAGAACATTTGTGCCACATCTTCACTGTCCAGAGCTTCTGAATCCTTTGGCAAATGTCATCTTCTTGGGTAAGATTTGTATTACAGGTCTAAATAGTTCATTGGAATAATTTTTTAAAAATAGACCAAATTGAAAGATGTGGCTGTTTCAAGCAGGGCAGGAAGGGCATTGGAAAAAATGTTAATTCTTTTTGGACAGAAAGGTCTCTGGGTGTGATTGTCTCATTGTTAACATCAGTGAATGCTCAATTGTAGGGTCTTAGAGAGAACATTGGATGTCTTTGTCCATCTTTCTCTTATGGTGGGCTGATTGGATTGGAGTTCCTCTGAAGGGAGGTGAAGTTAGAGAAGTTCAATAGAGTTCTTGCAAAAAAACCAAAACAAAACAAAATTGTGCACGTGTGGGGTTAACCATACTTTCAGAAATTCTACCTAGGACACATGGTTTCTCATGGCTACAGCTAGTATGATCCTTCCTAGTGAACACAGGAGATCAACCAACCCTCCCTAATATGCCCATTTACTCATTTTAGCAGGAAAGTGTCTCTTTTAAGAAATTATTGGGGAAGTGTTGTAACTAAGTGTTGGTTGATGTCTTTGCTTATGCCAGAATGCATGACTCTTTTGCTATTAAAGATGAAAGAGGCTATAAACATAAAAAGAATATTCATAAGACCATAGATTTACAGCTTGAAGGGACCCCAGAGGTCATCTCATGCAATCCCTTCATTAAGTGGCTTGGCCAAGGTCACATAGGTTGTGCTATGTTCTGAAAGAGACCAGTGATTGCCTACTACTATTTTTTTGTCAGACAATGCTAGATTAACCTGAAAAATTAAAATTCCAAGATTTTGTGTGTGTGTGTGTGTGTGTGTGTGTGTGTGTGTGTGTGTTCGTGCATGCTGAGATACCCTTACAAGAGGAGGTTTGAATTGGGTCCATCTGGATTCTCAATAGAATCCTAAAAAAAGCCTTCCATCATATCCTCCTCCTCCTAGCCCTGTTAATAACTTGGGTGGTTAGGGGAGCAGAGTTAATTAGCATTTAGCTTAATTCCTCAGGAAATGGAGCTATTTGCCTCGGGACTGTTGGGCTTTTTGTGAAGGGAGGATGGGTATGTTTTGGCCTTAATCCCGTTCTTTCCTGGGGGTGGGGAATGGGTTGCTTTGTGGACTTTTCATGAATAGGGATTGTTTCATTCTTTATATTTGTATTGCTAGCGCCTAGCACAGTTTGAGCACATAGTAGGAGTTTTATGAATTAATAAAATCTTGTTAGCACAGGGTATAGAGTGCTGCAACTGGAGTCAGGAAGACCTGAGTTCAAGTCTAGCCTCAGATGTTTACTAGCTGTATGAACCTGGGCGAGTTTCTTGACCTCTGTTTACCTCAGTTTCCTCAACTGTAAAATGGGGCTAATAATAGTACCTACCTCCCAGAGTTGTTGTGAGGATCAAATCAAGTATTATTTGCAAAAAAAAAAGTGTTTAGCACAGTGCTAGGCACATAGTAGGTACTATATAAATGCTAATTCACTTTCCCCCCTTCCTTTCCCCCTTTATTAATTGCATTTGTTCTTTCTGTGGTTTGGTAGCCATTAGCAAATTGATATTGATTTCATGGGATACTTTCTTTCTTGGCTGAATTGTATCATAGGAGACTGTAAATACCTTAAACTCATTAGCTCCATTTGTGCATGATCAAAGCTGATTATATATAACATTGTCTCCTTTAGAACGTAAATTCCTTGAGGACAGAGACTATTTTTATTTCTCCTTCATGCCCAGCACTTAGGACAGTGTCTGGCATGTAGTAAGTGCTTAATAAATGCTTCTTCATTGATTGAACCATGGATGGGTAGAGGGAAGAAATTCTCTCCTGGACCCAGAAAGAGATTCACTCTATCCCTCCAGCAGCAGTTGAGAATACACTGATGAAACATAAATTCAGATATTTTAGTGCATTTTAGACCTTTATTGTCTGACTTGGTAAAAGTAAGACACCCCACAACATGGTCCATTGAAGTCCTGTGAAAAGAAAGTGATTTTGGCTGTGCCTTCTGGATACCTGATTGGCTGGCCAATGAAAAATGACTTACTGTCTGAAAATGAGGGAGACCCGAAGTATCATAGGTCTGTGATGATTCCCTATTACAGAAACAAGAACTCTAGGGACACATGGAGAGATGGTCTATGCTAAGATTCAATGTTGGTGATGTTTGTGTTACACCCAGATAGAGGGAAATGGAGCTGGCATTGGGAGACCAGGCTCCCAGTGGTGGGGCATGCCATGTAAGGACTATAGAGGCTAATTAGTCAAATAAAATATTGTATACTTGAGGTTACTTACCTGTGGATTATTTTACAAGTAAGCAAAGACAATTTTACCTGCTGTCTTTAAGGTCTTATAAAACATACTGTTTACACATGTCTGGGTAATAAGTGTAGGAGGAGGTATTTTCATGTTGACAAGTTACTTTACAAAGTGAATTTATTTTTGTCAGTAGCTAACATTAATATTTCCAAAAGATTAGAAAATTCCCCATCCTATGCACATTACCTATTACATACACACCTACACACACGCACACATACACACACATACACGTTGCCTAGTAAACACACCATCCTGCACATTAATACATATCTCCTGTGGAGCCCCACTTAGTGCATCTTTAAAACCTCTCATTTTCAAACAGTTGAGAATTCTGAACTTTGGGGAACATTCACTAACTGTAGTATGATTTGAATTGATGTGACTTGTTACTTACTCTTCCAGGTTGATAACTTTCACACACAGTTGCTTTGAAAGACTTTTTGCATTTGGAGAAATTTAAGATGCTTTAAGCAGTTCCACTAAAATATATGTATTAATGCTCAGGAATTTTTTATCAATCACTATCTATCTATCTATCTTGATAGATATGCACATATATGTATATATGCACCTAACCTTTGCATGGTTGCTTGCAAGTATACACATATATGTGTTTGTTGTATTTTATATATATATATATATATATATATATATATATGTACTATATGCACATATATTATATATATACAGACAGTATGTTTAATAAAACCCTTTCAATTCTTAATTTTAACAGGCAGCCATCCAAGTTAATCACTTAATAATCTTCAGTCTACAAAGCCCAATCTGCTCATTAACCCATGCAACCAAACATTTATTTTTTTTTGGTGTTTGATAGAAAATGAATGCCCAATTAATAGAAAATGGATTCATGGAACTTCTTGGGAAAGATATCTGTTGCCTGCCATTTTTGTAGGTCATCTGTTGGCTAAAGGATAGGTGTTGATACTGAGGATGCTTCTCTAAGATGCTGTCTTTAGAGAAGATGCAGGGGTGGAGCATCTTGCTAACTAGCAGAGGCTAGCGAACACACACTTATGTCTAGAACTAATTGTTTTCATTTGTTGGTTGGTTTTGCATGTTCAAAGCTGTCTCTGCTATGCTGCAATATCTCTGTGGTCCTCATGTCACAGGAGCAGCTGGAGCACTGGAGGCTGAACAAATATAGTATACTTAGAATGATATTTCATACAACAGAATTGAAGCTCATACGTATAAAAATTGTCATGCAAAATGTTATGCAACAACAATGTTATTTTGTGCTGACATTGAGATTTGAAAATGTTGCATATGTCAGACATTGCTAGACAAAAAAATGTGGACATTTGGAAAGAAATGCTATCCTTCGAGTCTCTCAAAAGCCTACTAAGTTCCAATTGAGAGCTGAACAGTCTCGGCTTTGGAATGACTACCTGCTATGTATCAAGACCAAACCAAATTTTAAGGAAAAAAACATGGACAGGAAAGCCAACTAAACTAGAAAACAGCAGAATGAAGAAAAGGGAAAGCATTACTGTACTTGGTGTTTGCCTACGTATGCCCTTGAGTCTCTGAGTTAGCGTGTTAGTCTGCCTTTGCAAGGATGGAGCAGGCCTTCTTGGTGGTGGGTGAGCTGTTCAGGTAGATGAGGGGAGACAGTAAAAGTAAAGAGACAAAGTGACTTTAACGAATGACTTTAACAAATAAGGTGACCAACTCGGAACAAACCAACAGAACAGAACCATAAATGGTCGTACAAATGGAGAGCTGCTATTGTCCCAGGATATGTCAATGGTCCCTGGGGGTCATATAATTGGACAGGCAACAGTACCGCTTGATAGCTTCTACCTCCCTGGATCTCTCTGGTCACACAAAAGATGACAATTTCCTGTTTTTAATGGAGCCAATGATCCCATGGATGTTATTAGCTGATTGAAAGGATGCGGATGTCATTAGCTGATTGAGAATTAATTTTGAGAGTAATACAAGTTTTACAAAGATTGTGTCTTCAATTCTGATAACAGGAAATATTTCTTAAGTAGGCAATGATCAGAAGCCCTGATTTCTAGACCCAGCTCCCACCACTTACTGGCTTTGTGATTGTGGACAAGTCAATGAATCTCTTTTGGAGCCTCAGTTTTCCCATCTGCAAGATGGGGATGATAATGTTGCCCTGCCTGACTCTTGGGGTTGTTATAGGGTTTGAAGGAGATGACATTTGGGAAAGCGTTAAAAAACTGTAGAACATATTATGAATCATTAGTTATTGTTATTAATTTCCTCGCCCTCTCTGAAGAGGGGTAATGCAAGACTAATGGCTTTGTAAAGATTTAAAAAAAAGAGGAACTGCCTACATTAGTTCAAGGTAGCTGGAAAATATTCTTGTTCCCTTTGTGGAATTTAAGCCTGTAAAAATCTGTCACTTGAAAAAAAATGTGTGGATTCTGATTGTTTTCAGCTCATTTAATTATTTTCAATTTGGAATTCTCATGGCTTTTATATTGTGGGTTGAATCATATATAAAAACTTGCCAGCTCTATCAAATATGTTACTTGCTATTCCAAATGTTGGAATACTGCAATTCGAACTTGACCCATCTGTCATATAGTTTACAATATCAGCCCAGCAGAAAATTCTGTAACAATAGCCCTCTCTCCAGTAGGAATACCAATATCCAGCAATATCTGATTCTGTAAATTCTCCCCCTTAATGAGAGTTTGTGGAGCCCTAGGAAAGGTACTCCTTGCTAATATTTCTAGTTTTTAGCAATCTGTATGGTGAGGGGGCCACTTTGTTGCCAAAAAGATTTCTTGGTTTGCTTGAATTTTCAATGGGGAGGAGGAAAAAAAAAACAGATTTGGCTTCAGGTTATAGGAAATAGATTTTGGGTGTTTTGAATTCTAGGGGTGTTAATAAAGGGATCAGGATAGCGCGATGAGCACAATATTCTGCTAAGCCATCTGTTTCAAAGCAAAAGTTTAAGGGATCCTTTTCAGTGCTGGACTCCTTGAATGTGGCAGTGTTGGATGTAGAGTTAAAAAAAATTGAAATGCTTCTGGCTTTGCTACACTTTGGAATGTATCACAGGCAGGCCCCACTTTAGGCAATGGACGTGTTATCTGAAAAGTTGAGTACAAAGTTAAGTTAAAAAAAAGATCTACTTATATGTTAAATGCACTATAAGGAATTACTATTTAAAGAAAGTCCACTATCAATCCCTTTGTAAAGCAAATATTTTTTTGGCAAATCTCAATGTTTTCCTTTTTTCCCCCTCTAAGAGCCACTTTGGCTTCTTCTGTACATCTTGACTCAGTTGTCCCCTGTTATGTTTTACTCAGGATGTACCATCTACATTTGACATCTCATGAAAACTCCTTGTCTGGTCTCACAGTGCCAATGGGTCCTCTTTGTTCCCAGTTGATTGGTAATTCACAAAACAACAAAACAAGATCCTTGGCCATCCCGTTACTCAAGAAATGATGGATAATGTTTGAAGGTCTTGAAGCATTAGGGAAAGCTCTAGAAAAGGATTTCTTTCTCTTATCTGTCTGCCCTCTATTCCAGTAGGAAGATTTGCCACCATGAGAAAAAGGAAAAAAAAAACAACCCCAAAGTCTAAAAATCCAACCCAGTCCATCATACCTGGAAGTTTCCCACTGAATTTACTCAATTACCATAGCTTGTGTTTACACAATGAAATCACTTTGGCTCCAGAAAAGAGAGTGAAATGTGACCGATACAAACAAAGACAGGCTTTTTTGGAATGCTCAAATCAGCCAAAAAAGAAAGAAGGACGAGACATTCCAATTAGCTCTCAGATAACCTGGCCAGCTATGGTTCTGCTGCCAGCCACAGAAATAGCCATGAATGGATGGAGCTGACAAGTTGCATCAAGACCCAGCTTCCCAATATGTTCCTGAGGACACCAGTGTGTGGGCCTTGTCACTATTTAAAAACACTAGCTCATACAACTTTATTTACAGTATCCTGGGGTGGGATAAAAGCAGAGAAAGAAGCCTGACACCAAAGAGGCAGCTGAGAAATGTCTCTGAGAGCATCTTGTTTCTTCAGGGTTGCATGTACATGGAGAAGTGCATTGGAGATTATCAAGATTTTCAAAGGCTAGCTAGTCCCCATGGAGGCCTGAACAATGGTCCTAGTGATTTGGTCAACAGAAAACTTCAATTTCTTCCCTCCAATCTCTTTTTTCTTGAGCCCAGAAGAGTATAGCATAAGAATATACTGTTTTGCATACAGTATTTGATCAATAAATGATACTGAGTAAATGACTGAATTCTCCATAATCCCCTCCACTGTTCATTTTACCTGTAGACACCATATAATTCATTTTAATACCAGATAAATATTTTATCAGTGTTTTCTCCATCACTGCTACCTTTCAATAACCCACTTCCATTCCTAAAATAGAACCCTTCTTTGTAACAAAGAAATTTAATTAAGCAAGCCAAGCCAACATGCTGGCACATCAGAGAGTGCAGATGCCAAATAATTTTACAGTGCTTTTATGAAAACACATTAGTCCTTCAGGAGAATGGTCACTAAACAAATCATAGTCCATATTGCACACCTTAATGTCTTCAGATACTTAGAAAAGATCATAAGCTAAGGCACATGTATTTTCAAAATCTCTTAAGCTCTGAGGGGTGGGATCAGTTCCATGGGAGACTGTCAATGGCCTATGATCTTAGACCTTATCTAGCTATTCTTGGAGAACAGGATCCTTTCTTCTGACAGGGGAAGGTTGAGCGATCTTTTCAAATACGAGCAGAGTCAACTAGAGGAGAAGGGGTGAAATCATCCTCTCTCAATTCTAACAGTTCACGGATTTGTTCCCCTTTCTCTGTCAGCTTCTACATAACACCAGCACATGGGGAGAAATGTGAAAACTTCAAACTATTACATGACAGTCATTCTAAGTCAATTATGTGACAAAGAATACCCAAATTTCAGAGTAAGAATGCTAAGACTCTTCTGAGTATGAGGTCCCAACTTACTAACTAACTACACACACATATGTATATATGTATGTATCTGTCTGTCTATTTATCTATCTGTCTATCTATTTATCATCTAACCATCATCCCTCCTTCCATTCACACCCCTCATTCTTTCTCTTTCTGTCTCTCTCCTTTACGTGATAGCAGTTGAACCATTGTACTTTGAATTGAGCAAAACATCTCCCAGGAATTCAGCAATATTCTTCCTTTTCCCTCATTCCATATCCAATTAGTTGCCAGTATATCTCTTCTCTTCACTCATAAGCATATGTCCAAATTTCAGTCATTTCCTCTATCCTAGACTACACTGCAACATTCTCTTACTTGGTTTTCTTGCTGCCACTCTTTCCTCTCCCCAATCCAATCCAATTGCCACATTGATATTCCTAAAACACAGATCTGACCATGTCAACTCCTTACTAAAAATATCAATGGCTTTCTATTACCTTTAGGAAAAAATACAAAAACCATAGACTGGTATTTTAGACTCTCTAATATCTTGGTGCCATTTCTCAAAAAAAAAAATTAAGCATCAAAATCCCTTTCTAATGACTTATATTCATACCCCCAACAAAAAAATACATCAGTTCTTCATACGGCACAAAGTTTAGAGGGATAGTTAACACACTGATGGTAAGATCACCAAAAGAATCCTGAAGGTTAGAACACTGGGCTAAATTGAATAAGATGAAATTTAATAAACATAAATTCAAAGTCTTGTATTTGAATATAAGACTCAACTTCATAAGTATGATATGGGGAGTCAAAATTAGATAGCAGTCCTGAAAAAAGATCTTGGGGCTTTAGTGGACTGCAAGTTCAGTATGAGTCAGTAGTGTGACATGACAATAAAAAAGGCTAATGAGACTTTGGGTTGCATGAAATGAGGCACAGCTTCTTGGAATAGAGAGACAATGGTCTCAC
The DNA here is from genome assembly GCA_028627135.1 of Pseudochirops cupreus. Classification (NCBI taxonomy): domain Eukaryota; kingdom Metazoa; phylum Chordata; class Mammalia; order Diprotodontia; family Pseudocheiridae; genus Pseudochirops; species Pseudochirops cupreus. Next base: position 402,938,168 of record CM053583.1, on the reverse strand, counting down.
TGTACACTGCTTTTGTCAATCCTATCGTCTTCAGTCCTAGGTGCCAGGCTTTAAGAAGGGAAACTCATGAGCTGAGGAGTGTTCAAAAGAGGCCAAGAAGGATGGTAAAGGGCATTGAGTTCATGTCATAGGAGGATCAGTTGAAGGAACTGGATGTGCTTAGATTGGAGAAGACCCAAGGTGGGGAGCTTCAAATATTTGAAGGCAGCTGTCTGGGAGAGACTAAGGCTTGGTCTATTTGGTCCTAAAGGACAGAACCAGAAACAGTGATTGAAAGTTATAAAGAGGTGAAGTTGGGCTGCCTGTCAAGAAAAACTTCCTAACAATGAGAACTGTCCCAAAGTGGAATGGGCAACTTCAAGAGCTGGTGGGATCCTTCTCTTCCTCCACCCTCCATCCTTGGAGAGCATTAAGCAGAAGCTAGACAGTGATTTGAATGTTTTACTTGGAATTCCTTTCAAGCATAGGTTGGAATAGATTTCTGCCGAGGTCTCTTCTAACTCTCAAATTCTGTGAAAAAAAAAGAATCTTTCCTCATAACAAAGACGTTCAATAGAATGAAATAGGTCAACACAAGGGCTAATCTGATAGTGTATGCCTCATTCTATACCTAATTCTACCATCCCTCTGATGAAAATCCTCTGAATTCATAATTGATCATTGTATTGGTAAATTTGGAAATCCTTTCATTTGTTTTCATCTGTGTTTTTATGGTCATCCTGTGTCACTTATGGTTCTGATCTTGTTTTATATTGTCCTCCTTCATCTATTCTTTGTCCCTGCCAAACTAGCCTGCTAATTGTTCCTCATATATAATATTCCGTCTCCTGCCTCCATGCATGAGCATAGTTGGACCCTCATATTTGTAATGCCCTCCTTCCTCATTTAAGCCTCTCAGAATCTCTGCTTCCTTTAAAACACAGCTCAGGTGCCATCTCCTATAAGTCTACTGGTCTCCATTCTAGCTTCTTCCAGACACCCTTCTCTCCATTTCCTCTTCTCTTTCCACCTCCCAACTCCTACACTTTCTTATTTGAAAAAACAATTGGTTTTGGCCTAGATCATTGATTTTATTGATAAGAAACTTCTCCCTATGCAGACCAGCACCTTTGCTGAAATTTTTATAAGTTGCAATTAATCAACATTTCTTCAGCACAACTGTCAGCCAAGCACTGTGCTAGACTGAGGAGATGAATATAATGAAGAAAGGAAGTCTGCTTTTGAGGAAATTATACTCTAATGTCTTGTCTTGGGGTGTTGCCTAGAGCACCAAGAGTTTCCAGAACTTGATCAGAGTCCTATGACTAGAATGTGACAGAAGCAGAGCTGGAGCCAAGGGTTTTATGACTCTGAGGGCACACACTGATGCATGAATGTACTTTAAATAACTTTATTTTCTATCTACCTCTCTGTGTATGTGTTATATTCTCCCAGTAGAATATACATCTCTTGAGGGCAGAGATTGGTTCCCTTTTTAATCTGTAGCTACAGTGGTCAGGAGAGCATTTTGCATGTTATAGGTACATAATGAATGTTATTGAGGTGAACTGAATTTTTATCTTCTTGGTCACAACAATATCTATAAAACATTGGAAAATACAGGTGTGAGACATGGTATTTATTCATTCTACCGAGTTTGCTCATTTGCTGTAGTCTTTGGTGTTTATATGAGGTCAGAGATCACTTGAAATAACTATGAGTATCTGTGACCCCAGTGATTGACTGGAGAATCAGAAGACCTGGGTTTGACCTAGAGCTTGACCAGCTAGCTGGATAGGCTTCTCAGAGCCTGTTTCTTCCTTCATAAAAGAGGACTAAATGACTCAGATTTGTTCTGGAAATGTCTGGTATTCCATAGGTCTTTCCTGTCTCAAGGTCTTACATTCCCAAGTCAACTGTAAACTCCTGTGGGGTGGGACTGAGGCTTCTTGCTGCCCTCTGTACACAATGTTATTTTTCCCACCTCCATGCCTTTGCCTAGGCTGTTTCTATGTGGAAAGCTTCCTTTCATCAGCCACCCTCTTATTCCCTACTTGGAGGATTCTTGACTTCTTTCAAAGACCAGTTCAATTATTACCTCCCACCCAAAGCTCTCTCTGATTTTCCTGATCTTCCTTCCCCAGTTATTAGTTCTCTCTCTCTCTCTCTCTCTCTCTCTCTCTCTCTCTCTCTCTCTCTTTCTCTCTCTCTTGCCCCTCCTCTCTGTTTCTCTATCTCTGTCTGTCTGTCTGTCTCTTTCTGCTGTCTCTCCAATTACTGTGATCAAATGAGATAATATTCTTAAAGTGCTTAGCATAGTACCTGGTACAATATAGGTTCTTAATAAATTCTGTTCTCCTTCCCTAATTAATATTGTGATGATTCTGTATTTCCCTGTGTACATATCATTTCCTTCACTAGAATGTCCACTCCTTGAGAACAGAAACTATTTTCTTTGTGTCTTCTTCTCCCCAGTTCCCAGCACGGTGCCTACAACATCATAAAAGTGCTCAGTAAATGCCATGGGAATGGAAATCATATACTCCACATGAGATAGGCTAATGCTTACTGAACCACAATTTCTTGTTAACTCAAACAACTTTTTTTTTGTTTCTTACTATAAAGATCCTTGTGATTTCATGTATGTGACTGAGAGTGCTAAATAGTCAGCCTTCTGTGAGTCACATCACTAGAGGTATTTTGTCACCTCTGGTCTATTCTCAAGGTTTTATGTGATTATTACTTACTCCTTCCTTAGGATTATAGATTTAGATCTGTAGGGGGCATTAGACATCATCTATCTAGTCAAGCCCCTCATTTGACGGATAAGGAAACTGACCCGAGGAAGTGACTTGTTCAGGATTGCCTAGTTAATAAGTGGCAGCATTGGGACTTGAACCCAGGTCTTTTGATTCCAAATCCACTGTACCCTGAAGCTAATGGGCTATTTCAAACAGACAGATTAGTAATAGACTACGTGTCCCTGGAAAGCTTGTTTCCTTTGTAAAGTGACCCAGCCTCATAGCCTCTGATGCTAATTACCTGTGTGATCTTAGGAAAGTCCCATCACTTCCCTGGGTCTGAATTTCCTAATTTGGAGGAAAGGAAGAGGTTGGTTCAGATAACCTCTGAAGTCCCTTCTAGATTGCACTATGGTAGAGCCAGCTCTAGTCAGATTGTCACATTTTCTGTGTCATCAATTGCTACAAATCAGAACTTGCTTTATTGTTTTTCTTCTTATTTTGTAGACTTAGGAAAGTTTCAATAAAGCAGATTAAACTTAAAAGTCATTGTGCACAAATCTTCCATCCTCCCTCCCCCCCTCCCCCCCCCCCCCGCCCAAGTTATTAAACATTTACTAGCACATTCCTGCTTCTTTCTAAACCTGGGCTTTGTACACATGTTTTTTTGAATATTTTGATAGCTGCATTTTAATATAATTGGTTTTCTTTGTAATCATATGTATATTATTTTATGCATTTAAAAACATTATTCTAAGAAGGGGGCGTGGATCTCATTGATTTTTCCATTCCGCCAAAAGGGTCCATGGTGCAAAAAAAAAGGTTAAGAATACCTGAGTTCAACCCACAATCTGATGCTTTTATGGTCCATATACTCTTAAAAGCCAGTTTGATAGGACAAAAGATTCATTTCCCTTGCCATCATCTATTCTAAGGGAAAAAAAAAGTGTATCCTTCAGTATAATGTAAGATCACTGAGAGCAGGGACTGTTGTAATATTTTTCCTTATAAACCCAGTTCGTAATATAGTGCCTTGTAGAGGTTTAACAAATGTTTGTTGTTTGTATTGGAGAGGGACTTTTATCTAGTGGCCAGATGCTGTTGGAAAGAAGTGAGTCCTATGTCTTGTTGATGTGTATCACAGAAGAAGTTCATCATATAAGAAGGTCTCAAAGCAACAGATGAGCACTCAGCTTGGAGTACTCTTTTTCTTTTTTTGTTTGGGAGGGGGAAGGCAGGGCAGTTGGGGTTAAGTGACTTGCCCAAGGTCACACAGCTAGTAAGTGTTAAGTGTCTGAGGCTGGATTTGGACTCAGGTTCTCCTGACTCCAGGGCCTCACTGTGCCACATAGCCACCCTAGCTTGGAATGCTCTTGCAATAAGAGTATACAAACAGAAAAGACAGTCCAAACTTCCTATTTGTCATCCTTGTTTGTCTACCTGTGGTTTCTCATTACAAAAAAAATGTTTCTTAACAGAGTTGATAAATGAATAGAGATTGGATTATGAAAAAGACAGAATGAAAAGTGGAGATCTAAGGATCCTCATTTCTCTCTAAACTTGGTTCTCATATCTGGCATTTTACTAGAACTCGGCTCAGCAGGAAGATTGTCACAACAAGGTTACAAACTTTCCCCTTCCAAAGACCAAGGAGAGGTTTCACATCACATCACATCACATAATCAAGATGATTATTTCAAGATTATAATAACTTTTGCCATTTTTACTTATTTATGTCTATTGATGTTTCTCGGGGGAAGTGAAGGGAAGACCAAAGCTTTAGCTCAATTTTCCTTTTAAAGAAAGGAAGAGAAGCTGAGGATGAAATACTTTGGAAAATAAATGAAGAATTAGCTGAAGGTCATAAACTGAGAAATCTGGTCATTGATACCATCCTCTTTCCAGAAAGAGGAAAAGTTTTCCAAATTAAGCAAGGATAAGACTTTGAGGCTCCCAAGGAACAAAAGAAAGATCAGCACTCAACCTAAGGCCTCCCCCCCACAAATCCTCACTCTCTAGTTCTCGGAAGTCAGCTTTTGCTAGTAGGAAGAGAGCCTTGAATTGGTTCCACAGAAATATTCCATAGGAAGTTGTCCACCATTCACATAAGAAACCAGCATTGGACCATATAGAAGGCAATATTCTAAATGGTTACAGATAAGATCCATATTCATTCAACTGTTTTGGAATTCCCCCACCTCTCAACATGCTAAAAGAGGGATTATAACTGTGTTCTGATCACTATGAAATTTTCCTCCAAAGGAATATGGTTAATGAAGTTTTATTTTTTAAGTCAATATATTCCTTTGCTAAGTTCATGAAGATTTTAAACAATAAAAAAATCTGCTTTATATATTCTATATGATTTATTTCATGTGATGTAGATATATTTGATAAGGCTTGAGATTTCACTGGTTTGGAGAGTTCTCAGTGAATAACTCCCTTCACTAAAACATATTGGCCCCTTCTTTTAGATTTGAAGTCTTACAGATTTGACTGGGGCTCTGTAAAGGTGAGTGAGTTGCCCAGTATGTAACAAAGGCAGGATCTAAACCCAAGTCTTTCAGATTCTAAGACCAGCTCTATCCACTCCCCCAGTTGCCTCTCCAGCAATACAAATGCATGAAGGAAATGACAATTATCAGCTTGTAGATAGATACAACCTGTCAATGAATTAGTAGATAAATGCTAGGGAATTGCCTGAGGCACAAAGAGATTATAAGTGACTTGCCCAGGGTCACACAGCCACAAATAAGTGGGATTTGAATCAGATATTCTTGACTCCAAGGTCAGCACTCTATCTACCAGGTAACACTTCTTCTACTGCAGACAATAGTAGCTTGAAGTCAGGATCTTCCTTTATGGAATCTACTCAAAGGTGTTATTAGCCAACAAAGACAGAATGTCCAACTAGTTGGAGCTTCCTAGAAGGTTGCCCCACAAGGAAGAGTAACAAAAACAGTGAAAAGTGTGGACCTCCAAGACAGACTACTAAAACAGTTTACATCCATTTTCTTCCTACCCACAAATTCTATCTTCCCACACATCACAAGTGACAATTACACAAACACAAGTCTCCTCTAACTCCGTCACTAGTACAGTCACCAAATAACATGAACTTCTCGATAGGTCAGAATACAAGGAAAGAAAAAAAAATGGAAAACAAAAATGAGGATTAATTGGATTCAGTAGCCTTTGAAAGTGAATATGACCATATGAGGCCAGATCAGTAAAATGTTTGCACCAAAAAATTGAATGATGTTCCACTGAGAACGAGGAACTCTGTTCCTTTGAAGTTTGTGCCTTTACCGAAGTTCTCTAGAAGGGGTATGATGTGTGTTGAGACAGCACAAATTAACTCCTTAAGCATTATTGTAACTCCGCTTCAGTCTCTAGGAGTATACAACTTAAGGAGCCAGATAAAAAGAAAATGCAAAAATAAACTGAATAGAACTCTTTAGTTTATAATGCATATACAATTGTTCACCTGCGTCCTTTTGATTCTCTATATGAGAGAGAGAGAGAGAGAGAGAGCGAGGAGAGAAGAGAGAAATAAGAACAGATACGCAGAATTAATGAGCAAGTGGACCAAAATGCCCCCCACTTATGTGTGATATATGACATTTGAAAAGAAAAAAAGTTGCCCCCTGGATTCCCACCGCCCTGAAGTATGGGGATCAGCAAAAAAGGCTCCTTCACAGAGGTGGAAAATGCTGCACAAATAGAAAATTAGTCAAATCAAGGTCAATGTGGAATTAAGCTATGAAACACACACGGAACTCTCTATGTGACAATTAAGTCATATGTTCTAGCCAGAGCTTGGAGGAACAGGACCAATCAGTCTAAAGAGAACGAGGACAAGCGATTGAGCTTGAGAGATAACAGACAGGAGGCATGTGCGCGCTACACACTACCGCAGGCAGAGAAAGGACTGCTTTATGTACTCTTGGACCCAGAATTGTTCTGAGATCTTATGTATGAAAAAGAAAGGCAAGACTTGCCCCTACTGTCCTTCCTCTAGCCCCTCGCTCATTGCTCCCCTGGTGTAGCTGCTACCTTCTGATTGTGTACCAGTGACGAGTACTTTACAAACTGGGACTACACAGAAGCAAAGTAAAAATGCATTCAGGTCACAGACATAGAACAACAGAAAAAAACTCACAAACAAATCGGAGTTTATCACAAACAAATGGCTTAATTGTCTAACCTGGTTTTAGGCTGATAAAAAGTGACCGGACTTCTCACACTGGGGTTTCACAGACAGAACCAATAGACAAGCCAAATGCTAAAAGACTTGAAGCAAGGAAAGTGAGTTGGTTTGGATCTGAATTGTCTTGAGGTAATGAAAACAGAAAGAGTGAAGACAGCATGGAAAGGAGGTGGTAGGTACTCACGAATGGTTAAATCCATCACTTGAGAGGCCAAGCAGAAGACAGGATGCTCATACATTTCTCTCTTTTTCCCTATAAAAGAGGATTTGGGCATGCAAGAGGCTTAGGTCAGAGGTAAAGAGGTTAAAGGTCACAGGTCAGAGGAAAACGTTACATTAGCTCAAAAGGAAAATAGCCACAGAGTATTTTGGGATAAACACAGGATAAAAGAAAAAGGAATTTTCAAATCGAAGATCTACTGGATTAACCATTCAGCATGCCATGAGCCACAAGAGAGGCTGTGACCACGATTGTACAAGTCTTTTTGGAATCGTTTGCAAGAATACAATGACCAAAACATCATGGATAAAGGGAAACAGAATCTCATTGGTTTAAGGCTCCGAGATACTAAGGATTTCAGACTTTAGTATCTAAGGCTCTTGAGGTATTTCTTCATAAACATAGTCGCCGGCAATATTACTACAACTTCATTCCAAAATTCTGTCATTAGCAAGAGCTTTGCAAGACAGGAGGAGATGCTTGAGTATCCAAATTTAAGGTGGTATTTTTTTCCCCTGCTGGTAAAAACAGGTGTTTGTAGAGGAAAGTTGCTCGGTAGTAATATTTTTGAGTTTGCCATGTGCCCAGGCACAGTGGACTATGCTCATGAAAGAAAACCTGGTGCATGCAGCTGGTGGATGTTGGGTTGTTGGAGTTAACAATCCCAGCATGCTTTGAAATTGGTGTCACAACCACTTTTTATAGAGGTCACATAGAAAAGTGGCTGAGCCAATCCCGGACAAGGAAGGAGAGAAGCAAGAGAGAGTGGGTAGTGTGGAATGAAGTACTTCTCTGAAAAGAGAGCTGGAAAAAAAGGATTTGTTGCTTCAAAGTACTCCCAGACCTAAAAGTCACAGTGCAAAAGATAATTAACACAACCGAGAAGAATTGAGGCACAAAAGGAACAGTCCAAACTAGCTGGTCTACTTTGGAAATGAATGCATTTTTACTTACAGATCTTAAAGTTTGCTTTATTCATTCATTTATTTTAGGGAGGGGGCATAGATTTATCTGAAAGAAGAGAGCAGATCTTACCGAAAGGTTAGTACTATCTACAACCAAGACCTACGGAGGGAGGCAGCTGCCATGATACCAGTGCTGGGTGGGATCCAAGTCCTGTTCCATTCTCGCCTACTCTGGTTATCCATTTCAGTTGAATACAACCAACTGTCATCTCCTGTGAGGGTGAACGCTGGCAAAATCAGCTGATCATACAGCACTGAAACGGTCGGTCTTCTTCCTCCTCCTCTATTTTTGTCACTCATTACCAAGTCAAGAGTTGATAAACATCCTTTTAGTGCCCAATTCTTAAGTGTTTCTCACTGGATGCATAACAATGAATTCATTACCACTGGTACACAATTTGCATTGTCAGACAGACAAAATTGAAAAAAGGGAGGACATGTAATGTACAGAACACTGAAAATTTGACACAATCTTTACCTAATTCTCTAAGGAAACAAGAACTCTGGCAGGAGGTTGGTCAGGTAATTTTTTTTTAAGTCCCGAAGGCAAACAATGTGGGTTTGCTTGCATTAGTCAGTTGCCATGTTTCACATGTGAGAAAAAAATCTAAATCCGGAATGCACATTGAGTTTTGCACACAGACCTTCCACATTGATACACTTACACATCCATCAAGCTGGGTGGGCTTTTGCAAATCTCCCTCTAGCAGCCGACAAGGTAACAATGAAAAGTTAGTTATACCTTTGGGACTCGGAGCCTCCCACCCCGCCCAGAGAACCATAACTCCACAGGTCAAATCATCTTGAAGGGGTGATTATTGGATGGTCAGGAAGGGTTATTTCTCAGTGGTTTTAAAGGTCTTGTGGTCTCAACCACCTGAGGATTGGGAAGCCTAAAGTGAAAGAGGTCCATGTAACTCCAAGACCATCTGAGAACTAGATCATCTATTATCATTATGTAAAAAATATTTAGAAACATCAACAAGAGGAAGACACTTTAAAGGGAGGAGAAATAATGAAAGCAGACTTGAGGTGTTGTCTCCTTCATTCATCCTTTCTTGGACATTACTCGTGGTTATCTGTCACCTGCTCCACTCTTTCCAGTAACAAACGCTGCAAACCTTAAATATTTCACAGGGCAGGTATTTGATGCCAAACATAACCAGCCTTAGAAGAGATTTCATTTGTCTCATATTTGCTGTTAATTCCATTCCTCCTCTTTTTTTTCTTTCAGTAAACTGGCTTTTCTTTTTTTTTTTTTTTGAACTTCAGGCTTTTGATCTTTTATTCAACTACAACCAAGCATCATGTCACTTATCAGGTGAATTTTGTGGCTGATCTAACATGTTCAGTTGGGTTCTTAGAACACTTTTCTATCTCAGATTATGTCATTACTTATCTCTCTATTTATATGTTGTAGGTTCTCCCTGCCCCCCCCCCCCCACCTTCCCACCTCAGGAGAATGTAATCTCTTTGAAGGCAGGGATTGTTTTACTTTTCTGTCATTGTTTTCCTAGTCTAGTGCATCAAACCTGCAAATAGTGGGTGGTTGATAAACGTGGAGGGTGTGTGTGTGTGTGTGTGTGTGTGTGTGTGTGTGTGTGTGTGTGTGTGTGTGTGTGTGTGTGTGTGTATCTAATTAAATACCCAGAAATCTTCCCAAGAGAACACATCAAAATTTTAGTCTGAGACTGGTGACAGAAGGTAGCCTTACCTTCAATTTTGGCATACTCTGAGAGACGAGTATAGTTGACTAACGCAGCTTGCTCTAAGCATTTACGGATGACCATTTTTACCTCCTCTTGTGGCACTGGGGTAACAATGTCTTTCATCAAAACCTTCAGATGGGAAAAGAGAAGGGGAGCAAGAAGGGAATTGACATGTATTACTCAGTCACATTTCTAAAAGGAAATTGGGAATTGGAACTTACTGGGCATGGGCATGGCTTTACAAGGCTCTATGTTGATTCCATTGTTAATGTTCCCATAATGCTGTGTGCAAAAAGTGGCATAATATTTGTTGAACCCAGGAAATGTGTGACCAGGAAAGGAGGTGAGTTCCTAATGTAAAATGAGGGATGGCAGACGGTCTGGTTGCCCTGGGGCCTATAGAATTGTAAAAGGGCTAGAGTAGGAAGACCCCCAAAACTTGAGTGTATCCTTCTGGTGAGGAATTGTGGGAGGAGATAGGTAAAAAAAAATATACCAAGATGAGAAGGCATGTGTGAATTGTGATCTACACAATTTGGATGAATGCAGAAATCATATTGATGAGACTGCAGATCTATAGAAGCTTTGGAAAGTTTCCATGGAAAGGTACATAATTTATTTTCCATAGTCATTTACAAAGTAGGCACTAGAACTATTTTTTTAATGTTACTATCATGCATAAGTAAGATGGCAAAAGTCCACCCATATTAACAGAAAAAAAAACCCCTATCACTAAATCATTATTTTCATCAAATTTGGGTTAAGTCTAATGTTAATTATATGTATGCAAACTTGAGGCAGGAAAAAAGAAGATACCCAGATGTTTGAGATTTTGTTGTTAAGGCATCTGGAATTAGGGCTGTCTTTTAATTTTCACCCAGATGCTTGGTATAATCTATACAGCATTCAGCTCATAAATAAAATCATTTGACAACAATATTCTATTACAATGAGGCTCCTGTACCTTAGATATCCAACCTGTCTTGAACTGTCACTCTTACCCTTTCCAAAAGAGAGAGTGTAGCTTTTAGCGCGCCTTCAGGTCGGCCAAATGGGAAGCAATACCTGAAAGAGATATAGATTCTTTAGGCAGCACAAATACATGTGATAATTAGCACCAAGATATGAGAGTCCTACAATTTGATTCCTATAGCAACTCCTTCAGAGGCGCTGAAAATGCTTTAATCTGTCACATTATGTTATGTTAATACCGAATCTCACAGGATGTGTGTGTGTGTGTGTGTGTGTGTGTGTGTGTGTGTGTAATGACTGAAGGCTGACTGGCAGTCTTGTCTGCAGTAGGAAATGATCAGTAAATTAAACAAGGTTTGTTTTATGGTAAAAGGATAACCTTTTGTTAGCTTGGGTAAGACTTTATGCATCAGTTACAAGCTTCAGCTTTGGGAGATATTTGTTTAACTCAGGCAAAATCCATTTAGTCCTCCAAACACCACTGACTTTAGCTAAGTGTTGTTGTTGTTGCTGGTGTCCTTTCAGTCATATTCAACTGCTCGTGACCCAATTCAGGGTTTTCTTGGCAAAGATACTGGAGTGGTTTGCCATTTCTTCCTCCTGCTCATTTTATGGATAAGGAAACTGAGGCAAACAGGGTGAAGTGACTTGCCCACAGTCATTCAGCTAGGAAGTGTCTGAGGCTGGATTTGAATTCAGGAAGATGCATCTTCCTGACTCCATGCTTAGCACTCTATCCACTGTGCCCCTTTAACCAAGGAGTGTGTCTTATATTGGAAAACAAAAATATTCACCTGGACGATAGAGATACGTGCTCGAGAACAAAATCAGCCACTATCTGTTAAGCTTCAACTGTGTTCAAGGCACAGCGCTAGCAAACGGAGATACAGAGACAAAAGAAAACAAGAAAACATCCTTCTCTCTGCGAGTTTCCATTCTACTAGTGGAAAGATCTTGTAAGTGGAGAAGCATGTAAAGGCTAATCTGAGGCAGGAGAGACCCCGGAAGTTATTAAAGCCTTCATAGAGGAGGTAAACTGAGTCTTTTTTTTTTTTGGTGCTTTTTGGAGGGCAATTGGGATTAAGTGACTTGCCCAAAGTCACATGGCTAGTTTTTGTGTCAAGTGTCTGAGGCCGGATTTGGACTCAGGTCCTCCTGACTCCAGGGCCGGTGCTCTATTTACTGTGCCACCTAGCTGCCCCTAAACTGAGTCTTGAAGGAAACTCATAATGGAGTCCACAGAGATCCTTTAGGTGTTTCCATCTAATTCATTAGTTTGCTCATTGGCACTTGGTCCTTCGCTGCCCAGTACCATGTCCTACACACAGCTGGTGTTCAATAAATATTGGCTGATGCTGCACTCTCCAGGAGCAAGTTAGGCACTTTTGAAAACTCCAGTGACTTTCATGCCCACCAAGGGCACTGACACAGTAAATGACTCCCTGGCAGCCCAATATTCTGAAACATACTGCAGCCTCCTGGAGTGCTCATTTTGTCTCAGGGAGCAGCTGATGCCCTGCGAATCTATTGTTGCATTTCCATTGCCAAGAAAGCTGGGCTGATTGGCTATCTTGTGAAAAGGGGGTTACCTACATGCCATCGAGACAGGTATATCTCTTGTCCCCTCCTTGCATTTGCCTACCCACATAACTAGGCTGTCTGCTGTTTGCTCCTGAATGGGGAGAGGGAAATCCCTCATGGGGGCACAGATGACTCTCCTCCTTTACAGGTTTGCAATTAATATTCCCATATGAAGCAAAATGGAGAACTGAGAAAATTTGCAAATAGTTTTTGAGTGTCAAGTCTTTTTTTTTTTTTAAATCATACCTTGGCAACCCCTCTCGTATTTACTCTCTTTCCTCACCCCCCACGTGCCATCAGTCGAGTTTGGGATTTCATCACTTTTTGCCTGAACTATTGCAATGGCTTCTTAGTTGATTTCCTTGCATCTAGTCTCTCCCCTCTCCAATTCAACCTCCACACAGCTTCTCAAAATGATCTTCTTAAAGAGAAGGTCTACATTGCTTCCCCATTTCAGAAGCTTTATTCGCTTCTTAATTGCCTTGAAGATAAAATGAAAACTCCTCCATTTGATATTTTAAGCCCTTCACAATTTGGCTACAAGTTATGTTTTCTGGCTGGTTCTGTCTCAATCTTCCCCATGTACTCTGTGCTTGAACCAAAATGACCTAGCTACTGTTCCTTGTCCACAATATTCAGTCTCCCACCTCCAAGCTTTTGCACGGACTGTCTCCTGTGCTTGGGATGCATTTCCTTTTCACCTCTGCCTCCCAGAATCCTTTGCTACCCTCAAGAATCAGTTCAAGGGCTGCCTCCTTGATTCCACCAGTACTCGGTGTTCCCCTATAAATCTGCTGTGTATTTGTTTGGACTTTTGTGTTGATTTCTATTTGAAAGTGTCATTTCTGCCTGGGAGAATGTGCACTCTCAGGACATAGCGACTGACTAATTTTTTCTTTCTATCCCTTCTGCCTGGCACAGTGCCTAGCATGAAGCGGAGTTAATAAAATTCTTTTGGAATTAACCTGAGTTAAGTGAACACTTTAGAAAGTGAGATGAAAATTTGATTATTGATGAGTAATCGAGCTAAGGATATCTAGGTGGCGCAATGGATAGAGTGCTGGGTATGGAGTAGGGAAGACTCATGTCCTTGAGTTCAAGTCTGACCTGAGACACTTACTAGCTGTGTGACCTTGCACAATTCACTTCATCCTGCTTGCCTCAGTTTCCTCATCTGTAAAATGGCCTGGAGAAGGAAATGGCCAACCACTCCAGTATTTCTGCCAAGAAGACCCAAGTCGGATACAACTGAAATGACTGAACAACAGCAGCAACAACGGAACTAAGGAGGCCTGTATGATAAAAGAATTGGACATTCCATAGACATGAACCTGACAGGCATCTGAGAAAATATGGCCTGGGGGCAGCTAGGTGGTACAGTGAATAGAGCACTAGCCTTGGAGTCAGGAGGATGTGAATTCAAATCTGGCCTCAGACACTTGACACTTATTAGCTCTATGACCTTGGGCAAGTCACTTAACCCTAATTGCCTCACCTTCCCCCAACAAAAAAAAAGAGTGAATATGGCCTGGAGTTTGGAATACTTCTTCCTTCATCCTGTTCTATCTCCTGATTACTCCTTACATCATTATAGGAAGATTGTCTTTTCGTAACCAATAATACATCTCCAATAAATGGGCCATTCTGGGCCCTAGCATCTAATAAGATCATAGGAACCAGAGCTTGAAGGGACCTCAGAGGCTACTGAGTCCAATCTCCTCTTTTGGCAGAGGTCATGTGACTTGTCCAAGGTCACACAGGGAGTGTCACAAAATCCTTTATTCTCCCTCAGCCACAAATATAATTAATGCTTTACCTAAAATGTGTGATTTGATTTTCCAGAAGAACTCGGAGCCTTTCCTTGATTTCTTCAAAACGTTCTTTTTCTTCAACTGTCACAGTTCCTATCCCATCAGGCCTGGAGGAAAAACAGAAACAAAAGCAGGCCATGAAGACTCCCAATCTGACATTGTTAAGTCAGATCTATGGCAGGAGGAAAGTGTACCTTCTGAAAGGTACTTCCTCAAATGACCAGCCTGCGTCTCAGAAAAGCACATGGGCATCCATTGGGTCGGTAGGATGCTCCTCGGTTCCAGTATTTGTCAAAATCACTGTCAACTTGAGCCTAACGTCTGTGCATACACTGTGAGAGATTCCCATTCATGTACAGATGTTGGCAGATGACATGGTGCTTCCAGGTTACTTGGTGACACATTCACACCCATATTACAGAACCCAAAGTGACAGGCTTCATGTAGAGCTCTGTGCTAACAGCTCAATTTTCAATCTGCAATTACAGATGATCAAATTCATTTTCTTCATTCCTCTCTTCCTCCCTTCCTCCCTCCATCTATTCATTGGAGAACAGCTCGTGGGTTTCTAAAGCATTCGTGAAATATTATTTCACAAATGTAAAAATAGATCCATGAGCCGATAAATTTAACTTTAACCACCATCTCCAGCACTTTGACAGTCAATAAATCCATCAACAAGTGATTTTTAAATGCTAGCTATGTGCCAAGCACTGTGCTAGGTGCTGAAGATAGAGACAAAAGGCAATTCTTTGGAGTTTTCCATTTATTAAAAACATGTGTTGTTTCTTTAAGGATTACTCCATGGGAAATGAAACGAATGGAGTCCACATATTTGTGGGACTTCTGAACAACATACAGAGTGAAGAGCTCAGCATCTCGGGACTTGGGATGGTCTGTCTTGGAAACTGACTGATTTTGCAGATGATTTGGGTTACCAAGAAACTCCTACTAGGACTCCACCTTCCAGTTTGCAAATATAGTCATCCTACGTGGTATTTTTTAAATAGAACTTTTTGAGCATTGAGTCTGAATTGGGAAAAGCCTGGTCATTAGATAAGTTTGACTAGCCAAAAGATATGGTAAACGATTGTAAAGTTTGTAATGAATCTCTTGTCAAAGGCTAACTGGTAACCTTCCTTTTAAAATGAAAGAAAATTCTTTTTAAAGACTAAGAAATGTCCAATTAAAAAACAACATTCTCTCTTACAATGTGCCCAAACAAACCAACCCAAAACAAACAAATCAAAAAGTAAAAATCCTTATAATCCAAATTTTGGAAGAAGAAGCCAATTAAAACTCTCAACAACTGAATTGTTGTCTGATCCTAGAAAAGAAAAAAGAAACTTCAAATTTCTTAGAGAAATCACCAAATTCATTCATAAATTTCAGGTATAACTATAGATTTTTTGCCCTTCCAGCAAGGAATCTCCATTTACAACTCGTGAATTTCCAAGGCCAAATGAACATGACACTTTCAGTTGCATCCTCTCGATGTTTTCATCACAATCCACAACTTCTTCGGCTGTGACATCAAACCAACTTTTGTTTAGAAAAGGAGACAGGCAGTCACAGCTTGTAAACACAGGCACACACACATGCAGGCACAAACATACACATAGGATTTGGGGGAAAGTGATTAGTCACTTAAAATGTTTAGTTTCTAGAAGGGGAGCAAGCCAGAAAAAAAATCTTGTTGAAAACAATTTATAATTTAAGGGATAGTGACTTAATTAAAAAAAATGTAGGACATGCTTAAAGCTGGTTTGTTTAAAGCAATGCTTTCATCTTCCACAAGGACATCAGACATTTTTTAGAAAATGGCAACACACAAAATTAAGAGAAATAGACAATGACCCTTAGTCTTCTTCATAAGATCATTCATTATTAAAGAAACCCTTGGTGTTGCTAATCAGAAGCAGCACTTAGCGCTAAGCTTGGGATCCTAGGAACTCAGTGAAAGAAGAAAGAAGCCATCCAGGTGCCCTAATTTGTGATCTGCCCTTATGCCGGCAGTCACAAGAAGCAGCTAAAAGGGTCAAAATAATGATTTATTCTGATGAGGAATTTTTAAATAAGCAGGGGCAATTCCAACCAAATATGGAATTTTCCATAGGAAGCATATTTTGCTACAGATATTTTAGAAGGTGATAAACCCAGTGGAAAAGAGACCCCATTGATACAAAAAGAAGCTACAGAAAAGTAGAATGGTAGGAATATTTCCAAATTATATGATTAGAAATGCAGCTTGAAGTTGTAAGCATGGGATGACCTTCTAGATCAGGAGTTCTTAGCCTCTGTGTGTGTGTGTGTGTGTGTGTGTGTGTGTGTGTGTGTGTGTGTGTGTGCATGTGTGCGTGTGTGCATGTGTGCGTGCGCGCATGTGCACACGCGTGCCAGGCCCCTTCAACAATGTGGTAGAGCCCATGGACCCCTTCTAAGAGGAAAGTTGTTAAATTCATAAAACACATGATTACAATGGAAACCAGTTATATTCAAATTCTGTTATCAAAATGTTTTTTACAAACTCTGAAAGGTTACAGACCCCAGGTTAAGAACCTATGTATGGCCCAGCTCCAACAAGGTTAATTTGGGCTTAATTGGGAGTCTATAGGGATTCCAGGGCATTTCAAATAATCTGTAATGAATTAATCAGTTTCCGTTTAAAAGAAAGCTTTCTATTATCCTATCATCTGAATATAGTCCTATTACTAAAAAAAAAAAAATTCTCCAAACAAGTTTAGGAATAATTATATAACATCCTCCCAGCCCCTTCACCACCCCACCCCCTTAAAAAATAGGATAAGAATTGTTTTTCTTCAAATTAACTGCATGTTATCGAGCCAAACCAATCTATTTGTCGTTCCCTGTCGGTACATAGAATTCTAGCTTCTGCCTCCATGACTTTTCCCAGGCTATACTTAGACCAGGAAAACTCTCCCTCCTCCTCTTTCCCTAGTAAAATCCCCAGCTTCCTTCAATAATCAGTCCCAAAGTGTTGCTCTTCCACAGGTCTTGTCCTGCTCCTCACCCCGTCCCCTAGATGCCTGTGACTTTCCCTTCCAGCCCTCTCCAATTACTTTATATTCATTTTTCGCCTCTATTGCCTTTACTTATCTCTGCACATACTACCTCTCCCCATTCTCTCCCTCACCAGTGGCAGAGGGTAGAGACCGTCTTGTTTCTATCTCCACTGCTTAGTGCAGGGTTTGGCACATAACTGTTTAATAGATGCTCGTTGAGTTGAATTTGAAAAATGAGTTTGAAAAATGCACGTTTAATGCAGATAAAAAGAACTAACATCTACAGAGTGCCTACTGTGCTTTGGGTTCTATGCTAAGCACTGGACAAATATCTGGTTCTCACAACAATCCATGGAGGTCGATGACCTTATTATTCCCATTTACGGCTGAGAAAACTGAGGCAAGCCTGTTAAGTAACTTGCCTAAGGTCGTCCAACTTGTAATCACCTAGGCTAGATTTTGAACTCAAGTCTTCCTTCCTTCAGGCCCAGAGTTTTATCATCTACTCACTGCACCATGAAGTTGCCTAAAAATCTTTAGCCAGAACTCACAGGTGATAGTTTTCCATTGAATGAATGTAAGTTTGGTAGGAGATCTCCATGGATTAAAAAAAAGATCCACAGTGAATTCTGTGAGATCCTAGAGAAGGATTTCTTAACTTTTCCAGTGGCACTATCTTCGTCAGTCTTATGAAACCTATGGAGCCTTTACCAGAATAATTCTTTTAAATTCATAAAATACACAGGATTACAAAGGAAACTCACTAATCTGAAATATAATTTTCAGAGTATCAAAAATCGAGCAAGCTGATTGACCTCAGTCTAAGAATACTGTAAGGCAGTTATAGGGGTTAAGTCTCAGAGAAGGGATGTTTGGGAATGATTGATTTCCTAATGACCTTGCTCCATTACTCTTGGCGTAATAGAACTTCCGTCTTCTTATGCTAATGAAGACCAAATTCAGAAGAGAATCTAAAGTCTATCAAACAATGGGTTTAGTTGAATTAATTTTTAGGAAAAAAGTGGCTTGGTTGGTCAAACTGGATTGTGGGTGTAGATAAATGTCACTTTGGAATCAAAGAGACAAACATTTCACTTAAACATTTTATTGGCATCATTTTCCCTGGTTGCGGCAAAATGATTTTCAAGGGAAAGAAAATATTTGGTGGGTGGACTCTTTAACATGCTAGAGATGCTTGCTTCAGAACAGGGTCCCACTTCCCTGGTTAGGAGTGACTTATGGAGCTCAGGCTAACAGTGGGAGGCACTTAGGCTGAGTAGGATATTTACGTAATCATCCATTCCCTGAAAGGCAGCCTGGTGGAGTGGAAATCATTTTGTATTTGGCATCAGAGGAAATAGGAAGGATTCCTGGTTCTGCTACTCTTACTGCCTATATAATCTGTGGCAAATGATTCCCCCTCTCTGGGTCTCAGTTTCCTCATCTGACCAACGGAGGGCATGTTGGAATAGGTAGTACCTAGGATACTTTTTGGCACTAACTGCTATGATTCCTGTCCCCCAAAGCTAAGAGACCTGGATTTGGAGTCAGAGAACCTTGGGTTTGAATCCTATCCCCACCACTGTTGAGCTATGTGACCTTAGCAAACCACTTAAATGAGGAAGTTTGATGACCACTAAGGTCCCTTTCAGCTCCCAGTTCTGGAGACAGCAGCTAGATGAATGGACAGACTGTTTCTGTTGTCTCAGTGGGGGATGCATCATATTCTTGTGCAAAGATTGTAGACCATTTAGAAAACTACTATAACTCCCCTATTTTAAGGTTTTCTCAACACATTGGGACTGTTGTAGAGACAGACATGAGCACTATTTACAGAGAATTCCAGAATAAGATTTTTTTGGGGGGTGGAGAGTTTGGGGTGGGAGTGGAGGATGGGACCTATGATTTCATTAATGTAGGGAAGCTCCAATCTGTCAGTCAATTAATGTTTATTAAGTGCTACTATGAGCCAGGCATTGTGCTAAATGCTGGAGATACAGAAAGAGATAAATGACATTCCTTGCCTTCTAGGAAGAAACTCCCACCCCAGATGCAGATTGGTAACCACTCTGAAAGGGACCACTCAGTGGTGGTCCTAGAAATAGGAAGACGTGGGCTCAGATGGGACCTCAGATACTTACTAGCTGTGTGACCCTGTGCAAGTCACTTAACCCTGTTTGCTTTAATTTACTGCGAAAGGAAATGGCAACCCCATTGTCTTTGCCAAGAGAACTCCATGGACAGCATTGTTGTGATATGGTTCACATAGTTAAGAAGAGTCCAACATGACTGAACAACAACTTCTGATATTATAATGCAAACTCCTTGAGGGTTGGGGTCTGCCTTTAGGCAGAGCACCATGTCTGGAGTCAGGAAGATCTTAGTTTAAATCTGACCTCAGACACTTACTAGCTGTGTGACCCTGGGCAAATCCCTTAACCCTGTCTGCCTCAGTTTCCTCATCTGTAACACAAGCTGGAGAAGGGAATGGCAAACCACTCTAGTATCTTTGCCAACAAAACCCCATGGACAAAGTCTGTGGAAAGTCATTTGCCCCTTTTTTTGTATCTCTGGCATTTAGCACATAGACTTTGTCCGTGAAGAGGCAGACAGGACTGAATAACAAATAACCACTGTGAAACTTAAAGTCCAAGAGATTAGCTTGTTGCCTGGGCACATGGAGAGGTTGAATGACTTGCCTTGTGTCACATAGCCAGGGTGTTAGAGGCAGAACTGGAATCAGATATCTGTAAGGTGCTTAGCCCACAGTAGGTTCTTAATAGAGGCTTGTTGCTTTTCCTTCCCCTTCCTGGTCCAGCTCTGTATCCATTATGCCAAATTATCTCTCTGGGATAAATCTTAGCTTAGGAAATACACTCTTAACATGGCATATTTCTAACTCCCTCATATTCACAGAAATGTAAAGCAGTCTTTCATTTATATTAATCAATTAACCAGCACGTATTTTACTGTGTGTCCCGCAAGCAATGGATATATAGCCTAGCAATACAAATTTTTACTCTTCTTTGTTTGGGTGCAACAACTTTTGCTCTCATTAAGGCTGGGAGTTGGCAATGGACTGAGGGAGAAAGAAGGGATGATGTCCTTGGAAATATTTCACTCATTCTCCCTGAGTACTCACTGGGGAGGAACCATTCCCTCTTGAGTATCAATGATCAAGTAGAACTTAAAAGCAATCTCTGGGTCAACTCAAGTCATTTTTGGACTGCCTTGGATGACCGTAAGGGCCTGCCAACAGTGACCCATCCCCAGTGCCAAGCCCTCATCTCTCCGGCCATGGCAGACTAGATTACATCTGACACGAGGAGCAGCTCTGGAATTCACCTTTCAGATTTTCGGCAAACCATTTTCTCACTGTCCTTCACAGAGCTGACATTTTCGGCAGCACGATCAGAAAGATGTCATGTCGGTTGCTTTTCAAGACCTTGTCAGGGTGCTTAGCGCCAATTCTGTCATCTCCACTCTCCTCACAATCTCCCATCTTGAGCCGTGTCACAAATAATCATACTTCCAATGTGTATTTTCTTTCTTTCTTTCTTTTTTGTTAAATTAAACGGCCTGAGTCCAGCTGCACAGGTCATGAGTTACTTAAGTTACTATCACTGGCATGTTATCAACCATTAATTAATGGTCATCATTTGTTTTAATCCAATATAATTAGAAACCTTGGTTTTGAATATGAAACATTACGTGATGATATTTGAACCCAAATGGGAAAGACAGCTCGGAGAATTGGTAACCAGTATAATGGAATATGCGACATTTTTCTTTTTTCTTTTTTTTGGTCAGAGATGCCCGGATAATACAATCTGATGTGTAATAACTGTGGTTTATCAAACAGACTTATTTTTCTACAGAACCTTAAGTCTGGTAAGGTACAAGAGAGGCAGGCAGATCCCTTTGGAACCTCCACGACCTTGTTAACACGGTTCACTGCAGTAGAAGGAACGCTGTTGCATGTACTCCAGGTTTGATTCTAAGATGCCTTTACAAGAAGGCCAGGGAATGAAATTAATTAGAGGCCAAGAATTGATTCCTCTCTTTTGGCATTGGTTCTTCTGTTTCTTCATCTGTAAAATGGGGATTTGTACCATGCACATTACTTATCTCACAGGTTTTTGGGAGGAAAGTAAATTTTGAAATACTTTATAAATGTGTTATTCTTATTGTTTCTCCTTGTTACTGCTCTGTGTATAGGCACAGATTTACACACTTTGTGTCTCTTCTCTTCTCTCCCCCTCTTTCTTTCCATGCCTCTCTCTTCCTTTTCTCTTTTTCCATATGTCTATCCCTTCTTTCCTGCCTTTTCTGTTTTCTTTTCTTTCTCCTTCTTACTTTCCTTCTCTCTCTTCTTCTTTCCTTCTCTTTCTTTCCATCTTTCCCCCTTTGTTGTTCCAGTTCTTCCTCCATATTTTCTTTTTCTCTTAATTTCCTTATTTCTTCCTCCCCTGTTCTTTTTTTCTCTTCCTTTCCCTCCTCTCATTTATTCCCCTCTTTCTTCTTGTCCCTTTCCCTACTTCCTTTCATCTCTGCTTCCTTCCTTCTTTCTCTCTTCTCCCCTTCCTTCTCCTCATCCCTTTCTCCTTCTATTTCCTGCCTTCCATCTCTCTTTCCTTCCTTTCTCTTTCCTTCTAGAGAATCCTTCTTTCCTTTTTCTCTCTTCCTCACTCCCCTTCATTCCCAATGATTGTATTAATGCAGACAGTACTATATATAAACATAAATGTCCTCAAAATAAGGAGAACATGCCCTATGCATGGTCGTATTATTCTTGCCATAGAAATGAATAGACCATGGTTTAAAGGGCAGGAAAGTCACAGACACTTGGGCATACCTTGAATAGCACATTTATAACAAATGACTTTGCCTAATCACTGACCTTTTTTTAAAATAAACACATTTGTGCATGTACACACACTCCAGAACAAAAAAGTGAAATTCTCTCCAACCACTATTGTAAGTCATTCCCCTCAAATGTTTGGAATGATTATACTAAGCTGAATCTTAGCCTGGTACCCTTTCCTTTTCCTTTCCTTTTTTTAAAGGAGAAATATAATTCTAAGTGATGATAGAAATAGAAATTTTTCTTCTCTTCTGGGGGGCACATTTTCTTTACCTCATTTAGCTAGCTTGTACAAATGTCTGGATCAATTATAAATTATAATTAGGACCCAGGATCCCTTGGCCACAGCTTCCTCTTAAAAGGCCCACCTCCCTCCCCCACCTCCTGCCCTTTTTTAATTATGCCCTCATGCCCTGGGGCTTGGACAGGCTGCTAAAACCAATATATCAAAGTGCTTTTTCCTAGAGAGTATCACATAAAGCAAGACTGTAGAGTTTGCATGAGTGGATGACATACCATCTAGCTGCTTGAGGTCAGTCCCTTTGACATTAGCATATTTCTCCAGGGGACAGGCTGGCATAGTAGAAAGAGTACTGCTATGTTGAACCTGCAATCAGTAGATCTGGGTTCAAATCCTACCTCAGACCCTTAACTGTGTAGCCATGATAGCTATTTAACTTTCCCAGGGCTTACTTTCCTTTTCTGTAAATGCTGATAATAATATTTGTACTGCGTATACCTCATAGGACTACTATGAGAAAAGTAGGTTAGTAATACTCCACTATTATTAAATGTGACAGAAAAATTAGTTTTCTTCTTAGTGTCTTACCTGACTTTCATCAGGCTCTCCTGTTTCGTGTTCTTCTTCCCCCCCCTTCCCATCCATTTCACCTTGAGAATGTCAGCTCTTTGAGACCTGTGATTGTTTCATTTTTGTTTTTGCATACTAAAGTATCTAGTACAAGGACTAGCACATAGTAGGTGCCTAATAAATAACTGAATGAATTCATTATATTCATCAATCAAGAGTTAAGTATTCCATACACCAAGCTATAAAATCAAGAATTCCAACACCCTGTTGGATATAAGAAGTGGCACAACTTAGTCCATAAAGAACCAGAATGCAAGTTGGGAAAATGTGCTTCGAACACTTACTGGTTGAGTGACCTCAGAGTAGTAATTTAATCTATCATTTTTCAAGACAACTCAATAAGGCCATGTGAATTACACATGAGTTGCTCCTCTCATAGATAGAGGTGAGTTTCTATGAATAGCGGGGGGATTCCATAAATCAAAGAAATCACTCATTGGAACCCTTCCCTTATCTATAAAGAAAAATAAGGAAAAAAAAAAGGAATAATCCGTAAAGAAGCGTATATATACATAATATATAGTTTGTGCTTGGCTTTACAGACTCAAATTGTTAGTAAAAAGCCAACTGGATACTCAATATTAGTAGAAAAGTACTATGGAACACCGACAGGTCATCAGTAGAATCAAGTAAAATATGTGATGCCCTTAGAGACATTTTTTATTTCTCTTGGAATACCTGATACTTAGCAGGTCCTTTACTGATTACGCTCAGAAGAGAAAGCAGGAGGGCAAAACAGTCTTTATTTTTGGACAATTTTGAAAAGATGATCAGTTTTGTCCTGAAGGAAGAATATTTTCTAGACATAAATCCATTAAAAAATAAAATAAGATTTTTACCTTCTGCTGCTACTCAAATGTGTGGGACAGCTGAAAATCTATTTCCATGTCAGTGAGATCTCAATTTTTCAATATGTGTGCCAATACAGTGCCAGAAATATGTGTGTGTATACACACATATAAATTATTTAAACTTATAAATGTGATGTATGTAATGTATATGTATGTAAACTTATGTATGTATAAATGTATCTATTTATGGTCTCTATCCTTAAGGAGCTTATCTACTAAGCAAAGACAAGTGCATATGTAAGCATATGCAAGGTAAGTGTAAAATGGATTCAAAATAATTTTGAAAGGAAGGCTCTAGCACCTGGAAGGATCAGAGAACAGTACAGAAAAGATGTTTAAAGTAAGATTGATCTATCTATCTACCTACCTATCTATCTATCTATCTATCTATCTATCTATCTATCTATCTATCTCCTTATTGTCTATCAAGTCAAGTTCAATATTTTTTGAGTGGTCTTCAAGACTCTCCACTATCTGCCCCTACCCTACCTTTTGAGCCTTATCTCATCCTATTCCTTGAGGCATGCAAGTCCAAGCCAAGCCAGTCTGTCTTCTGTCTTCTGACAACACTTGCATGTTTCAAACCATATGCCACGACTCACACTTTTCCCCCTAGAATATCCTCGTTTTCCCTACCTTACCTTACTGTCTCCAATGAGCTCTAGTTGCACATTACCAATAGCTTATAGGAATTTTCAAACTGGTTATGCTATAAGTATCTCCAACTCAACATGGTCAAAAGAGCTCATCTTTCCTTCAAACTTTCCCTTCTTTCAGACTTCCCTATCACTTGCAAGGGTATGGCTGTCCTTCCACTCACCTGACTTTACTACCTGACTTTCCCTTACCCTATATGTCCAAAGAGTTCCAAATCTTATTGGATCATAGTTTTAGAGCTGGAAGGGATATTAGAAGTCATCACAACTAATCCCTTCACTTTAAAGCTGAAGAAATTGAGGCCCAGAGAGGTCGTGACTTGGTTACATAGTAAGTGTTGGACATGGAGTGTGAACAAAGGTCTTCTTGATTCCCAAGCCAACATTTCATCTACTACACTATGCTTGCCACTCATTTCTATCTCCACAACAACTCAGGTATTGGTCACTCCCCTTGTTTTCCACTCACACGATCAACACCCCCTCCCCAATTCAGGCCCTTATCACTTCTCACATGAGCTAATGCAATACCCTCCTAGTTGGTTGTTGTTGTTTCGCTGTTTCAGTCACGTCCAACTCTTCATGACCCCACTTGGGTTTTTTGGCAAAGATATTAGAGTGGTTTGCCATCTCCTTTTCTATTGGTATCCTTGACTAAAGCCCCTATTTCAATATACCTACTGAAGTGATTTTATTTCCCGTAAAGGGGGAGGGGTCCAACCATTTCTACTCAATAAACCCTACTATCTCTAGATCACCTATAGAATGAAATATCAAATCTTATAGCATTTAAAACTTTTCAAAGGTTGACCCTAATCTACCTTTCTAGCCTTATTACATTATTCCCCTTCATGTATATGATGGTTCATCCAATCTTGCCTTCTTCCTGCTTCTTACATATGACCCTCCGTTTCTCATCTCCATGCTTTTGTACAGAGTGCCCCTCTTGCCCCTTCCCTAGAACGCATGACTTCCTCAAGTTAGCTTCTTAGAATTCCTAGTTTCCATCAAAGCTTAGCTCAAGTGCTACCTTCTATGGGGAACTTTTCCGGATGCCTTCACTTGCTGATGCTCCTCTCCCAAAACTATGTTGAATCTAATTTGTTTTTAAATTCAGTTTCATTTTATTTTCATCTCTGAATTCTTTCCCTCCCTTTTCCTCCCTCCATTGAGAAAGCAAGAAAAACAAAACCCCTTGAATCAATTTGGTATCCAATTTGTAGGTATCTACATATAGATTGTCCCAAAAGTCTTAGTGAAATTTTATGCTTCGATACTTTCAGAAGTATCAATGTACCAAACTTATAAAACCATCAATTAAAACTTTGATTTTTAAATTTTTTATACTTATTCAGTTTTGTGACTTTCAAATAATAAATTTTAATTTTTATTTTAATAGGAAGTAGGTACTCTATCATTACACATTGTATGTGTATGACAGTTTCTGGATGACACTTTTTGACCCTGGTGGATATGTAGAGGAGGCCCTCTTGCTTGGCCACCTTGGTTACCTGGTCTATATCCATTAGACTTTTTCTTGTGGGATCATGTCAAAATTTTTACATATGCATTAAAATTTCAGTATTTGGATGATTCTAAGGCTGGGATTATAGTTGGAATTCTTTTAGCCAGTGAACAATGACTGACTAAAGTTTTTACGAAGTTTGAAAATCAGCTAGAGAGAGATATAGCACAAGATGATGATTATTTTGAATTCTAACAAAAAAATCAATATTTTATTTATTTTTATTTTTTGCCTTTTTTTTTTTGGAGGGGGGAGAGGAAGGCAATTGGGATTAAGTGACTTGCCCAAGGTCATACAGCTAGTAAGTGTTAAGTGTCTGAGGCCAGACTTGAACTCAGGTCCTCCTGACTCCAGTGCTGGTGCTATACTCACTGAACCACCTAGCCACCCCCCAAACATCAATATTTTTTTAAAAATGATTAATTAGCCTTTTAATTACTTCCTTGTAAGTTTGTAGCATTTGTACTTTTGAAAGTCATTAAAGCATAAGATGGCGCCCAAGACGGCGCTAAGACTTTGGTACATATTATGTGTACTTGTCTCCTGGCTGGATTATAAACCCCTAGAAGGAAGAGACTATTTCACTTTTGTCTTTGTATCCCCAGTGCCAAAGTCAGTGCCTGGAACATAGTAGGCATTTTATAAACCTTCACTGATTGTTTGAATGAACTTCAAGGGTGTCCTTCATGATGTTCTCAGTTGACAATATGGTTTCCCTGTAAACATCATACAGCTCTTAATCTTGCATTTTCCCTAAACTTTCCACCTCCCTAAGGAACTTAGTTGGTCTCATTTTGCCTGGACAAAAAAGGAAAATTTTCAGATGAAGAATTCAGAAAACAGAAAACAAGCATTATGCAGAGGCATAAACCAATAGTGGAAGCAGACTTAAATGATCCTAACATTTGCTCGATGTATTTCTCTGTCTGTCTCTGTCTGACTGTCTGTCTGTCTCTTTCTTCCCTCTGTCTTTCTCTTCTTCCTTCTCTCTTTCCTTCTTCTCCCTGTCCCTTCCTCTCTTCTTTTCTTCTTCTCTCCCCCTGTCAATCTCTCTCTCTCTCTTTCTCTCTCTCTCTCTCTCTCTCTCTCTCTCTCTCTCTCTCTCTCTCTCTCAATATTTCTCTCTCTGTCTCTGTCTCTATGTCTCTCTTTTTGTCTCTTTCTCTGTGTCTCTTTCTTTCCCTTTCTCTGTAGTCTTACTTTGTTTCCCTTTTTGTCTCTCTTGGTCTCTCTGACTTTCTCCCTGTCTCTGTCGGTCTCTCTCTTTGTCACTCTCTCTCTGCATTTAACACTCTGTCTCTACTAGAAACAGAGGAATTGATAGCATCTTAATTTTTCTTAATGATAATTCTACCTTTTTAAAAGGGAAAGGAAACACAAAGCAGAAACTCTATTCTGCCTCTGATTAAAACTATGAGGAAGAAATAGTTGCTGGGGTAGAAAAAAGATTGAGAATTTTCTGGAGACATGACCTTCTCTCCACTAGATTTCCTGAAAGGGAATGAGGGAAATCTGGGCATAGCTTGTTATACATACTAGATTTGGGGAGAATAGGTGTTAGGATGCCCAGGGGAAGGTTGCATATGATCCCATAGATTACATTTTTATAGAGAAAGTCAGCCCAGGAAGGGTGAGAAAGACTCATGAATGAAATCCTGAAGGTACAAAGGGAAATGATTCCAAGGAGGAGAAAAAATAGGAGTTTTCTGAATAGGCCACTGTGTATGCATAAGGAACTCATGAACTAATTTGGATTTCAACAATATATGAATAGAAGATGGTAATAAGGAAAGCAACATGATAACTTCAAAAGAGTGTAGCAAAATCCTTGAAGAATAGTGTGAGGACTTTGATAAACCCAAAGACTTCAGCTTCTGGGATAAGAGCTCACTATTTAACAAAAATTTTTGGGAAAACTGGAAAATAGTGTGGCAGAAACTAGGCATAGACCAACATCTTGTACCATATACCAAGATAAGGTCAAAATGGGTAGCTAATTTAAACATAATGGGTAATACTATAAACAAAATAGGAGAGCAAGGAATAGCTTATCTGTCACATATATGGAGAATGGAAGAATTTATAATGAAACAAGAGAATGAAATTATGAAATGCAAAATGGATCATTTTGATACATTTAATTAGAAAGTTTTTGATACATTTAATTAGAAAGTAACCAAGATTAGAAGGGAATCAGCAAGCTGGGAAATTTTTATAGCCAGTGTCTCTGATAAAGACCTCTTTTCTAAAATATATAGAGAATTGAGTGAAATTTGTAAAAATGCAAGTCATTCCCCAATTGATAAGTAGTCAAAGGATATGAATCGGCAGTTTTCAGATGAAGAAATTGAAGTTATCTATACTCATATAAAAATGCTCTAAATCACGATTGATTAGAAAAATGCAAAATAAAAGAACTCTGAGGTACCATATCACATCTATCAGGTTGGCTAATAGACAAAGCAGGCAAATGATAAATGTTAGAGAAGATGTGGGAAAATTGGAGCACTGATTCATTGCTGGTGGAGTTGTGAACTGATCCAACCATTCTGGAGAACAATTTGGAACTATGCTGAAAGGACATTCAAACTGCACATACCTTTTGATCCATCAACACCACTTCTAGCTCTGTATTTCAAAGAGATCATAAAAATAGGAAAAAAGGACCTACATGTACAAAAATATTTAGAGCAGCTCTTTTTGTGGTGGCCAAGAATTAGAAATTGAGGGGATGCCCATTAATTGAGGAATCTCTGAACAAGTGGTATAGAAATGGTATATAAAAGTAATGTAATACTATTGTGCTATAAGAAATGATGAGCAGGTAGACTTCAGAAAACCCTGAAAAGACTTATGAACTGATGCTGAGTGAAGTGAGCAGAACCAGGAAAACTGTACACAGTAACAGCAGTATCGTGCTATGACCAGCTTTGATAGACTTAACTCTTCTCCACAATACAAGGATCTAAGACAATTCCAAAAGACTCATCATGGAAAATGCTATCCATATCCAGAGAAAGAACTATGAAGTCTGAATGATGATCAAAGCATATTACTTCCTCTCTCTTTTTTTGTTTCTTCTTTCTTGTGGTTTCCCCCTTTGGTTCTAATTGCTTCTAATTCTTCTTTACAACATGACTAATGTGGAAATATGTTTAATATGATTGTAAATCATAGCCTATATCAGATTGCAGGCCATCTTGGGGAGGGGGGAATGGAAAGAGGGGGAGAAAATTTGGAACTCAAAATCTTACAGAAGTGAATGTTAAAAACTAATAAATAAATGAATCAAATACAAAATAAAAAAATATTAGTCATTCAAAATGATAAATTCTTTATAAAATGTTACTTAATGTTAAATATAACAATGATATGAATAAAAAAGAACAGTGTGAGGAGCAATAAAACTTGGAACCAGTTTAAGCTATTGATGAAAACTATGGACAACATAAAGGAGTTTTTTTTTTTTAAAGCTATGATGGTGAGGGAGTGATATCAAGGTAGTGCTAGTACCACTGCATGATGGGGAGAATAAGACAATGACAGTGTCAAAGCTAAGATCCTCAATTTCTATTTTGCTTCTCTTTCCTCAGTCAAGGAAATAACCTTTGTCCTAGAAAGGATAGTACAAAAATAGGTAGTACAGGGTTGATATTTAGCCTAAGTAAAGAAATTGTAAGTTCCTTTGATGAATTTAAGTTACTTGGCCCAGATGAACTATATGGTTTGGTAGTCAAGGAACTGGTAGCTACCATTCCTGAATAACTGTTGGAGAAGATAATGGTGAATGGAGGAGGTATCCTTTTGTTCGGAGCAGGGTATATGTCCTGATTTTCAAAAAGGGTGAAAATGGCATCTTTGACTTATAGGTCAGTAAGCTTGACATTCATAAAAAAAGTATCTAGTGAGCATCTAGAAAAGGAAGCAGTGATTACCAAGAATCAGCATGTGTTTATCAAGACTAGGCCATGCCAAAGTGACCTTTGTTTCTTTTTTTCACAGAATTTCTCAAAGGGTAGATTAGGAGAATGCTATGAATACAGTTTACTTAGGTTTTAGCAAAGCATTTGATAAAGTAACTTATGCTATTCTTATGGAACTAATGATAAGATATGGACTAGACAACAATAAAATTAGATAATCTTTTGATGGTTGGAAGACCAGATCCAAAGAAGATTCACTAATGGTTCCATGTCAGCTTAGAAAGAGGTCTCCAGTGGAGTGCCTCTGGGATCTGTGGTTGGTTTAATATAAGTATACACATACACACACACACACACACACACACACACACAAACACAACCAGTGACTTGGCTAAAGATATATATGGCATCCTTATCAAATTTGCAGATGGCAAGGGATAGTTACCCTGAATATGAGTAAGAATCTAAAAAGATATTGTTAATGTAGAAAAAAATGAGCAAATCTAATGAGAATAGATTTAATAGAGATAAAACAAGTGATAAACCAACCACTATTTATTAAAAGCTTACTATGTGGCAGGTAGAGTGCTAGGGATGTAAAGAAAGGCAAAAAAAAATCAGCCCTGGCTTTAAGGAGAATACGTTCTAGGAAGAAAACATATGAATAATTTAGTATATAAAAGAGATATATACATAGATATGCAAATAAATTTGCATATACAAATAAGAAATGCATCCAAGTACTGCCTATTCAATATGAAAAGACAAATAAATTCTGGTGCTTACTGTTCATATGGCCATAAGAAATGAAACAAATTCATTAATTTCAATAGAATATTATAGTCGATTACCAAATATCCTCTGTAGCCATTGCCAGCTTCTTTTAACTCATGTATGTGTATACATACACACATATATGTATACACACACACACACACACACACACACACACACACACACACACACACATATATATATATATATATACAATAAAGATAATCTGAGAGGAAAGCATCGAAGGGGGGACTTCTTGCAGAAGTCTTATAAATGTAAAGCATAATACTTGAATTTGAGAAGTTGATTTCATGTACAAGATGGAGAAACATGGGTAGACAGTAGTTTGTCTACAAAAGACCCAAAGGTTTTAGCGAGCTGAAAACTCAATATGAGTTAAATGAAATATGGCAGCTAATGTGTGATCTTGGGCTTCATTAAGGGAGACAGCTTCTGAAAATAAGTAAGGAAGCAAGCATTCATTAAATACCTACTACGTGCTAAGAGTTTTATAGATATTTTTCACTTGATCTGTCCAACAACTTTTAGAGGAAGATATTATCTCCATTTTGCAGATGGAGAAACAGAGGTGGACAGAGGTTAAGTGACTTGTCACATAAGTGGTAAACATCTGAGGTAAATTTTGAACTCAAGTCTTCTTGATTCCAAGCTGAGAGCTCTATCCATTGCCCACCTAGCTGCCTTTTCTATCTCATTTCAAAAGGAAGTGATGGTCTTATTGTCCTGGTCATACTTTATCTGGAGTATTGTGTTCAGTTTAGAAGGCACAATGATAAATTGGAAAGCATCTGGAGGAGAGGAAAGATGGTGAAAAACATTGAGCCCATGCTGCATAAGAATCAGCTGAAGAAATTGGGGCCATTTTGCCCAGGAAGTACATTCAAAGGAGACAAGAAATAAGGGCAGGCTGTTAGAAAAGGGATTACATTGATGCTGGCACATATATTGCACTTTGAGGTTCATAAAGTGCTTACTCTGTCTCTCTGTATGTATATGTACAAATGAATTTGATTCTTAAAACAACCCTATGAGGTTTCCTCACATCTTCACTTTACAAATAAGGAAACTGAGACTTGTTCTTTGTAGTTCCAGAGAGCAGAAACAGAAGCAACAGATAGAAAGAGGCTGCAATGAGGCGAATTTAGATGCATCTCAGGAAACGCTTCCTACCATTTGGCATTGTTCATAAATGAAATGAGATGCCTTGAGAGGTAACAGAATCTCCAGGTTTTCCAGTCCTAGACATCTCCAAGCAGAGGGTCAATGACCACTTAAATGATACCTTGTACTATATATATTGGACACTGTGGGAGGCAGTGAAGATACAAAGTGCACAACGCAATAGTTTTTGCCCTCAAGGAGCCTGCTCTCTAGGGAAGGGGTTCCTAATCTTTTTTGGTCTCTTTGGCTTTCAGTATGCCTTCCTGTGCTGGCTACCTTGTATGAAAGCAAATCAATTCTAGAGTTTTTTTGCATGAATGAATAAGAAAAAATTCAAATATTGCCTATTCAATATGAAAAGATATAACTTTTTTTAACTGTACATATGTACCTAATAAATGAAACAGATTCATTAATTTCAATAGGATATTTTCATCTTCCAAATATTCCCCACGTCTCTCATCAGCTTCGGTTAAATTCTAGAAGTATATGTGGCCCGTGTTGGGAATCTTTGCCCTATGGTAATGTCAGTTTTGGGGGATTCTGGGAGCCCATCTTAGATATACATTCATTTGGGCATGAATGTGTAACTGTGATACACATGCATCCCTTCCCCAACCATATTGTATATTGTTCATGTGCAATATGAAATCCTGAATATGTATATACTGAAGTCCTCCACTATTGAATTCCTATCATCCGTGGGAATTGATTTCAGTGAAGTAGATTTCAGCTTGGTTCATATTTTTGGTTCTCCATGAAAGGTAAAAGGCATCATTCCTCCAACCACCCTTTTGCTTCAGAAAGGACATTCTAGTTGTGGAGGGCAATTGCTGGTAGTGAATCATTCATTTAATGAAGTCTTATAACAACGTTCCACCTCCATGCTAAACTTTGGAATTCTTCTTTGGAGTCTTGCTGACTCACTGCATTGAGTAAATTGAGTGAATACTGACTCAATTTGCAAAGTTGAAAATTGGCTTTGACCCACCTATTGAAAAGTAACATGTACAGGAAATCTGTATTTCTTTCAAATCTATTCTGCTCCACATTTTAAGAGCCTACATTGTATAGGGAATTAATACTCTAGAATGAACCAATTGTTAACATGGATCTAGGTGTGAAGTATAGTCTATTCTCCAGCTAAAAACTTAGACTTGGATCACTCTGGTGTAGGAAAGAGATGTTGGCTAAAGTTCAGGGTGGTCCCAGGCCAAAAGCTTCCATGTGATTGGTATTCTATATAGCCTTTATCATCTTGTATCGTTCCATCCTTTGTTGTCATCTCTGAATAGCTTTCCTTCCAAGTGGCTACATAGGAAGTATGCTGCATTTACCTCAACCCTTTTGCATAGAAACGCTCAATTTCTTTCCAAGGGCAGCATCTTACCCCTATGCTTACCTCCTGGAGACTTGATACCATTGGACATCTTTTCCAGAGTTTTTAGGATTCTGGCCCTCCCCCATATGCTTATAGACTCATTAATATCTGGAACTCATGTTGGATCAGGGCAGCTGGCATTATGGATCTGTTAATTGCCGATACAATGTACTGCTATTCCACACAGCCCATATGCGTGTCACAGTGCTGGCATTCATGAAATGTTAAATAATAATGTAAATGAGAAAAATTTTCTATCCCAATAATAATTTGGATCCAAAGAACACTGACGCAATAAATGCTCATCAAAGCTGTTTGATTACCTTGTCTCTGTGGGAGAGTGACCAAAGTGATGCTAATTTAAATGTCATCTAGAAAGAATACTAGAAAAAACACACACAATGATGAAAATTCAAGGCTGTACCCTTGGGAGCTGGTTTAAAAGTTACGGCATCTAATGAGTTTCAATTTAAAAAAATGAATGCCAAAAAGCAACAAGCTATATACATGTCCACTGTTCCCTTCCTTTTAATAAATTCAAAATCCAAATGGATTTTATCCTAAAGAGATTGTCCAATTAACATCTTTAGTACAGACTGAACCACCAACGACAGCCTAATTTTTTCTTTGCGGCACTGGATGTGTTGACATGGCACACATATACACATACAAATCCAGTTTAAAAAGTAGAGATTTAGTCAATCGTTGGGGTGCTTGATCTACACAAGGCTGACTTCAAATCTTTCAAAACCTCAAAAATCTGAAATAATATAAACACCTGGATCACTTGACCACATTTTATTCAGATTTATATTATTCAGACATAGTTCTTCAATGATATTTAGCATTTTTTTCTTGAGCAACTTTCCAGGGTAATGTGAGAGTATTTTAATACTTAGGTCCCTTTTCCCCCTCCTGATAACTGAATATGAATTACGTCTAACTGTGGCCAGTCTACTTATAGGAATTATAGAATCATCAACTATTAGTCTATAGAATGGAAAGGGTATTAGAGGTCATTGAATCTAACTTTTCTCATTCCATAGAAAGAAACTGGAGACCATAGAGGGGAAATGACTTCCTCAAGGTCACATAGGTAGCAAGTGGCAAAGCAAATATTCCAAACCCAGGTTAGGCTCTTTCTATCATACCATGCTATCACCTCATTTAATAGGTTGCCTATCAAATAACTTTCATAAGTTGATGACACTAGAATATCCCCCAATAACAGAATTCAGGAGAGCTTATGACATAGTGTGGAGGGATATTACGATAATTAGTAGTTAACCTTCATGAGTTCAGTTCAATGTTGATTCATTAAATTTCCTTAGTAAAATGTCCAAAATAACAAATTTAGATTAGAGCTACTGCAGTTGGCTAGAGAAATGACTTCCTTCCTGCCTACACAGAGCCATTTTAACATATATATGTGTATATATATATATATATATATATATGCATACATACATATTTATCTATATATACATACACATATACACATACCTACATACAGACATACACCTATCACTGTTTGCCAAAGCTTTTCCATTGGGTAATCTGACAATCTAGTTATAGTCTGTTGTAGTTCAGGTCCTGATCACCTCTTACCTAGATTATTGATCTAGCATACTACTTAAATTTCTAGTCTCCAGTCTCTCTTTTCCAATATATTTTCCCCAGCTGCGAAAATAATCTTTCTAAAGCAAATGTTTGACCATGCCACTCTCCAACTGATGAACCTTTAAAGGCTCTCTATTGTCTTCAGTATAAAACACAAACCTCCACCTGTTATTTAAAACCCTTCACAATCTGACCCCAACCTGCATTTCCAGGCTTATTTTACATTACTCTATTTTCTCTACATTCCAGTGAAAATAGCATCCTCATTTGTAGAATTTGTTGTGTATCTTCCCTCTGTGCCTTTGCATAGGGTGTCACCCAAGCCTAGAATGGACTTTCTCCTTTCCATCATCTCTCAGAATTCCCAGCTTCCTTCCATGGGCTACCTTCTTCATGATATTGCTCCTTGGGCATATAACTCCCCTTAAAATTATGGGGCTACATCTTTTAAGAAGTCATTCCCCTCTTCCCTCATCCTTGGTGGAATGCCAGACCCTGGATGATATGGACCATTTTTTCCTGATCTCCCTAATAGTTAGCACATAGTAGATACTAAGTGCTTGCTGGATTATACTGAATTGAGCCTCATCGTTGGTGATGAATCTGGGCATCACCAGAACACGGGCAGATTGTGAGCTTGGTTAAACCACAGTTATTGACTCTGTCTAAATTTAATGATTAATATGTATGCTCCATAGTCAGTCTAGCATATTTCAATATTGTCCAACCTGTGAGCTGAGGGGAGTATGGAATGATCAGTTAGGGTTGTCTAATGTAGATAATGTGTAATCTGTGAAGATTGTTTTGATGGCAATCTCAGGTTACAACCTAGTTCAGGGCCATACTGGGTTCTCAATCTTTTCTTTGCCTTTTGAGAGAAAATTTGGTGTGTTTGGCAACACACAGGTATCCCAAAATAGATTGATAATGGCTTTTTTCCTTTTCCAATTTTACATAGCATATTATCAATGGGGCAGATCAAAGTTAAAGGTGCATTTTTAACAGCAGCTGTTTTATTCCAATACTGTATCCAACACTGCTCATCTGGCCAGACTGTATACTGGAAGCAGTACCCTGCCTTGGACAGCAGCTAGTTAGCTGCCACTCTGATGGCTTGTCATTCTGTCAGTGCTAACCTTCAGGGTTCTGAAACATCTGAATCACATTCTCTCTGCACTTTCTTACTGACTCCGAGCTACTGTTGTCTCACTGTCTGACCTTACACAAACAAAATATAAACAGACAATCCACCTCAGCTCCATCACTGTCTGTTGTGAGTACAGGAGATGGATAGCCACACAGAATTATATTTTGATTTGACCTTCGTTTCTGGTTGACTGACAGCCAACCTCATTCTGGAGGAAGCTGGATTCCTGGATTTTGGGGCTTTTCTTCCCTAAGAATAAATTGTGTAACTTCCAATACTAAGAAAAAAAAATCAAATGAATAGAAACAAGCTAAAAATAAAAAGCAAGCATGTCCTGAGTATGAAAATGTGTGTTCAGTAACTTATTAATGCCAAGTAGATTATGTGTTTTGTATATTTTTTGCTATTGGATATAAAATTCTTTTGTTTAAGGAGCAGAACTTTGCTTCATAATGATCAAAAGGTCTCCAATTAAGTTCTACTTTTGGGAGGTGATGGCGACAGCAACCAATAGACCTAGTTTTGATGGGAAAAAATAATCTCAACACACCCAGAAATGCAACATTCGGTGTATTCATTAAAGATGGAGCTTACTTAAAATTCATAGAAATCTCTTTAGATTTTATATCTAAAAGGAACCTTAGTGGTTTTCTTATTCCACACCTACATCCTGCTACCAGAAAACTGTTCTATTTCTTTAGTATTTGTCTATTTTGTGCTTTTCATTACAAGTTTTTTTTTAAAATGGAAAATGGATTTTTTCCTCTCTGTCCTTTCCGAATGCCTCAG
This sequence comes from Pseudochirops cupreus, assembly GCA_028627135.1. NCBI lineage: Eukaryota > Metazoa > Chordata > Mammalia > Diprotodontia > Pseudocheiridae > Pseudochirops > Pseudochirops cupreus. Next base: position 402,901,374 of record CM053583.1, on the reverse strand, counting down.
GAATAGGATGAAAATGAAAGTGGCTATGCTCCGTATTTGATGTGGGTGCCATAAGCATATGGGTCTCTCTGAAGCAAGCCCATCTCCTTTGGTTTTTTTTGCCCCTGGTTTCAGAAAAATCAAGGATGAGTTGCTCTTTGTCAATAACTTTGAAAGTAGCAGGCAACTTGACGTCCCTGAAAGAAAATACCTAACTTACAATTCTGTGTCCATATTGCTTGATTTGTTTTAAAAATATAAACAATTTTTAAAAAGTCCCTCCAAACTCTAATTATGATTCATTGCCATCCTGTATTATTATTGTTCTTCACTAGGATTGAAACAACAGTTCATCTTCAAAAAGCTTTAAAAAAAGAATTTCAAAGGAATTGCAAAATCAGTAACAGAAAAAGTTGGAAGAAGAGCCCACATACTTCAAGTACAAATCACCACCCAGCTCCTCCTTACCTTTTGGGGTCAGGATTCAACTGGGGTTTAGGATCTTTTCTTTTTTTAGACTCCTTTTTGGAATCCCTTCTGGCATCCGATTCTAGAGGGGAGGGACTTTTGCTCCCCTCATTGTCTGCACTTGGAAACAACCCACTAAGTAACCCATGCGTTTGTTGACTTTGAGGAAAGGGTGGTTTAAGGGACGGCATGCGGCATGTGGCCAGTCACAGAAGAAAAAAAAAACAAAATAAGAAACACATGTGAAAGAAGAAAGAACAAAAAGAAAGCATGAAAACAAAAATGTAAACAAATACATTCAAATGAAAATAATAAGAAAAAAAGATGTAAACTTGCATAAGGAAAAATCAGAACTGAAAAGAAAATAAGAGATCCCAAACTGTTTCCATGACAAGATGTATAAACCTAACTGTGAATCAAGTGGCAGTGTTACAATATGAAATCCAGACAATGTGTATCATAATTCATGATGATGTTTACCAGGGAGTTTACGAAAACACTTCATTATTTTATAACACTTTCTTATTCAGTAACATATGTAGAATACAGTGTGACAACCCAGAGTATATAATGCAACTTCTTTAAAAAAAAGATTTCAGTCCAAGAGGCTGTAACAGATAGTCATCAGAGTGCGTATATTTATATAAAAAATAAAGTGGAACTTTCCATAGATGCCCTTTGGGTACTAGGGCCAGTGTAACTCTCTCATGCAAACAAAAGGCTGGAACACTACAACAATGAGAATGGATAACTTCTTTTTTTTTTATAGCTAATCATTCCAATAAACATTTGATAATGTCCTTCAGTGCCAAAAGTCAGAATTTCATGGTGCCTAAGTTGATATAACCTACCAATGATGGAATATAGTCTAGAATGCATCTTAAAGGTATCAATAAAGTTAGAGGTGTGTTGTCATATATGGAGGGCACTAGACACAGAGCAGGTAACACCAAAGATGAAAATGATAGGCAGGGCTCTGATGGATTACAAATGCGGACGTTTGCCTGCCCACATGTAGATTAATTAGTACAAAACTCCCCTTGTTATCCTCAATCAGAGGAGCCCTAAGGAACTGTAGTCTCACCTCCACACAAACTTGAGCAAAATTGAAATTAAAAATAAAAGTAACGCAATTGAAAAAAACTATTGGATCCTAAATCCAAATGTAGATTCTTTTTCTATTGAGAATTCCTTTGTATCATCCAGGCCATGACTTTGCCAGAACATCAGTGTGAATAATTGAGAGTTCATTGTTTGTTTCTTTAGCCATATCTGACATTGTCAAATAATTCCAATCAAGTATATGATTCTGGGACATTTTCAGGGGGTGAGGGATGGCCACAAGCCATCACTGTGGACTATTGACCCAGCACCCATATGAGCATCTTCTTACCTGTTCCCATGAACGTGGGATGCACAGAAGGCGAAGCTGTAGTGAAGCAGTGTGGGGTCTATCATGGCTCCATTTTCAGCTCGTTCAAGGAGATCACTGAGGTAGCAGAGATGTCTGTGACAGCCTCTGACTCCATTTCGTGCACAGTACTCATCTAGTACAAATACCTGTCCAGGACTGAACCAGCCCTGTTTAAGGAATAAAGGAGAGACTTTCTTTTAAATAGAGGTTGTTTTCTCAAGAGTGATTTGAACTGGGTGGTATTGGTGGGGAGGGAATGGCAAAAGGAGCCAGGATGAAGAGGAGGGGGTGATGCAGTGCCCTAAGCTCCTGTTCTAGGACTTAATAACACACTGGGACATTCAGAGTAGAAGAAGTCTTTTCTTTAATCTAGACCCCAATAATATTGTCTTTATCATTCAATACAGTATGACTGTTGGGGGAAAAGTTGTTCAGGCTAATGTTAAAAGCAAATATATTTTCAAGTGCTAGAAAATGTGAGTTATAGTCTACTTATATGGCAATAGTTATTATAACATGCTTTGGAAGGATGTCCTTTTATTTTAAAATAAAGGTAATGCCACAAATATGCGAATAGTATTGCATAAGTGGTTTTTAATGCTATTTCTTCAATTGACTTAATTCAGTCTAGAGGAGCTGCTTTTGCCTTGGTTTGTGTATTTTTAATTTTTTTTTATTTTTGGCAATTATTGGGATCTCATTTGGCTTTTGACCAATGCAAGCTCTACATAGAGAAGAGAAACATACCCAATCTTCAACTCCACTATAGCAAATGGGTGGGGTGACAGGCTCCCCATTTCTGAACCAAGAATTAGTTTGTAAATTGATTTAAATCATTTTAGATGGTTATTTGACAGCACGAAGGAAAAAGGTTTAATTTTGGTGTTGTTGTTGCTGCTTGTTTTGTTTTGTTTTTAACTCTAGCTTCTTCTTGGGGTCATCTCTGGAATATTCTCTTGCTTTTTTTAATGAAAAAGGGACACTGTCCAGAAGAGAAAACACAGCTACCTGGGAACAGATAAAAGATAATTGGAGCTGAGTAGACAACCCAGATGTACAGTGCTATTCGTTCTTATTAGGGACCTGGGTACTAATCAGTCGGTGAAATGGAGCTCTCTAAGGTATCAAATGAGAGCATCTTTCCTTTCTGAAATTATAAGTTATTGCAACGGGCGGGAGAGTGGTTGAGGCAAAGCACTGCCCCTATAGACAACTTCCTTGCCACCCCATCTGCTACCCCAAATGCTAAATCTTAGAAACAACACTGCTGTGAAAGATTAAAATATATTTTCTACGACTCAGATGACACCAAGTCTTTTGTAGATGCCAAAATAACTGCTTTGAAAAGAGTTGAAGAAATATCAATTAGGATCTCAGTCGAAGACACAGAAAAATTTATGGAGCCCTGCTGGTCGGACTCCAAAACCAACGGAAGAAAAGATTATAATAATGAGGAAAGGAATATATAGAGGAAGGGAGATGAGATTCTTTTCATTTTTATGACTGCCTGAAACTTTGTTCTTGAAAATTCATAGACCTAGGTACTCAGGTGGGGAGATATCATTTTTCATTGCGTATTCTCTGTTTTTTTAGTTGTCACTTTTTGGGAAAAAATGCAAATAGAGAAAAGGACCTGGGATTTTATATTTCCTTTCCATATTAACTTTTAGGTGATATGATAGCCATTCTCAATGAGAAATTTCAGGACAAAAGAAAATGAGGAAACAAGACAACCAGGTCAAGATGCATTTGTGCTCGCATGAGTCCAGCTGTTTAGAAAAGTAATATGGGAGAAAAAAAATCAATATTCAGAGAATAGGAGTTAACCAGGAAAGGATGTAAATTAGCTCAGCTAGAAGATATACTAGTATGATTTATAATGATTCTCACATAATCTTGTTAATTAAATCTGGAGTAAATGACTTCAATATACAAAATAAACTTTAAAAAACAAAAAAATCCCTCAGGTTGGAAGAGTTAAATTCTTATGGTAAAAATTATTTTAAGTGTAAAATTACCAATGCTTCCTTTATGCAAAGTGGCTAAGTTATTGTCATGCATCAAACCTTCCCTTTTCTCTCATTGCCTAAAGTATTTTTCTTATAGAATTAATATTTGTGTTTCCTAGATCTAAATAAAAAGGACTCCAAAAATGAGTCATGCCTAATTCTGGAGGATTCAATGTCTCTTATAAAACGCAGTAGTTTATGCAAATTATTTTCTTTTCTATGCCGTAGGGTTTGAAAGTGAGGTTAGGGGCAAAGAAATATATGTCCACTGTGCTTTCCCCTCCCTGGATTAATTCCCCCATCTATAAAATAGGACTGACAATTCCTACCTTTTAGGAAAAGGGGTAAAGTTTTGTAAAATCACATAAACCTTGCCTCGTCAAGGCTTATTAATTCAACCATAATGCATAGGGAAAAGAGGGACTCAGTATGCCAAATTACATCTTCCAAAAATGTGCAGGACATACAGAATGGCCACCTAGTTTCTAACAAAAGGCCTTTGGAAATTTTGCTCCTGCCACTGCACAGACAGCACTTCAAACATTTAGGGTTGTATAGAAAAGCTAAGATACTGTCTAGATATCCTCAACAAATTTATTCAGTTCACCTGAGGTCCTATGACCTGAGGATTTTTCCTTGGCAATTTAATTTTGGGGGGAATGTGCTAATTTACCAGGTGACCCTAGGATTTTTTTTGGTGGGGATTAAACTTTAGGACTTTAAGGTAGTGTTACTAAATTCAGCATAAACCATTGAGAAACTCTATCTTCTTAGGAGTCTTACTTTCTCTCCTCTGAAAAGAGCCTGGTCAAGAAAGAGGCATAGGGAATTGGGTTGGTTCCTGTCAATACCTGTTCCTTCTTTCAAAGAAGTATAATCTCAGTTAAGTAAATCAAAGATTGATTTATCTTTTGAAAATAATCCTGAAATAAGAATAGGAAGTTGCTTCTTGATCAACTCATTGCATTAGGCAAAATATTTAGGCAGTCACATCTTATCAACAGATTGTAATGGTATGCATTACCTTGTACTTCAGAAAGAACACAAATTAGAACTTAACTCTTAGCCCCCAGAACACAGTGATGCCTAGGGCAGCTCCTCTATTTTCACTAAGTTTTCTAGAAAAGGTGAGGGTGGCGACCAAAAAAAAAAAGGTTCTCTTTCAGGACGCTCATGTTTAAACCACTGTAGACCAAAGAATATACTTGCCAGGCAAGAATAGGAATCATTTAGTCTGTGGTCCAAAGTTAGGCGCTGCACCATCTCAAAGAGGGAAGCGTGGTCAAAGTTACAGGGATTGGAAGAGATAAATTCATCCATGCCATGTTTTTGAGCTCTATCTGCATCTGTTCATTTATACATGTAGAGAGAGACACAATTCAGAGAAACACACATTTTCTTTGACATTTCCAATAAACAGGAATTCACAATGCATTCTGAACTCTAACCACTTTCTCTTATTAACTTCTACCCCTCCCCCACCCTTATCATATCAAAATATCCTTTGACCTCTCATTGTCAACTTGCATCACTTATTGATTAGCTTATTGCATTTCAGCAAAAATATATTGGCATCAACAGCTTATCTGGTGATCACAATAACAGTGCATTAACACTCTACTGAAAAAAAGGAATGCAAAACTCTCAACTTAGCCTCTTGCTCAAAGAGCACTATTGGCTGACCCAACCTTTGCTTAGCGAAGCCTATTTAATTATTGATGGTGAATTCAAATAGATTCTGCCATTCTACTGAAGGGATAGCCAGAGCTTTTCTCTATATTTTCTAGGTTGTCTGGAAAAAGGGTTTCAATGATTTTCAACCAAAGCCCAATATGGGCACTCCTTCTGTATCTAGTGCCAATTGATTTTAAGAAAGGTCTTCCCTCCCACCAATCAAATGTACTCCAAATCATAAAGATTTTTAGTGAATCACAAAGAATAAGTTAAATAGGGATGCAATTTTTCTGGTTGAGAATAGTTGGAGAGTGAATTTATGCCATGATTTGAGCCTACAGATAGAAGTTTACTCAGCAAGGGTTATGATCTGCCATTTGTTGTGAATTAATAATCTCAGTGTATTAACAACTTTCTTTCAGGGTGAGGACTCCTCCTAAGGGCTGATTCGCTTTAATATGTGTAAATAAAATAGTACTAACTTTACCAGTGAAAAAAGAGAGGACCCAAGTTGAGGTGCGGTCCCATGGAATTCATGGTAGTATGGGAGGTGGCTGCTTGAAAGACAACCCACCCCCTTGCCTGTTTCTTCACCCTCTTAATACAGAGATTTCCAACAAATCCCTTTAACAGCTAGAGTGAGCTTTTTATCTGCCTCTTTGCTTACAACATTTTAGTGGAACACAAGGGCATATCAATGATGACTGAGGCTGACAGGGCACAGGAAGAATCAATAATCAACTCTGAGAAGGTGATTGGGGGAACCATTTTGCAAGTCTACTCTAGTAGAGACATTGGTTCCTATGAAAAAAAAAATCCCCCTCCCTGCTATGAAAATCTTGAGCTAGAGGCAGTAGGGTTTGAAAATGATATCTTTCCTCACACTATTTTTAATTCTTCTTATCATGGAAACATGGAAATGTGCGTTCAAATAGAGCTTCATTGGAGCTCATAGATCAATGCTCTCTCCTCCAATTTTTAAAAGTCTTCTGATCATGGCACCAAGTGCTCAGTGTCTGAACAAGATGCATTGTTTATGTCTGAGACATGCGCGAGCAAAGGTTTCCAGAAGGCATCTTGAGGATGTGTCTCTTTAAAGATGAACAGACTTGCCAGAATGATCAGATAATGTATGTTTTTAAAATGATATTTTGGAAGAGGTATTCTCTGCTTCTCTTTCCCCTAATCCCCACCCAAGTCACACTTGATTCTGAAGAGAATCTGAAAATCCTCTTGGCTGTGAAACTGCCTTATCTTGCTGTTTGGGGAGGTGGTCTATGATTTGGGGTAGATTTTCTCTCCCCTTCTCTTCCTCATGCAGGATTCTATTTGTCTCTGAGTTGCTTGCCAGTTGACCCACTATGTCTGGCAAGGAAGGAGTATGGCAGAGCAGTGCCCTCTAGAGTTGATGTCAGCAGACTGGCTTATCTCATCAGAGCAAATGACAAAGTGTGTGTGTGTGTGTGTGTGTGTGTGTGTGTGTGTGTGTGTGTGTGTGTGTAAGAAATCAGGATCTCACCTCAGTGACATATTCTGACTTCTCTGGCCTGAGGCACCATATCCTAAGTCTTCTACAACCTTGGGTCTCTCACGGTAGAACATCATCTACACATATCTAGGAAGGTCTCTATCTCTCTTGACAGATGATGCCCTCCCATTTCTGTCCCTTTAGGCTAAGATCAATCTGATTAATATGAATAACTAAAGGTTGTGTTCATGCTATTTTCAAATCTCCCCCCCCCCCTTTAGTGCCAGGAATATTTCATTCTTCTTCTCTTATTTTTTTTTAACAGCTAGACCAGACATTTTATTTTGTTAGAGGCAGGTTAAGCACTCAAACATTCTCAGAGACTGAGAAATGACAAATTGGCTAGAGGCCTTCATTTGCCAGTCTGGCTTCTATATTTTATCACTTTTCTCTTTAAGATTTGGGGCATACTGGGTACCAAACTTGGGCAAAGGGGCCCCTTTGGAGCTGTTAAAAATAGTCCATATGTTCTGAGTATCTTGTTCTTTACTTGTTTCTTCATCTGTAAAATGAAAGGGTTGAACTAGGTGGCCTCCGGAGTTCCTTCTTGAAGCCCCTTGTAAACTTTGCTGCCTAACTGATTTGCTCTGTGGGTCACTCTTACTTTTCTAGTGGATGTTATTCTAAAGACTGAACACAACAATCCATGTAAGTTAGAGTTAGTTTTCCATAAACTTTAAAGGCAGGTCTGCCTGGCAATGTAACTCAGTGGAAAAATCACTGACTTGGGAGTCAGAGGACCTGGATGCAAATCCTACTATTGGATATTGACTGTGATTCGTTGGCTAAGCTGCTTTCTCAGGCCTCATTTTCTTCATCTGTAAAAGGAGAACCTTGGATTACAGAATGACCTCTGAGAGCTACTCTAGTTCTAGAATATCATTTTCTGAACTAAATATCCTTGAAAAAAAAAAAGGTTTCACTCCCAAAGAATAAAATTGCTGAGTTAAAATGTCTTCTTTTCTACCCTTGAGCTGAGGAACCATTTTTGGGGGGTAAATCCATCAGCAATTGGAAAGAACATTGAACTAGGAATCAGGAGACAAGGGTTCTAATCTGGTGTCTTGCCTGGGCCATGGGATCTTGGCCAAGTTTTTAGAATCTCTGACCCTGAGCTTCATTTCAAAGGAAAAAGGCTGAACTAGATGACTCCCAAGGACTCTTTTCAGCTCTCCATTTATGATCCTATAATATTGGGGGATGTGTTTGCCAAGAGTTCTTCAGTGACAATCCTAGGAGTCTGATTAGCATGAATGTGTCCCTAAAGATTGCTCCAGGAGCAGGGAGGGGATGCAATCAGTCACAAGAAATTTGAATGGACAAAATTTTGATGCACTTGGAACTAGACTCAAGATGTCAAAGGTTCCAATAGCTTCAAGATATCTCATAAAAGAGCTCACCATTTTATATGAGTGGAAAGAATTCTGGACTTGGAATCAGGAGACTAAAACTTTTCAACCAGGTTTAGTGCTTACTGTGTGTTCCTGTGTAACTGAACCTTTTTCCTTATCTACAAAATGAAGATGATAAAACTTGAATCATCACCCTCAAAAGCAGCTAGGTAGGATTGTACATAGAGTGCTGGACTTGGAATCAGGAAGACCTGAGTTCTAATTCAGATACTTAATCACTATGTGTTAACACTTTCCTTCAGCATATATTAGGTGCTGAATAAATTCTTGTTGACTTAAAATGCTTATGTGACTGTGGACAAATACCTCAACCTCTTCTAGTCTCAGTTTCCTCATCCACAAAATGGGGATAATAATAGCACCCAACCTCCCAGGGCTGTTGGGAGGCTCAAATGAAATAACAGTTGTAAAGTGCTTTGCAAACCTAAAGTGCTGTATAAATGTTAGTTATTGCTGTTATTATTCTATTATTATGAGTGGAATATTTTGCATAACTTACTGCAATTAAGAAATTTGACTCATTGCTATCTGTCATTTCCCACCATCATCTTGCTAATGCTTATTTCTATACTTTGGTTCTTGTCACTTTCCTCATCTGAGGATGGTCTCCCTGTTCATAATCACCAAATCCCATTTGCTTCCTTTAGCATCTGGCTTCAATTCTACCACCTCAAAGAAGCTCACCCTGAGTTAATAATTTGTTTCCTTTGCTGTTCCTTTGAACATTTGTGCATGCAACTTGTACTGCTACAGGGCTGGTCTGTTACAATATAAATGTTTTCATGTCATTTCCTGTTAATAGAATCCACCTCGACAGCTAAATGGGAAGCTTCCTGAAGGCAGGGTAGGTTTCATATCTGCCATTACTTTTGCATGTTCTTAATGTGCCTGGTTGGGCTGTGTACCAACAATTGGTAGGTATTACAAGCTGACTAAATTACCCTGACACCTCTATTTAGGCAGATTTCTTGCTGGCGTTATTAAGAGCTACACACATGGAGATTCAGATGGTGTCTTGGATGCAAATCCCAAAATGGGAACATGTGTTCTTAGAAGTTCTTAGAGAAGGAAACAGCATTCAAGGTGCAGGTGTCTTTGGATACCATTCAGACTGCCTGCATGTGTCTCTATACAAGTCTAGGACCCATATGCATTACATATGTTATGTATTTTTAGATAAAACACTGCCACCGTCCAGCTGTTCCAAGTTCAGTTTCAAATAACTCATGTGTGACTCCCCAGCAACACAATATCGTGTTTCCTATATTGTTCTCTCTTTTCTTCTACGAGGTGTTCTACTTCAGTTTTTCCTGAAGGCAGTGTGGGTGTGTTAGATAAAGGGATGGCTCTGGAAGCAGATGACCCAAATTCAAATCCCAGCTCTATGACTAACTGTGACCTTGAGTAAGTCACTAACTCAGCTGATTCACTCTATCACCTCCCTGGGCTTCTCTTTTCCCATTTATAAAATAAAGGGGTAGGCTGGATTTTCTTTACATTATCCTCTGTCTTGAAATCTTTGATCCTACTTGTTCCTGCCCTGTATAATTAATTGGCTGGGTTTTTAAAAAATCTCTAACACTAACTTTTGGCAGATGTGACCACCCCAAATAGCATCCCAAGCAAATCATGATACATCCACTTCCTGATTACTGAGCTGTTAATCTCATGGGCTTTGGGGCTAATCCCATCTGCCAAGAGTTGGTATGTGCTCAGAAGATTCAAATTGATTTTTAACATCAACCAGAAGAGGTAAATCAGCAACATGAAAGCTTCCTGCCTTTTAGATTGTTTTTTATCTGGGCAGAAGGGCACTATTGCTTTCATCCACTGCTATTCAAAAAGTGCCAAGAGCTGACTGTAGTATACTAAACACCTGTCTACCTTCTCCAGTCTCAGTTTTGGGAATTACTAAATATTGGCTTCAGATTCACAGCTATTAAGACAAATAATTGATCTCATTTTCTGGAGTAGTTTTTATTACTCTATTATAATTTAAAGAACCACACACAACAATCCTGAGTGCTTAGCATGAAGGCCTATAACTGTAAAAAGGACTTCCTGAACATAAAAAATAAAGCAGTCATCAGGGTCCAGTGTAATTGGTGTGAGAGACATTACTTTCCATAGGCTGCCTAAACTGATACTAGAACTTGAAATGCTTTACTCATTGGTGACTCTTCTGAAGGATGTTTATGGCAGAGGGTTTGTGCTTCTGAATGAGGTGGGGCTATTCTTGTAAGGGCAAAGGAAACAAACAAATCTATCCATCTATCTATCTATCTATCTGTCTATCTATCTGTCTTCTTTCCTTCCTTTCTTCCTTCCTTCCTTCCTTCCTTCCTTCCTTCCTTCCTTCCTTCCTTCCTTCCTTCCTCTTTTGCTGAGAGAGGGGACACTTTCATTAAAAAGAAATGAACAAACACAATCTGTCCCCAGATTTGGTAGAAACAAATTCCTTTATGGACCTGAAAGGTAGAAGGAAACAGGAGCCCCATATTAAGGAAGCTGCACATGCCTTCTTTAAAAATTCTAGTGAGGTGGCCTTGAGTTGATCAGCCTGTCACTTACAGCATTCATTTTCATAATTAGATTTCAGATTTCCATAATTAAATTATAGTTCGTTTCACTTTCAATGTTCTTTTTCTCTCTTCCCTATAGAACTATGTATCATATATATATGTCCAAACATATATATAGTCTATTTTCCATGTTATCCTGTTTCATCAGCAAATATAAATGTGATCTTGTATTAGACACACATTTTTAAGATAGAGTTATAATAATTTTTTAGCAAAAGTATTTTTTCTCCTTTTGGCAAAGACATAATTAAAAAAAAAAACCACTCCATGCAATTGGTACTCTGCTGCCCTTCTGGCAGCTAACTGAATCCTTATGGATGATCCAATCTCACTTTTTAGTTTGCAGAATTAAGTTTTGGGTTTCTTTTAATATTAAAGAGGAAGTACGAACTTTTGCTGTTGTAAATAAATGGTTATTATGCTGTCAATGAAATCCAATGGAAGAGGACCAGCTCCATAGAGGAAGACTAATTTTAAAAGACTAGAGGTCGCTGGCCATCTTATTCACCCTTGGGATTTGGAATTCAATGATTATCTTGGAGAATGAGTCCAAAGGTAAATGAACAGCCAACAAAATTTCAAATTCACATCTGTGAAGCCAAACCACAAATTATAAGGTGACTTTGTATCATTTTTATCTGGAAAATGTGTGCTTGTCATATCTGTTTGACATTACAAGAATGAATATATGGTTTGGACAGTAACGAACAATGACACTAGTCAACCTCATCAGAAGACATGAAATAAAGAAGTGACAATGATTGATGGCAGCTAGTTATTTATGGATCTCCCTAAAAGAGTCTTTAATGGGGTAGTCAAAAAACTGGGATAGTTTTTTTTCCTGGGAACTCTTAGTTGTGTTTTTTTGCTTTTGTTTTTGTTTTGTTTTGTTTTGTTTTTTGGTTAGACACAACAGTGGAAGAGATCCCAAGCCAAATTACAGATTTTTCCCATGCCTATTGTATGAAGCCATACAACTGATGGCATGTGTGGAGGAAGAACTAAACATTTCCATGATCTCTTAGATTTAGCAGAGTTTACATGCATCGTTCAGAAGGGTGACTTATTAATTAAGGATACAGAAGGATATCTGTAGAGCTAAAATGCACTCCTACAAAAATCTCAACAGGGGACTCATGATGCACATTTCAGCTTCATTTTAATTTTTATGAGGTCATTTAAAATAAAAGATATAAAACAGTGACATTGCCAATGTCTAAAAGAAAAACAAACCAATCAATAAATGATTTTCAACTTTCCCCTACTGTATTTACTCTAACTTCAGTTAATTTCTGGTTTGAAGATAAAACATAACTCTGCCATGTTTAAATTTTCCCTATAATGTAACCAATCATATTTTTCTGCACTTGACAGTAGTTAATAATGCATTATACTGTAAATCACTACACAAATCAGGAAAATATTAAATGACTCAGTGAATAACATTGTTGATGTCTGAGATTTAACAACATATTCCAAAGAAATGCTTCTTTAATAAATGTAGAACATTGAGAACTTCTCATAGCATTTTGAAATATTTTGAGCTGATTGTGGGAGTCTAGTATTTTTTTTTTTGAGTATATGCTTTTATAAAGAATAGCAAAGTGATTTACAGTGTCATTTTAGGTCATGCAAATTATGTGAATATTGAATTAATACTTTAAGATTGCATTCCTGCAATGTAGCATCTGCAAGTTGACAATACAAGAAGACATAGCAATGATTTTATGAGATATAAATAGAGAAAGCAATTAAAGCAGACAATTAGTAAAATAAAAACTACTAGCTAGCAATGCATTTTGTGCAAATACATGTAATGCCATCAGAACAGAATTCATCCATCCATCTATCCATTCATCCATCCATCCACCTGCCCATCCTTTCTTTTATTCTTCAAAAAGTGGCAAAATCCTGAATTTTCACTAAGGTCACATTCTACAGAAAGCTTGCTTCAATGTCTCATCAGACATCCAAATAAAAATAAAAGTCAAATAAGGGATCTGCTTGGAGTGGTGAAGAAGTCTGCCTGCTAACCAGGGGTACATTTATGCAAAAGGAAAAAAAAGAAAAAAGAAAAACATTAAGAAGAAAGAAAAGCAGAAAGAAAAGAAAAAGAGAAAAGAAGGGAGTATTATTACATGGTTAGGAGAAATGGCATGACCTACTCCCTCTCATTTGGCATTCAGAATACTCCAACGGCATATTTGCCAGCTCTCTTGACCAACTCCCTCTTGATAAATTACGCATTCACTGTGAGTTTGATCGACAGCTTTTAAAATATGAGTAAAGAATTAGTACACTGTATATTTGGCTCATAACTGAACAAGTAACTTATGGAAAACTTTCTAGAGAGTCAAGTTTTAACTTTCTTTAAGGCATCCTTTTAGAAAAAAAGTAACCAGACCGCTTTGACAAAGTCCTTGCTTTCGTTTCCCTATTCTAACTAGAAAGGAGCATCAGGGGTATTTATAGAACTTTGGTGACTGTGATGGGAACTTCCGTGGTCATTCTGAGGGAATGATACCAAAGCTTTGTGGACTGAGTTATTTGGGTTCAATCATGGCCCCAATCTCTCCATTTGGTTGGGAGGGAGTTATCCAATGCATCCCTCCCTTTTCCTTTTTCCAAGTGATCATCCATTAGGTGTCAACATTACAGAAAACTGTCAAATCAGGAAGTAAGAATGCTGACCCAGGCAAGGCATGCTTGGACTTTTACTTATTAATTTATTTTGACCATTTCTGCCTTGAAATATTGCTCAGGGAGGCTTCTTCCTACCCTACCTTTTTATTCTCTAAAGTATCTATGGTTACCACACCATGGGTGTACTGACCATAGAAACTGGAATGGGGAAAGGGAAAAAAAAACACAACAGATTGTCAGAGGGCAGAATGATCTGTTTTCAGGCATTAAAGCAGTCAAATCAATGTGGATTCCATGAAACAAAGGAATCATTTACAGTTTCTTTGTGATGCTCAATTCATATTTACATCTTGGGACAGAAACAAAAAATAAAAAGAAGAGATGTCAATGGTTGGCTTCAGTAAGAGAATCACTTGATGCCAATATGAAAGCCAGGGAGAGAAGGCAATTATGCACACGTCACATGCATCCTAAGTTTAGTATGGAAGCTGACATTTCAAACCTGAGTTCAGGAAAATAACATGAAAAGTTTTACTACGAGATCTAAACATGAGGAAAGTTTTAAGAGAGAGGAAAAAAAAAGCACATTGCAGATGTCAGATAATCTCAACTGATTATCTGAGCTGTGCTAGCTACAGGGAGCACTTACCCTTGAGTCCAGCTAGAAGTTAGCAGGGTAAGAAGGAACAAACCAGAATAACATAAAGACTAGCAACAAGGCTTCGGAAAGCAGACAGGAGTTCTACCCTAGTAACTAAAGTACTTGGGTTCAAGCAAAGAATGAAAAAGAAAACAAACAAACAAAATAATAATAAAAAAAACCCCCAAATCCTAACTGCTGGAAACAAAGTCTTTTCTTTAAAAAAACAATTAGGGAAATAATCATCCCGACCGATTATCAGGGTGGAACATATAATACAATTCTCAAAGACATCCAACTGTTGGCATATGATGGGCTTAACAGTTATTAGCTAGAAACAGACATTAAAATGAAAAATATAAGGGGTTCTGTCAAACATTCCCTGAACCATTTTTCAAGTTAAAAAAAAAGGGTTTGTTTTTTTTTGCCCCTCCTGCAAAATGATAACTAGGGGTGTAACTTTCACTTTTATATAACACTGACAGAGAGAGGACAAAGACAAGGGCAAGTGGCCACTCTGAGGATGCTTAATATTGCCAAAGGGGACTATAAATCTTGACAGCCCTGTTTTCTAGAGTTCTGGAAACCATGTCTACGGAAACCCTGACCATATCTAAAAATGGAGCAATGCCATTAATTGTCTACGGCAAAAAATACTCCAAACAAAGCCACACCCCAAACAAAAAGAAAAGAAACCACTTGTGGTTTGGAATACTTTTTCTTTTTAAATTGTAGCAAAGAAGAAAAAAAATATGTATCAAAACACCACATTTTTAAGATCTGGGCAACCCAAATAAAAGGGTTTGTTGAGTCCCACGCAAAATAAGGAATAGCAGGATCTATTTTTCAGCGTTGAAATTGCATAGCAATATTCCACTCCACTCTTCCTGAGACTGTCTTAAGATTTTGCAGTTGAACACTGTTATGCAGTCGTGAGGTCAGAGAACAAAATCTGCCTACAGAAGCCTGTGAAGCCAAATTAAGTAGGCGCCCAAGGAATTCAGCCTTGCTCCCAAATTTCCCGACTGCATGATGTGATGTTCTCAAGTCTCTCTTGAACATATATTACGTGACAAGACTGGAGGATTTTTTTTTAATCACCAAGAAAATTTCTATGCTCTCTAGGCTGCTTGCTATCACCACGAAAATGATAATAATATAATAACAACATTAATAATAGTAAAGCAGTTGTAAATTTGTTATTGCAATGTATCATTCTGGAAAAAAATCATTCACTAGCAAGAATGGCATCTATCAGGAAGGTTATGTGTAAAAGAAACATTTAGAGGGAAGAAGGGAGGGAAAGAGAGACAGACAGAAAGAGAAAGAGAAAGAAAGAGTGAGGGAGGGAGGAAGGGACAGAGAGAGAGAGAAAGAGAGAGAGAGAGAAAGAGAGAAAGAGAGAGAGAGAGAGAGAGAGAGAGAGAACAGATTTTAAGTGGTTAACAATGACTCTTACCTTCTAGCTGGAAAGGAAACCTTTTTAAAATGCAATACTTGACTGTCTTTAAGGTTTGACATTTTGTGCATTTACTAGCAAAATGATCTTAACTTTTTTCAATGTAGTATCTCATTGTTCATCCAATTATTTGATTATTTAGCTAATTATCTGGCTGTTTAATTATTCAATGATACCAAAGGTTATTTTATAATGGTTTCATGGTATGCATTTTGGCGTTATCTGAATTCAAGCCTTTCTGGGTCTTGGTTTCCTGTAAAATGAAGGAGTTAAACTAGGCAATCTGTGAGGTCTCTTCCAACTTTTATGACTTTAAGGCCTAGAATAATGTTCAGGGTTTAACTGAATAACCCATGTTAATAGTAAGTTATTTAATGCTGCTCATACGAGCATACTCCACAAAGGACTCACCTTGGAGCCAGAAATACCTGGGTTCGTGGCCTACTTCTAAATATGAGCTATCTACCTCACCATAGGCAAGTCATTCAACATTTCAGGGCAACTCTCTAAAACTTTAGGTTTCAGAGGGACTAAGGATCTGCATCAAAGAGCCTGGATCCAAATCTGAGCTCTGAGATTTTACCTCCTGTGCCAGTCTAGGCAATCTTGACTGTCCTGGGCTTCTCTCTTCTCTGGAAAATGAAGGGCTTAAAGTCCAATGGTGGTGTCAGGCTCAAACAGAAATGGATCTCTCTGGGCCACACGTTGACTTAGAAAACCACAAATTTACATTATCTATGTCGAACTGTATTTCGATTTGTTAGACATTTCTTGGCTACATTTTAATCTGGTTTGGTTGGCTCTGGGAAGGTGCGCCAGAGGCATCTGACAGCGGCAGGTTTGACACCTCTGGACTGTAGGTCTACTGAGATCCTTCCCAGATCTCAGTCCCATCATGGGCCCTAGGGAGTTTGCATTCCAGGAATTCTTCATATGGAGGCAAGCAGATGTTTGGGCCCTTTCCTGCTTTTCCCTCCTTTCCCCCCCTGAATTGATCTTAGGGGACAGTTCTGTATGACCACTCCTTCTCAGCGGCTTCATCCACATCTCACCCACTAACTGTGGGGGTCTCCCAATGGTCTTCCTGGGCCTTTTTTTCCCTCTCTCTCCATCATGTCTCACTTAATCATTTTGCCAATTCCCATATTTTCAGGGATCATCTCCATGAATATGATTCCCAGATCTCTATATCCAGCCTTAGATTCTCTGCTGAAGCCAGTCCCATATCATCAACTGATTTTTCAACATTTCAAATTGGATATCTTAGAGGTATCTCAAACTCAACATCTGTAATACAGAGTTTCTTATCTATCTACCCTTCTCCATTAACCCTCCCTTTTTCTGAACTTCTTTCTTACTGTTGAGGGTACTATCATCCTCCCAGGCACCCAGGCTCACATCCTTAGCTAATCCTCAACTTCTTATTCACTTCATATAGCCAACCTGATACTGCAGTTTATCTTAGAGTTCCTACCTATGCAAAATCTTTCCGATGTATGATACCTTCTTTCTGCTTCCACAACCAAAATCCTAGTTCAGACCTTTATTGCCTCTTGTTTGAACTATTGCAATATTCTTCTAACTCCTGTTCTGACTTTTATGTCTTTCCATTCTAATTAACCTCTATTCAACAGCGAGGGTGATTTTTCTAAAGGGTAGGGGGTACCTAGATAGCACAGTGGCTAGAGCGCTGGACCTGGAGTCAGGAGACTCATCTTCCTAAGTTCAAATCTGGCCTCAGACACTTATGAGCTGTATGACCCTGGACAAGTCACTTTACTCTGTTTGCCTCAGTTTCCTCATCTGTCAAATGAGCTGGAGAAGGAAATGACAAACTGCTCCAATATCTTTGCCAAGAAAATCCTTCTGGCAATATCATCCCCTGGCTCAATAGGCTTCAATGGCCCTCTCTTAACTTCAGGATCAAATAGAAAATTCTCTGTTCAGATTTTAAAGCTTTGCATGACTTGATCCCTTCCTACCTTTCCAGTCTTGTTGTACTTTATTCAGCTCCACACACACTATGTTCTCACAAGACTGGTCTACTTGTAGTTTGTCAAACACAATCATTCATCTCCTACTTCCATGTATTTCTGTTTGCTGTCCCCCATACCTGGAAAGTTCTCTATGTTGCCTCTAGGCTTTCATGCCTTCCTTTTAAGACTTGGCTAAAATCTCAGGGTGCCTCCCACCTGCTGGGTAGACAGCTGGAATTTAGTGTGTTTGTTTCTCTTTCCCCTTTAAAATGGGAGCTCCTTGAGGGCAAGAACCATGTAGGGTTATTGTAACCTGTTGACCAATTAATAAATCCTTGCTGATTGACTGATTTATCAGTGTGCTATGTTTAGTGGAGACACTTATGTGTCAATAGCCATCTACTTCAATATGTCAACAAACATTGATCAAGCACCTGCTTTGTACTTGGCACTGAGGGTACAGACAGAAATGAAGGTCTTTCACCCTCAAGGAGCTTATATTGCAATGGGGCCACACTCTGTACACATGTTAAGTTAAAAGAAAACATACAGAAAGTATATAAAAGCTAATTTGGGAGGCTGGCAAGTGGGAGATCAGGAAATGCTCTATGTAGAGGATGGCCCCTGAAACTTGCCTGGAAGGAAGATGGGCTTGGATGAGGGTAGCTGGTGAAGAGGGATGGCTTTTGAGCTGTGAGGGACTGCTCGTAAAGGCCTGAAGGCAGGAGATGGAGCTTCATGTGTGAGAAACTGTAAGAAGGCCTTGACGCTAGAGTATGGGATACAGAAGGATGTGTGGAATGGCAAGTAGGAGCATGCACCAGATTTGAGAGGCAAAAGGAAGCACTGGAACTCATGGAGCGGGGGAGTGATGTGGGGGAACTGTGCTCTAGGAATGAATACCACTTGCCCAGTCCTGATGGGTAGAACATGGTCCAATAAATGGAAAACCAACTTGTTTTCTTTTAATTTGAAGCTGAGGCCCAGAGAAGTTAAGAGGTGTGTGGTAGAGGTGGGATTCAAACCAAGAGCCTTTGGGTGACAAATCCAGACCTCTTTTCACTGTAACATCCTGTTTAACTGGTTTATTATACATGGCTCAGATCCAGGAATTCCCAAGGTCTCCTCATTCTCCATTAGTTAGGACACTCTACAAGAGGATAAGCCCTTCATGGCAGCCTATAGCTTGGCATAGCTAGTTTTTCAATTCACCCTTACCTCCCCTCCACACCATTCTTCTTTTTTTTGTGTGTGTGTGTGTGTTTTGGAAGGGGTAAGGCAAGGCAATAGGGGTTAAGTGACTTGCCCAAGGTCACACGGCTAATAATAGTTAAGTATCTGGGGCTGGATTTGAACTCAGGTCCTCCTGACTCCAGGGCCAGTGCTCTATTTACTGTGCCACCTAGCCCCCCCTAGGTCATCTAATTGAACACCTTCATTTTACAGAGGAGAAAACAGACTGAGAGAGATCACGTGATTTGCCCACATAGACAGGAAATGACAGAAGCATAATTTGAACCCAGTTTCTTAAGTACAAATTCTGTGATCTTTCCGTAGAACTATATTGCCTTTGACAAATCACATGACCACTGAGTGTGTTGGAGGCAATGCTCAGACTCTAAGTCACAGAAAGTTAATTATCTTCATCAGTAGAGAAAATTTCCCCTGAACATTGATGAAATTACACGTTCAGAGTACCTTCTCTTCCAGAATTAATGACCCAAAAAAGATAATGGGTACATTAACTAGTCTGCTAGGAATCACAAAGAGAATCATAGGATATTAGAAATGGAGATAGCAAGATAGAGTGGCTAGGACCCCACATTTGGAATCAGGAGATCTGAATTCAAATAGTCCCTCAGACACTTACTACTGCAGCCATAGGATCCTGAGTTACCTAGTTATTTAGACTCTATGTGCCTTTTTCTTCATCTGCAAAATGAGGGCAAAATTGAGACTCTAAGGTCCTTCCTAACTCTAAGTTGATCGATGACCTAGTTTAACCCTATCATTGCTCTGGAAGATGGGGCCCTGAGGAGTGAAGTCACTGGGTGCCAGAAGACTCTCTCCCTGAGGGTAGGGACTGTCATTGTTCATCTCTGTATTTTCAGATCTTAGCAGGGTGATTTTCACAGAGCAGGTGCCTTACTAATTCCTGTTTGTGTTAGCCTACTCAAGGTCACCCAGCCAGCAAGTGACAAATGCTGGGAGGGTACCCAGGTCTGAAAGCCCAGCCTACTTTCCACTGCTCCATGCAAAGAGTCCAATTCAGACAATCTGGAAGCATTCATTCAAATGGCAATGTCCCAAGTGTATTTCAACTCTCTTAAAGGCCATACAAGCAACATGGAGAAAATGACCATGTCAGAAGGATCGTGGGAACTTGCACCTTCACTAGTTAACTTGTATTTTACAAACAAGGCCAGAAATCCAGCAGCCAGTCCTAGTCATACTAGTATATGCAGACTTCTCAAGAGTTATTTTGGAATAACAAGATTTTTTTCCCCCCTAAATGGGTGAAATGACTTTCCTTTAGCAGCACTTAGCACACTGGCACATAGTAGGTATTTAATAAATGTTTATGGATTGATTTAACTTGTTGCATTTCTAATATGGTCCACATCTACCATGGAGAATGACATACTGAGATTTGCTACATTTGTTCCCCCTTTCTTTGACTGTCATAAAAGGATTCGAGAAATTAGAGTCATCGACAGGCTTAATGGCAGTCTAGTGACAAGGTCCATTCTGATGGATTTCTAAGCCACTCTCTACACTGACTTCTACTAGTATTCCTACCCCAATGACATGATTGCAGTGTGCCAATTGCAGTGGCTTTGTATCTGGACCTTAGGACAGACTGAGTTTCAGTGTAGACAACTAAATTCCAAGAATCTTATCACCAGGTTGGATACAAGGAGATAGATTTTTGGCTACAGCAGCTCTTGAAGATCACCTAACACATTGTAGGGAGTTTGTGACCTGATGGAGGGACTGCCCACATCCGTCATATTGCCCAGATCCACAACCTCAGAGTTATCTCCCACAATTCCCTCTTCCTCCTTCCTCCACCCTTTCCATGGCCAAGTCTTGTCAAATTTTGTTGGTTCTTACTTACACAACATCTCTCAAAATGTCCTCTTATGTCCATTCATAGTAGGCTTCTACTCTAGTTCAGAACATCATCATTTCTTACTTGAACTATTGCAATAAGCCTAAAGGAAGCCCTCCCTGACCCCCAGGCTTGTCAACCTTCCTCCTCTCCTCACATGATCTGGCATTGCCTTCTTGATGTAAATGTTGTCTGATAGGGTTAATTTTCTAGTCTGTCTCTGTATCTCCACCACCTAGCACAATGCCTTATCCATAGCAGAGGATTAATAAATTCTTGTTTAATTGAATTGAATTAAGCTGAAATAGACAAGGCCAGCTAAGAATGGAAAGCGGCATGGCATACAAAAATGAACACAGGATTTGGGGTCAAAGGACCTGGGTTCAAATACTGATTCTATTTCTTGTTACTTCTGTGACCTTGTCCAAGTCACCTAGACTTCAGCTTGTTCATCTTTGAAATAAACAGTTGGACTAAATAATTTCATTTTCACCTTTCATTTGTTAAAATGTGTAGGGAAAGAAATAGCCTTTTTTTGTTCAACATTTATTACTGACTTCCTATTTTAAAGCAGGTCTTATTGACATTTTTTGTTTATATATCACTTATTTTCTTTCCTCTTTTGGAGAGCCATCCTTTATTTTTAAAAAAGTCTGTTTAAAAAAACCAGAAAAATAAAAAAAGGAAGAGGAAAAATTCAGTAAAACCATTCAAAGCATTTAAAAAAATCTGACACGTTTAACATTGCTTCTTCATGATCACTCTTCTTTTTCCCTACCCCCATGTCTGGCTGACTGATTTCTGAGTCCTATGAGCCTTCTCTGGACCATCTTCTTTGGGATATGAAAATGTCCATTTGTCTCATATGATTTACATAAGATTGTGCCTGGAGGAAGGAAGATCAGGTGTACAAAATGGAAAGGAACTGTTTTATTTGAATATACTATGTAAGTACATATGAATAGAATCCCATTCAAATAATGTATAGGAACACTACGAAAACCTTCAGAATCCAACTGAACTGTGTTATTTTGCTAGGGCAGGATCACAGAATGGTAATAAATCATTTATAACTTAACTATGAATAGAAATTGTGCAATTTAGTAAGTAGGGAAGCAAGAGTGTGTGAAATTTATCAAAGCCAATGTGAATTTCCTGCAGTCCAGTTCCAAGGTAATTTTCTCCATGAAGCCTTTTCTGAGTCAAACCACTGAATATCCTCCAGAATACTAAAGAATCCCAAAGTTAGAAGGGGCCTCAGGGGCCATCCATTCCAACCTAAACAAGAGTAGGAAAACCCCTCCACAAAGTACATGGCAAGTGACCCAGAAACTTTACTTGAAGACCTTCAATAAGAGGGATCTACTAGCTTCTGAGGCACTCCTCTCTCTACTGGTGAATAGTTCTAATAATTAGACAATTTTTCTTAAAGCAAGACTAATGTTCCCTCTTTGCAACTTTTTCTCTTTTCTTCTCATTCTTCCCTCCAGTACTAAGCAGAACACTCTACTTTTTCTTCGATACAATGATCCCTCAGAAACTTGAAGACAGTTATCATGCCCTCCACTGAGACTTCTAATCTCCAGAATAATACCTTTATTTCCTTCAGCTGATGCCCATATGTCATGATTTTGAGGTCCTTCATCATCTTGGTTGCCCTTCACTGGCTCAATCATGTCCTTCTTAAAATGTGGTGGCCATAATGGAACCTCATGTACTAGATAATGTTTGCTCAGGGCAGGATACAGTGTGACCACCCCGTTTTCATTCCTGGAACTTGTGGCTTCTCAATGCAACTTAAGATGGCAGCAGCAGCCTTCTTGGCTGCCATGTCATAATGTTGACATATATTGATGTTGCAGCCTACTAAAGCTAGATTTTTTTAAAAGATGACCTTTCGTTCTAGCTACACTCCATCTTACACCTTCCTTATATTTAGGAAGTGAGTTTTTGAACCCATGTGTAATATTTTGCATTTATCAAGTTCGATTCAGACTTACATAGATCTCTTTTCTGAACTCCCTTACAATATAACAATAATACAATAATAATAGCTAATATTTATATAGTCTTTTAAAGTTTTCAAAGTGCTTTCTATTTTTATCTCATTTGATTCTCACAACTATTCTGGGAGGTAGATGCTAAACTCATTTTAGAGATGAGGAAGCTCAGGCAGGCAGAAGTTAAGTGATCTGCCCAGGGCTACCTAGCTAATAATTATTTGATACTGTATTTGAACTCAAGTTTTACAGTCATAATGACCCAGTTAAACAATTATTATCTAGTTGTATTATGGAATAATGGAAAGCTCCCTGGAAATTTATGAATTTAAATCTTGACCCTGGGTAGGTTTCTGAGCCTTGGTTATCTTACCTATAAAATGGGAATGATAATCATGCTTGATACATTGTAAATGTTGAAGTATTTTAAAAGTGTGAATTATTATCTTAAGCTTCTTGAGGGAGATGGTCTGAAATTTTTTTTTCTGTGCCATTTTCATAGTGCTAAGCACAGTTCTTGGTAAATAACTCCTTGATTAATTGACTGAGCCTAAAACAAGACAGCTCAAGTGATGTGTTCTTACATATAAGTTATAAAGAGGTCATTCCAGGGGTAGCTAGGTGGCACAGTGAACAGAGCACTGGCCCTGGAGTCAGGAGGACCTGAGTTCAAATCTGGCCTCAGACACTTAACACACACACACACACACACACACACACACACACACACACACACACAAACTAGCCATGTGACCTTGGGCAAGTCATTTAACCCCAATTGCCCTCCAAAAAGCAAAAAAAAAAAAAAAACTAAAGAAGTCATTCCACTCAACCCTACTTTATTAGATGACTGCTGTGTAAGAGACTCTCTGAGTTATAAGCTGTCCAGGATATGTTGGGATTGAATCTTGCTTCCCCAAGTCCAGACTGCATCCCTCATTCTCTTCCTCCCCAACTCCCTCATCACAAATGCTCAGTGCTTGAATAAGGAGAACTGACTGAGGCTGTTTTGCTGGACACGGAACTCAAATGTATGTGTTCAAAGACCTCATACTAACCTGGGCAGGTTGCAAGACCTGATTCGAATGAAGTATCATAGGATCATTGATTGAGAGCTGGGAAGGACTTGAGAGGATGCTGAGTCTAACTCTCTAATTTTATAGGTGGACCAGAGAAGAGCAGTGACTTGCCCATGGTCACAAAACTAGTAAGCACCTGAGGTGTGATTTGAAGACAAGTTTTCCTGACCCCAAGTCTGGGACTCTATGCACTCACTACCTTATTCTGTCTCTGATAGGATGCTTTCCTACTCATACTTTCTAATATGGGAGAAATAACATTGGATAAGGGATCAGAAGACTTAAGTTTTTATTCCAGATTCCCTGATTATGACCTATGTAACTTTGGGCAAGGACATGTCTATCACTCAGGGTTAAGTCATCTGTATGATAGGTAAATGATATCTGCCCCACCTACCTCCCTGAGTTTCTGTGAAGATAAGAAGATAAATGCATATTAAGGATTTTGTAAATCAAGTGCCATACATATGTAACATCAAAGAATCACTGAATTTTCAGGTAGAAAGGCCATCTTGCCTTTGTTCCCAAAAAGAATTACTATTACAACATTCTTAACTACATATTATTAAAATTATTATCAGACTTTGTCATTTGTGTCTAAGAGGATACATTTTTGAGGAATATTATATAATTTTAGGGGCAGTTAGGTGACTCAATGGATAGAGAGCCGGGCCTGGATTCATCTTCCTGAATTCAAATCTGGCCTGAGATACTAGCTATGTGACTCTGGGCAAGTCACTTCACTCTATTTGCTTCAGTTTCTTCATCTGTAAAATTCACTGGAGAAAGAAATAGCAAACCACTCCATTATTTTTGCCAGGAAAACCCCAAATGGGATCACAAAGATACAGACATGACTGAAACAACTGAGCAACACAATATCATTTTAGACCTAGAAAGAGATCTTATATTGCTCCATCTCTGTCTTTTTCCAGATGGAAATACTGAGGCCTCAAGAGGGAAAGTGACTCCTATAAGAAAAAGAAATGAGTCTCCTAGCTCTGTTCTATACAATTTTTGAGTATGCCATATATTTTGAAATTCTGTTTCACTCTAATTGATCTTTTATATTCTGAGTGAGGAGAAAGTACACAATTAGGCAATGTATTGAGTTTATAGTAAAAAGTAATTGCTTATTTTATGTTTTATGTTCCCATTTTGTTTGCAGTGGTCATCCTCCTCCTCCTCCTTGTTCTCATTTTCCTCCTCCTCCTCCTCCTCAGATTAAGGTAGCCTGACAGTGGGGAGAGGGTCAGCCTCAGAGTCAAGAAGACCTGAGTTCAGGTTCCCCCTCTGACAAATATGGGTTGTGTGACCCTGGAATCTCTGAGTGTCTTGAGCAATTCTTGAAGACCAAAAGTTGCAGCTGCATTGGTAGAAGGAGTTTCCTCACTGCAAGTTTCTTAAACCAATGAAATTTTCAGGTTTGGGGAAAAAAAACCCAACAAAAAAAATTTGCAGTGAATAATTACTTTGTCTGACCCTCCACCTAGAAGTAGAAAGTTGCCAAAAAGAAAGTCAAGGAATGCTTGAAGAAAGACTTTCCTTAGAGGAAATCCTTGGGGCAATGAAAAGGAGAATAGCTTTGTGGTCAGAGTATCTGGGTTCAACCCCATATTTCTTAAAGGGTTTGTGGCATTATGACTTTAGAGCTGGAAAGAACCTCAGAGATCATATAGTCTAATCCTCTAACTTTACAGATGGGGAAGCTGAGGCCCAGAGAGGAGAAATAACCTGCCCAAGGTTAAGCAGGCAGAAAATGGTAGAGGCAGGATTTGAATGAAGGTCCTGTATCTCCAAAGCCATTGAGTTTTCAGCTACTTTCTTCTGCTTCATGTAACCTAAAATGCTCTATAGATGTGAACTCTTACTATTACTTTATATAGCTCCCTCTCTAGGTCTCATTCTCCTTACCTGTAAAAGTAGGGAGTTGGACTAAGGCCCCTTCCAGCTCTAAACTGTTTGTTCTATGATCCTGTGGTGTTAAAGATGGATAAACCCAAGTATAGACAAGGAAAATTAGCCCAAGCCCACAAACCTAGGTAAATGGCAGAGTCAAATTCAGTTTCCCAGTCTCCCTGAATTTTAGACCACTAATTATATTATATAATTATATTACATATCAGTCTGCCTAAGTACCTCTCTATTAACAAGACACTGGCAAGGGTTGAATGGCAGAAACAGCCAGAGGAAAAAGGAGGACAGGATGCTGGAGCACTAACTAGGGTTGTTTAAGGAGACTATTGTAATTTTGAATCTGGGTTTATTTATTGCCTAACCCGGGATGGGAATGTAAGGCACAAATGCTTTTTTCACTGCATGTGATAATGTCTTATTTTATTTTTAAGTTATTCTTAATGGCAGATTTTTAATTGGTTTCAAATGAAGCCCTATTTATAAAGGAACATTAATAGGAAGGAATAAAGCACGGAAAGAAATCACACACTTTCTTTGAGATGATCAAAGAAAGACAAATGAACGGTTGGCTGTGAATTACCATCCTACCTTTCACCTCTCTGACTCTGTCTTTGTCTCACTTTACCCTTAAAACTGACATAAATGTTCCATGTAGTTCAGTCTTTGAAAAAAAATACATCAAGTATTGCATTTTAAAATCCCATTCATCAATCATTCCATCCCAACTTTTCCCAGGCTTCCCCAACTCATGTTTTCAGCAAACATGCCTGATGAATTTTTGTTTTAAAACACTTTAGAACCCATAAAATGATGTTTTAAGAAGCTATTTTAACCTGGTTTTTGGAGATTGCTTTGACTTCATAGGGCAAATCATGGATTAGAGAGCTACATCCTTAGACAACTTAGTTACTTACAAAATTGAGAGATTGGTGCATCTAGCTGAGGTACATTTCCTCCCTTGGCATTTAGCTTTTGAACTTGAGTTGGGGGGACGGGCTTGTGGGACTGGCCAGTGGCCCGGTACATGGCTTGGACCCACAGGATCCGATCTTGTTCATCGTCGCTGGCAAAAATCACCGTGTCTCCTTCTTTAACAGCATTGAAGAAGGCTCGGCCCCCTTCCAAACCTGGAATGAGATCAGATGATACCTGGATGAGATTTAGTCTCTTCCGAGCCTCATCATCACAAATAGCACACTGGGAAATGGTTTTGCCACTGACACTCTTCCCAACCATTGGTGCAATATGCTCACCCTGCTGGTTGTATGTTCTCGTATAGATCGATCTGTATCAGTGTGAGCTACCTTAAACCTGGAGTTGCTAGGGATCAGGAATTAAGTCTACCCATTTATGTTCAAGTTTCACCAACTACAGTGTATCACTCCAGCATCAGAAAAATGTTTTGGGGGGCATGATGAATATGAAGTTAAATGGCATTTAACTTGTAATTCCTCATTGAGATATGGGTAGGTCCCTTGAGTAGCAGGCAGCTCCTGGGTTGGTACACAGCAAGGCAATGAGCACTAATTAAGATTTACTATGTGCATTGTGCTAAGTGCTGGAGAGAAGAAAAGCAGAAAGAATGTTAGTCCTTACCCTCAAGGAGCTTATATTCTAATGGGAAAGACAGAATACAAAATGAAACTGAAAGGGGTTTGGGAAGCATGGTGCTGAAATCTGAAAGTCAGAAGCACAGCTAGGACGTGAATGAAGATTGGCCAGCTTGGGACCTTCCTCAAAATGGTGGTACCTGGAGGAATTCACCAATGGGAGAAGAGGGATGACATGATGGAGAGATGCTCATGGGTGAGAAGGCCCAGGGTGGATGTTCCAGGAGGCTCCAAGAACAATAGCTGGTAGACTATTTTGAGTAGTGTCTCATGGGAAGTCTTTGAAACCTATACATTGTGGCAGTGGACTTTTGGATATAATGTCATCCAAAAAGGAGTAGGATCAAGCAAGTACCTATATTAATTTCCTTCTGCCATTTATAACTCACTTCCTGTAGGTACCTGGGCACATGCCTGAAGACTCTATGGTAGTAGTCAGACCTGCCTGTGAGAAGTGAAAATATATGGACCTCCTTGTTTTCTTTAAGTCTTTCCCAGTCTCTCCAGCTGCTACAACTTTCTTCTCTAAGGTTACCTTCCTGAATCTCTACTTATATACTTACTATCTCCTTCAAAAGAAAGCTTCTTGAGGATTTTTTGCCTTTCTTTGTATCCTCAGTGCTTAGCACAATGCCTGATACGTAATAGTCAATAAATGCTTGTTAATGTTTTCATTGGTAACAAAAAAGGTTGATTCTGGCAATGATTTTCATTTTTTCCCACTTTCAGAGGTTACTGAGATTTCCATAACAAATGAGGCTGCAAGCCAAAATAAGCGAGAAAGTCCATTTTGTCCATTGACAAAGGAATGACCTGCTCTATTCTGAGTCTTTGAGAAAGAGGCTCAAGAGTCTGCTCCTACTTTCTTTCGGAGGTAGCAATGGTGGGGGTGATAGTAACAATGGCAGGGGTGATAATGCAGTAAAATCAGCATTGCTCTTTAAATGAATATTATATTTAATATTTTGTTAATATCGTTACTAATATTTTCATTGCTAGACACAACTAAACTTTTTTTTTTCTTATGGAAAGTGGCATTTCTGTCATAACAGAGGGTACCCACCAGCATGACCAGCATATAATTTGGTTTTTTTTTTTTTTTAAGGACTCTATCTAGAAAAGAACAAAGGGATTTGGGTTTGACTTTCAGAACAAAGTCATGTTTTGCCTTTTGATGTTGACTTTGCACGGTCCACTTTTTGACTCATTTTCCCCATGAGTTTTACATGGCTCTCCCAGGGTAGCAACAAGGAAAGGCTGGGCCCATTTTTATCTGAGGGTAAGCCAATGTTGGGGAGGAAAACAAACTTGCACCTGCCAATGTGAGGGCCAATTTAACGAACCATTTTGTGAAAATGCCAGGAGGCACACTTGTAAGAACAGGAGGCTCCCAACTAAAGCATTTAATTAATGCCTAATGAAGCCAGTCTTGTCTTTGTGTAGTGGCAGTGTGTAGAATTACCCATTGGAGAGCAAGGCAAGGTGGGTCACCAACTCTTAAGATGGGCTCGAACATGAGGAAAATCAGTTTCTCTGCTAGCATGGTCCTTAGGATTAGTCTCCCATACCTTGTCAGGTTAACAACCAGTCTTCCCTTGAGATCATCTTTCTTCTATGCTTATTTTATTGCATGTGGAAGAGCAATATGGGAGGATGAAAAAAGGTTTTGGGCCAAATACTACAGTATGGTTGGAAATGCTTGCCTCATGTAGATTTGGCATAAGAAAATAACTTTTCTGGGAGAGGGCTGTTGGTGCTTGTTGCTCATTAATATGCTGAAATGATCCCCCAGCCCCCAAAGTCTAGGATGCTGAAGACTGATTTCGACTGGGTTTTTGGAAAGATTACATTTTGGGGGAGGGTAGGAGAAAAACACAACTTACAAATATAAAACTTCCCCCTCGAAGGCTCCCATTTTACATGGATTTTTCAGTTACAAAGGGAATCAACGGTCTCCCTGACTTTAAATCCTTTCTTCTTGAGAACATAGTGACCATCAATGTAGAATGTGTAGGGAATCTGTTGTTCAATGTTTTCTAACCTGTGTTGTGTAGCTTTGATGTGTATGTCTGACAAATAGATCAAGGCTTTGTGCCTGAGTATATATATGCACGTATTCCATTATACGGACTTGAACCGGCAAATATATAGGCATATAGATGTACAAATATATATGTATATATTATACACACACACACACACACATACACACACACACATATATATATGCATGTATGAGTATTTTAAATTTGGCCATTACTTTTAGGAAAAATCAGAACTCATTCTGAGCTACATTTATGGGAAGGAGAACCATTTCATTGATAACTGGAGCCTGCCATAAAGTAGGGTACCTGGCTGGGGGTCAGTGTAGTCTACGGTGTAGCCATCCAGCTGCAGAAGTTCCTGAGGCTCGGCCTTTTTCTCTCGGTAACTGCACATGGCAAATGTGTACTGGCTGACCTGCAGAGACGACAGTCAAGTTGGTGTTGGGAGATCCCATTTCATATGAGCCCACAACACAAGTAACCCAACTTACCGAACCTGCTTTCTTTAGTGTTCCAGATAAGAATCATTACTAGTAACAAACAACAGCCACAATAATGTTAACAGCTCACCGTTGACTTAGCCTACTGTAGTTGAGTATAATGACCCTTGAGGTAGATAGATGAGTGAATGAATGAACTCTAGAATGGAAACTCCTTGAGGGCAGGGACTGCTACATTTTGTCTTTGTATCTCTAGTGCCTGGCATACAGTAGATAGATGCTTAAAGAATGCTTGCTGGGTTGAAATAAATTGAACAGCATACATATTATTTTCCCTGTTTTCTAGATCATACAATCATACAGTCATAAGGCATTGATACTGACCTTGGTGATAGGTGGATCTGAGTTCAAGTTCTGTCCCTGACCCATACCAGCTGTGTGCCCTTGGTCACACATTTATCCCCACAGTGTCCCAGGCAACTCCCTAAAGAGTCCAAGTTACAAAAGATGTTTCTATCTTCATGGGCCGAGAAAGTTTCTCTCCAGCAACTTCCTTCACCAATGGAACCAATAGGTCCAGTTAAAAAATTAAACAAATACAGAATTTAGAACTGGAAGGAACTTTAGAGATCTGTCTGCTCATTTTACAAATGAGAAAATTATAGCTTAGAAAGATTCAGTGATTCTCCCAAAGTTCCTAGTTTGAATCCCTAGCAGAGATGATTTTGTATCTATCTGGTCCTTCCCTGCCTAGCCCAGTGCCTGGCACATCTGGGGACAGGTTCAGATATGGGATTTCATCACCATAGGGAACTCTCAGTGTGGAAACTCCATCCACCAATACAGATATGGGCAATGTGGTAGGCAATGTCAGAGAAATGACTGCAGATTCAGACAAGTTGCCTTTTGAGGTCATACAGCTTTCCCTCTTCCTGAATATTCTCTTCGAAAATCACCATCCTTGTATCTTCTTAGGGACTAAAGTGGCCCTTCTGGAGTACCACTCTCTCTAATAGCTCCTCCAATTAGAATGTATGGTCCTTGAAGGCAGACTTTTTTGTCTTTCTATCTGTAGCTTTTAGCACAATGCCTTGAACATAGAAAGCACTTAATACATTTTTTCCCATTCATTTCTATCTCTGTCTCTCTGTCTCTCTGTCTCTCTCTCTCCCTCCATATATATATATATATATGTATGTATATATGTATATATGTATATACACACATATATATAATACATATACACATACATAATTTCCACATACCTTTCTAGTTACCTGCCTCACTTCTAAATAGATGTTGTATACATGTAAGTTGAATCACACTGAATAGATAGTACAAACATTATTATTCCCATTTTGTACATTAAAGGAAGATATCCTAGTCACTCAACCTCTTTGAGCCTAAATTTACTCATCTATGAAATGAGCAGATAGAGCAGCATGTCAGCATCTTATTCAATCTGCCCATTTCTTAGACAAGCAAACTGAGGCTGAGAGAGGTTAAGTGACTTGCCCAAAGTCTCTGAACTTGAGGACATTTTCCTTGGCATCTCCAGTGCCCAGCAGATTCTTCATGCACCTATTTAGATCTCTCAATGGGTGTTTATTGTAATGAATTGATATAGCAAAGCCAGGATTCCCTCAGGAATATGAATTCCTAAGCTTTTTTTTTCTACCACATTCCCCCAGACTCTCCTACCTCCCTAACTGCTGGGAGTTTGTCTTCTGGGACAGTGATAGGCAGAATTGTTTAGCTGGCTTGCTACTAATCAGTGGGTTGAGGTCAGTGGATAATGAACTTAGATCTGTCAGAGACCTCAGAGGTCATTCAGATCCTTACAGATAAGGAAATAGAGGCTCAGAGAGTTGTGACTTGCCCAAGGACCCATGGACAGTAAGCGTTAGTACAGGGATTTAAACCAGAATCATTTGACTCCCAATCTAGTCATTACCTGCTCCCCCTGCACCCCCTCCCATTTATTTATGTTCTAATTTAAAAATATGATTTATTTTGCAGCAAGCAAGTAGACTTGGCATGGATCCATAGGTTTTTCTTTTCTTTTCTTTTTTTTTTTGAGGAGTGTGTTTATGTGCTTTGGAAACTCATTTATCTCAGACAAGTGGGGGAATGACACTCTGTCACAAACAATGTGAACAGAATTGGTAGGTGCCAGTCATATTAAAGCAATCTTCCACCCCCCGACCTCAGCAGTGGATGTCATCCCCGATGCTGCAAGTGGCAGCCCTCACTCCTCCGAGTCACCATCTGCATGACACGGCGCATTCACCGTCCAACCTTTGATGGGAGCTTTCGGCAGCTGTAGGGGTCTCTGTCAGTCTCCAAGATTGCCTTCAGGAGCTCATCAAACTTCATCAAGACCCAGACTGGATATTTAGCATTTTAAAACCCTGGGAAGAGCTGAAAGAAGACTATTCCAGAAGCAAAGGATTCTCCCTGCTTCAGGCTAGGAACTTAGAAATCGACAACCAGCTAATTTCCAATGTCTCAGTTAAGGTTGGGTCATTGCCCCTGACTCCTGGCTTCACTTTATTAGATTAGACATGGCCTTGACCTGTGAAAGGAATTCTGACTCACTCCACCTCCCCTCGAGCCCATTTCAGCGTGCTCTCCAGCTTTGTTTGAGTGTTTTGTTCTTTTTAGATAAAGATGGAGCATTGGGGATAGATTCCGTTCCAAGACAGTTAAGTGGATAAGACATTCGCCTCCTTGAGCCTGGTGTGATTTCTTCTTTTGCAAGGACGTAGAGGCCAAGACATCCAGGGTTGATGAGAAATGATTAGACTTGAGCAAAAAGGCCCCGTTACCCTCCGGATCAATGGGTGGCTGCTGCCCTCTATTGGTTCTTGTTTAATACTTGCCAGAAAAGCAAAGCCCAGAACCACGAGGCTCTTCAGGGGCTTCCTAGTTGTTCTCTTTTAAAATCCCATCCTTGTAGCTTAGGGGGCCAAAGTGACCCTTCCTAGCTACCTCTCCTATTGTCTCCTCCTGTTAGAATGCAAGCTTTTTGGAGGTAGGGATTGTTTCTAATTTGCTGTCTTTCCACCTCTAGCTCTTAACCCAATGCCTTGAACATAGAAAGCTTTTAATAAATGATTTTATTCATTTATTCATTCACTTATCCATCCAACTATTCCAAAATGTTGTTATTCTGGGGAACTGATGCTAAATTTTTATTTTCATTCTTAATTTAGAGAATATCATAGAAAATAGGCATTTTCAAAAAAAATAAAGGATTCTACATGAAACTGCAGGTTCTATTATGGTTTGCTTATACACATGTATTTTATATGTAATAAATTCAGTAGCTAGGAGGCACAATGGCTAGAGTGCTGGGCCTGGAGTCAGGAAGACTCATCTACATGAGTTCAAATCAGGCCTCAGACACTTACTAGCTGTGACCTTGGGTAAGTCCTTTAACCCTGTTTGCCTCAGTTTCCTTATCTGTAAGATGGGCTGAAGAAGGAAATGGCAAACCACGCCAAGAAAATCCAAAATGGGTCATGAAGAGTTGGATATGACTGAAGAATGACTCAACAGCGATAATAAATTCAACCTGTAGCTCTCAAAGCTGTCCTGTTTGTCTGTACTTCTTTCTGTTCATTCCTTTGCATTAAAAACAAAACAAAACAAAAAATGATGCCTTAATGCCCCTTCTTTCTCTGTTTGTGTCTCCGTCTCTCTCTCTGTGAGAATTATTATAATAGTTTCCTAATTGATCTCTCTGTCTTAAGCCTGTAATCCAGTCTCCACACAACTTTCAAAGTGACTTTCCTGAAATTTCATTCTATCTCCTTGCTTCATAAGATCAAGTGTTTCAGGGATCATATTTAAAGGCCTTCACAACCAGTGCCTTTCCTACCTTTCTAGTCTTCTGAGTATGATAGTATACTCCTATATTCTTAAGAGTATACTTATGGTGGCACAGTGAGTAGAGCACCGGCCCTCGAGTCAAGAGGACCCAAGTTCAAATCTGACCTCAGCCACAACACTAGCCATGTGATCTTGGGCAAGTCACTTAACCCCAATTACCCTGCCTTCACCCTCTTATACTCTTCTCATACTCACTCCCTTCTCCACACACTTTGATCCAATAATTCTGTACAATTCACTTTTCTACACATATCACATTCCATCTCAGTTCATGTATCACCTTTTTCAGGAAGCCTTTCCTGATCCCTTTGGCTATAGGTGCTCTTCCTCTTAAAAACCATCTTTATTAATTTTGCATATATTTATGTATAGATTTATATATGTACATATGTGTGTATGTACATATCTGTATATATGCTGTCTCTTTCAATGGATGCAGCAGGATTGATTTTGTCTTTGTATCCATGGTACTTGGCACAGTGCCTGGCACAGAGTCATATAAATGCTTGTTAACTGGCTGATTGACCTCAGAGGTCATCCAGTCCATCCTGAACCTGAATGGGAACCCCCATTACCACTTATCTGATGATTGGTCACCCAACTTTTATTTGAAGACCCCCAATGAGAGGGGCCAGAACCCACAGTCTCATGAGTCAGTCACTTACATTTTTTAACTATACTGTTAGGAAGTTCTTCCTTATACCAAATCTACATTTGTTCTTTCTGTGTTCATATCCATTGCTTCTGGGTAAAGTAGAGCAAATTTCATTTCTTTTCCAAGTGACAGTTGTCCATTTTCTAGGTGGCAGCTCTGATATCCCCCTGTTCTGAGTCTTCTTTTCTCCAATCTCAACATTCTCAGTTCCTTCCTATGACCCATACGTGGCATATCATGGAAACTCCTCATCATCCTGCTGGCTCTCCAGCCTTTCAGGACCCATCCAGCTCTCTCTCTGTGTTCCACTGAGCCCCTCCCCCACCCCCACCTCCTCTGGATGCTGTCCAGCTGACCAATGTCTTCCCTAAACTGTGCTGCCCAGCCAGGACTGAGGACAGTGCTGAAAATATGGTCGGACCCAGAATGCCTTGCTGTGGTGCTGGCCATTGTGCCTCTCATAATGTAACCAAAACCCTGCCAGCTTCTCTTATACTAACTGACTGGTCTCATTAGGTGCTTAAACAGTGCCCCCAAAGCAGTGAAAGCTAAAAACCACACTAAGATTTTTGGAGTACCCTGCAGTTCTTGTTATTTCTCCAGCTATCTTTTCCCATAGTTCCCCTGTAGTATCTAGGTGAATTATGGCAGGAACCATGCATCACAATCCTTCCTGTCTCTGACGTGCCCAGGAGAGTTTCTTGTATATGGAATGCTGTTAATGAAACATTCGTTTGACTGATTTTAGCAAAATGACTATGAGCTAAGGTCATAAGGGTCATCTTGTCCAACTCTCCCATTCTATACATAAAGAGACTTAAGGATGTTACGTGATTTATCCAAGTTATGCTGGGCAGTGATGCTCAAAGAGAGGACATGAACCAGTCAATTCACTGACTCCAGTCAATTTTCCTATGTTGACCCTTTTCCTCCCTCATCCCTTTTACTGTTTCACAGGAGGAAATTTCAATAATTTACTTCTGATACGAATTGGATCTGAGATTTTGTTGGTAAAGGGAAATTTTATATGAAGAAATTCCCTCTATCAATGTGGGTCAGCACCTTCTCTGTATTTGAGAGCTTTCTGGTGCTCTGAGAAATGCCTGAAGTCACAAAGCCACTACGGGTCAGAAATGAGTTTTGAGATAAGGTCTTCCCAGATTTACCAAGAACTCTGACTCATTTGATCCTCACAACAACCCTAGGAGATAGGTGCAGATGGGGAAACTGAGGCTAAGAGTAAGCCACTTACTTGCCCAAGGACACAACTAGTCCTACTTTAAACTCAGGCTTTGTGACTCCAATCCTAGCACTATGCCAGCTGGCTGCTAGGCTGGAGGGTGGCTCTAGGATCTGCCACGCCATGTTGCCTTTTGGAGTTTATATTACTCTAAATCAGCATCTTCCGTGGAAAACTGATTCCCCCTGACCCAGCATAGGGTCATCTTCTGTGCCTTGAAGTGGAAATTCAGCTACTCTACTTGATAATCTAGATACGATAGAAATGATGCAACACCACAGAGGCACCCTGCCTCAAAGCAGCGATTAGATGAATTTGGATCTCTGAGTCTTAGTTTGGTTCATGTTCATTCATCCTTTCCCAATGAAGACTTGTGTATTGCTGCCCCCTTCTGGGGAAATGGCTGAAGTTGTCATTGGCAGGCCAAATGCTGCTAAATTTCCCTGGCTCCATTCAAAACAATTAGGAGACTTTTCAGCTTTGGTTTGACAGCCTACACTAGGAAATTAGAAAGATTTAAAGAAATGCATTTTCTCTGAAGAATTCAATGACTCCAAGTAATAGAATATTGGTCTTCAAAGAACTGGAATTACCCAAAAGGCCATGGAGGGAATCAGAGTGTAGGCTGTAAGTTATTAAAATTAGGATGAGTGGTACAAAGGATACTCCCATAATATACCAAGGAATTGGTGCTCTCATTGATCTCTTTGGTGATATAGATCTCAACCTGTTTGTCCCTGTTCATCTTGAATGACTGCTGTTCATATCATAGGAACATAACTTTAGAAAGGGAAGGGTCCTGGGACACCACGTAGACCAGTTCTCTCATTTTGCCTAAGAAGAATTGGAGCACAGAGTTTAAGCCACATGCCCAAAGTCATACGTATACTATATATCAAAAGTGGGACTTGAACCCAGGCTCTCTGATGCCAGACCCAGGGCTCTTTCCACTGTATCATATCACAGGGGGTCTACCTAACATAGAAGAAATAACCAGGCATAGGGTATTAATCTATTATGGCCTTGGCATTTGTTTGGGATCAAATTTGTGATTTCATCAGTGTAAGAAGCTCCTAGTAAGAAAACTCTATGTACCAATGCAGAACAATACATTAGTTGCAACTTAGAGAGTTAGAGTATTGTCTGGGGACAGCAAGAGGTTAAATGACTTGACCAGGGTCACACAGTTGGTATGTGGCAGAGATAGGACTAGTAACGGGGTCTCCTTGACTCCAAGGTCAGCTATCTATGTACTGTGCAACACTGTCTCTAGCTCTATTATGTATGGGTCAAAAATATGGTGGCTAGATCACCTAGTAAAAGCAGGGGCCACTACTGGAGAGCCCATCCACATGCACCAATGATATTCATGAAATGTGAAGAGGGCTTGAAAAAGATTACTAGTACATTGACAAGGTCCCCTAAATAGACTTATGGAAGGAGATGGACAAGAGTTGGTGATGATGGACAGATGTGGGTAGGCTACGATCTGTATTTTTGGAAGAAATATGTACTTTGATGAGATCATAGATTCATTGGATTATTAAATGTCAGATGGTAGGCTCAAGCCATCAGGGCTCTTAGAGAGGATGTAGTCCAACCTCCCTTATTTTACAGTGAAGGAATTTGGGCCAGAGATATTAAATATCTCGACCAATTGGCTGGTTATATCAGAGGCAAAGATTTGATCCTACATCTCTTGACTCTTGCTCCTGGGTTTTGAGCTATATCATTTCCAGAAAAAATTCCTGTGGTCTAATTCTTAAGCACTTCTGTTTGTGGGTCAGATTATTATAGATTTTCAACTGGGAGAATTATTAAGAGATCATCAAATCTAACAGCCCACATTTTACAGGAGAAGAAACTGAGGGCTAGAAAAGCAAAATGACTTTCCAGTTGGCCTGACTGTCTCCTATTTTCCATCTCTGTGCTCAGAGGGCACTTTTTCCCTGCCCCTTTCTCCTTGATGTATCTCTACTCATCTTCAAATTTCTACTCAAGTTTCACTTTCTACATGATCCCCTCATTTCTTTATAAATGTTGTCTTCCCTATAAGCTATTTGAGGAAAAGGACAATTTCTTTTTTGTCTTTGTATTTCTAGCACTTAGCACATTGCTGTCACTTAAGTATTTGCTTATGGGTTGATAGTCCAAGTCTAAGTCCCAAGGTCAGAAATAGGAGCATATCTTGGGATTTGAACCCAGATTCTCTGGCTATGAACATCATTGGTACATACCAAACCCACCTATTGAGATATACCAAATTGTTGGTGAATCTTGGTTTTAATAAAGTAGACACTGCAGAATTAATTGCTGATCAGCTTTGCTCCTTAAAGAGAACAATATTTAAGACTTGGAAGTTAAAATTAGGAATCGCCTCTACTCTTGCTAGGGCTGTTGCCCTTCACTGAAGTAACCTTTGCTTTTTGAATTCAGGTGTGACTCTGGGCAAGTGACAGCCTCTTTGAGACAGCTTCCTCATCTGTAAAATGAAGGGGTTGGACTAGATGGTCCCTAATGTCCTTTTCACTCTAAATCTATGGTGCTGTGGCACAAGAGACTCTGTTTTGGACATGAGTCTATGATCTCATAATGTTGATGGAATATTGATACTATGTTTTAATGGAAAAATTAAATCTCTCACCATATAATTTGAGTACAGGATAAAATAGAAAGTTAAAAAGAAATCTGTTCATTTCTCAATCTAAATAAATTCAGAAATAGCCATCTCAGAGAAAAGGTCAATATTCAATGGAACCATAAAGAGTGAAGGGATGGGCAGGGAGAAACAATTTGGAGGACCAAGATTGTCTGCAATCAGGACTTTTTTGTTATAATTTATCTTATTTTAGAGTCACCAGACCTTAGATTTTGAGCCAGGAGGGTCCTTAGAGGCATCTCATGCAATGTCTTCATTTTACAGGGGAGAAAACCGAGCTGAGAGAGGTGAAATGTCTCTTCACTTTTATGGGTCTCAGACAAGTGCCCACAATCTAGAGGGCTTCCCCATACCAGGAATTCCACAGGATCATGAAGGAATATGCTTTTGTTTGTATTTTTAAATCACAGTTTCCTAATTCACATACAAATGACTTCCACCCATTGATGGAACTTTGCTTCCACCAAAAATACTGAACCTTTGTGACCAATGTAACAATCGATCTGGCTCCCATCTATGTTCCAATTCATTCCTAAGGTCAGTTTAATTTTTAACCACAATTCAAGGTAACTGACATGGACACTAGCATTTTCCTGTGACTGATAACAGGTCATTATATCATCAGGAAGCAGGGATTTTCCCATAAGCTACAACAGTCAGGATGCTTATAAATTCAGTTTGGGGTTGGGAACCTGGCACTGAATGGCTCCATAGAGCTAGACACATATACTTTGCTGGTTTAGTCTTAATAATAGCTACCATTTGTATAGCATATTATGATTCACAAAGTGCTCAGTGTGTATAAATGTATGTATGTGTGTGTGTATGTATATATATATATATACATACATATCTATACATACATACATACATATATACATCTATATATATATATATATATGTTTGTGTGTGTATGAAGGGTCCCTGATCCTCACAACCATAAAGGGTAGGTATTATCAGCCCCATTTTACAGATGAGGAAATGGAGGCAGAGAGAGGTTAAGTGACTTGCTCAGGGTTATACAGCTGATATCTGAACTCAGGTCTACCTCACTCTAAGTCCCACTTTGGCTTCCTAGGTGCCTGGAGTGAGGAGGTCTAATTTTGAAGATTCCAACAATCCAGCTTTTGATGAAAATTGTTTTGGACATTTTGCTAAGATGTTAAATTTTTAAAAAGTGTAAACATTTCATAAGAAAACTGTAAATTTCTTTTTGTTGTTGTTGTTTTATCTGGAAACTGTTCTTGTGCAAAATAACCCAATCTTGAAGTATTGACTTATTGATACTCTGAACCTGGAGTAGTACAAAATATTATTTATTCATTGGTGCTAAAATGGAAATAAACAAACATGGCACAGCTGCTCTTACAAATAATGACTCTCAATCAGTCAACCCTTCTAAACTGGGCTTCTTCTTTAAGAGGCCTTTCCAGATTCCCCCTGTTGTTACTGCCTTGTCCCTAATCACTCTGTATTTCAGTCTTGTGAGCATATCTGTCTGTGTGTAAGTAAATATGTGTACATATATGTGCCTATACATATATGTTTATATATTTGTTCAGTCATGTCTGACTTTCCATGACCCCATGGCCCACGTCATGCCAGTAATGTCCATGGGGTTGTCTTGGCAAAGACAGAGAGTGCTTTGCCATTTTCTTCTCCAGTGGATTAAGGAGAACAGAGCTTAAGTGATTTGGCCAGGATTGTGCCCCTAGTAAACTCAGAAGTTAAGTCACAGAGCTAGTAAATGAATGAGGCTGGATTTGAACTTGGGTCTTCTTGACTCTGGGTCTTGTGTTCTATCCATTGAGCTATCTAGCTGCCTATATATACACTCAAATCTTAGTGCAGTTTAATTTTTCATGATAAACTGTATGTATTTATCTGTGAATGTGGTATATATCTTCTAGTAGAATGGAAACTACTTGAGGGCAGGGATTATTTCAGTTTTGTCTTGGTATCCCCAGCAGATAGAGCAAGAATTCTTAATTTGTGGCCCCTAGACCCCTTGGGGTTTGTAGATAGATTCCAAGAGGTCAGTGAATTAAAGAAAAAAGATCCCCACCATTTGAATAATTGTATTTCAATATAATTGATTTCCTCAGAAATCTCATCTATTTTATTTTACATTTTTCTGAGAAGGGGTCCATGGGTTTCTTCAGACTATCAAAAAAGTCCACGAGGGGAAATAAGGGAAGAGAATCAGTACTTCTTTAGCACCTGATATGTTCCAGGCACTGTGATAAATGCTTTTTACAAATATTATCTCATTTGATCCTCATAATGACATAAAGAGTAGGTATTATTATTATTATTATTACCCCATTTTACAGTTGAGGAAACTGAAGTAAAAAGAAGTGACTTGCCCCATGAGATCATGACACATGACTCAAAAAATGTTTAGA
Source organism: Pseudochirops cupreus (assembly GCA_028627135.1). Classification (NCBI taxonomy): domain Eukaryota; kingdom Metazoa; phylum Chordata; class Mammalia; order Diprotodontia; family Pseudocheiridae; genus Pseudochirops; species Pseudochirops cupreus. The sequence continues at coordinate 402,860,534 of CM053583.1, read as the reverse complement.
ACTCTGATCTAAAGCAAAGTACCTAGGACGGCATAAGAGCTTAATATGTGCTTGCCCCACAAGCAAAACACTCTTGATACTTTAAATAATCCACCAAAGGCTTCCCAGTGCTACGTAAGCACATATACCATGATGAAGGAGTCAATATCTATGTTTCTTCTGTTGCATTCAGCCTCCCTGGTGTTGGATGTTCAGTAAATCACAACAACTTCAGAAAACATTCTCATATATTTTTCTCAAGTTGGAGGACATTGAGGCTTGGGAATGGAATTTGAACCCATGCAAGTCAAAGTTGTGGGGTCATAAGATGAAGTTCAATACTGAGACACTATTATTCTAGGAGGACTAGATTCATGGGATGAGAGGATCAAAGGCTTAGGGCTAACCATGTAGTGCAATCCTTTCCTTTTACAAATGAGGAAACTAAGGCTCAAAGAGCCTCAATGACTTGCCTAAGAATAGAGTGCCACCATCAAGAACCCAGGTCTTCTTGACTCCTAACCCCTAGTCTCATGCTCTATCCACTATTCCACACTGCCCCAGCCAAGTACTGATGTATACCATCATTCCCATATCAAGTGATCTTAGGAATCAGAGCTCAGTGACTGATACATCAAAGCTTTTGGCACATGAATGGATTACACTCAGCCATGTCCTGTCTTGTGATGAAGGAGACCTGTTTCTAGCCAGCCTCAGGGTCATAATCTTCCATAACTTTCAATCCTGGGTATCTCGGCTTTGAAGTTAAAACATACACCGAGGTTCTGCCAGACTGTTTCTATAGACTTTGTATTTGAATGATTCAAGGCTCCAAGTAAGCACCACTGAAGACATGGAAAGTCTCTTACTTGAAGGAGAACATTGTACTCTCTGAGATTCATTCTGACCTCCAGCAAATGTTTGTTCTTTGTCCCAGCAAGCAACTGGCATTTGTTGGATGAGCCATGTGGCAATCTGAAAGTCGCTTGTGAGGGGGCTGATCCAAATGTAAGGAACATGTGGTCAGAGAAGATCTGGGAAGCAACACTGAGTGGTGGGAAAAAAAAAACAAACCCAAAACATTGGGTTTGGAGTCAAGAGGAGTGGGTTCTATGTTCCTTCCCAACTCCGTTTCTATGAACTCAGACAAGTTGTTTAAGATGTTGTTTAAATTCATTTTCCTCATCTGTAAGATGAGAATAACCATACAGTTATTGTGGAGATCAAACAAAATATGCCTAGGACTTGGCAAATTTAAATTTGTGTGAGAGGTGTCATGGATAATGTATTGGGCTGGGAGTCAAAAAGGCCTAGGTTCAGGTCTTGTGATTGATGATCAATAGCTTGCTGGAAGGCACTTTAGAGGTTGTCAGATCCAACTTCTTCATTTTATAGGCAAGGAAACTGAGGCTGAGAGAGGGTAAGTAATTTTCCCAGGGTATACAGATGACAAAGGTCCAAGGAAGGATTGAACCTTGGGGCTTCCTGATTTTAGCCACTGGGCCCTTGAGCTACCTGGCTATATGACCACGAATGACATCGATCTGTCAGTGTTCTAAGTGACTCTAGGTTATAACTGAGTTGCTGATCTGTATCAATGGAAGGAGATTTTGGGGGGGGCACAATTTTTTTTAAATACTTGCATCATAGAGCCAGAATTCTTTAAGTTGTTGTTCAGTTGTGTCTTGACTCCTCATGACCCCATTTTGGGATTTTCTTGGCAAAGCTACTGGAATGGTTTACCATGTCCCTCTCCAGTTCATTTTACAGATGAGAAACTGAGGCAAAAGGGGTTAAGTTGCCCAAGGTCACATATCTAGTTAGTGTCTGAGGCTGGATTTGAACTCGTAAAGGTGAGTCTTCCTGACTTCAAGCCCAGTGCTCCGTCTATTGCACAACCTAAATGGCCACAGACACTGAACCCTGACCAAAAAAAAATGCTAGGAAATTATTAAAAGACAGCCATATACCTTCTCTAAAGTAAATGAAAACGTTGAATGTTAGCAGTGGGTCTTGAATATTATCTGGGAAGTCTTTGAAGCAAAAGGTGGATGATCACTTGTTGAGTTGAACATTGTGCAATGGGTTCGGCCTGATGGTCTCTGAGGTCCCTTACAATTCTCAAATTCTGTGATGATTCAACTCCATAGTTTTATAGTTGAGCAAACTGAGACCCAGGGATGCCCAAGTTCACATAGCTCATTAGTATCAGGCCTAGGCCAAGGAACCAGAGATCTGACCATCAGCCCAAGGCCTCTTTCTCTATAGCAATGGTTCTACAATTGAATAAGGGAGGTGTCAAGGATTACAGCCATTCTGTATAATGAATTCACAGGCAGATATACTGAGGTTCAAATGAACCACCAAAGAATTCATGATAGAAATAAAGGTTTGGTTGCTGCCGTTTTATAAACATCATGTCCTACAAGGGCCTGGTCAACTCCACAGCAATGGTAGGTGTGCTTGGACCATGCTTGGACAAGCATGACATTGTTCCATGGGGTACAGCAGAAGGAACACTAGATCTGGGGTCAGGGGACATTGGCTCAAACCCTACCTCTAAGACTTCTGAGTGACCTTGGAGAAGTCATTCCCCATCTCTTGGCTTTAGTTTGCTCCCCTGTAAAGTAAGGAGATTGGACTAAGATCTCTAGAGTCTCTTCCAATTTTGAATCAATGAACTATGAAGTTGATACCCATTGTTTGTACCTGGCTGGTGTGTGTGTGTGTGTGTGTGTGTGTGTGTGTGTGTGTGTGTGCGTGTGCGTGTGTGTGTGTGTGTGTGTGTGTGTGTGCATGTATATGTATCTCATTCTCTGACCATGATACCCACTAATAAGTAAAGTAGCTATTCCCCCTTTTGTGTTTACTACTAGCTGCTTTGCTTATTGTAGGTCTTAGAATGCCTACTATAAACAAGCCATTTATGATTAATCATCTGCTCTTTCAATTCTAGTACTCAAATCTAGTACAGGAATTCTCACCAAAGGATAATTTTCATAGATCAAAATAAGGACACAAAATGGAGGACTGGCTTTACTTTTTCTTTTTTGGGATGGGGTTGGGGCTGGGAAGGAAGAGTCTGGAGCTGTGATTTCATTGGATTGGTATGGGAGAACTGCCAGTATGAAAGGTCCCTCTACTACTAGCATAGACCAGCAATGTGCCTACAATCTACTCATAGAGGGGCACTTGGGGAACTGAGAGGACAATTGACTTGCTAGCGGCCATATCCTTAGTCTTATAAGGCTGTTCTTCTAACCTCTAAGGCTTAGTGTCTCACACTTCCCTGACGGTTTTCATCAAGCAACTGAATGAAAATTAAAAAAAAAAAGATTTGTCAGGATGTTTGATCTATAAGAAGCCCAACACTTGTATTTCTGGAAACATTTGAATGATAGATGTGGGGTAGCAGTTGACATGGTCACCCTTCCCTTTCTCACTCCTGGAAATTCTAGTTATTTTCATCAGAGGCATCAGTGTATAGCTCAGACCTGGACAGATATCTATTTGAGGGAAGGGAGGCATCATGGACAAGTGGGGGGAAAATGCTGGATTTGGAGCCAGAGGATCTGAATTCAAATCCTTATTCTAACATTTGCTACCTGACTTTGAGCAGGGTCCTGCAGTTCTGTTTCCTTAACTAAAAAAATGAGGTGGAGGTGGGGAGAGGAAGGGGGGTTAGCTTTGTTGACCTCCGTGGTCCTTCCTAGCTCTTAAACTGTGATCCGCTAAAGAATCATTGAAAACACAACATATAGCTGTGTCAGGAAATTGGACTTCTAATCTGCTCCTGACTAGCAATGTAACCTTAGACATTTATATAATACAATAATGGCAACAATAATATCATTTGAAGGTTTGCAAACCGCTTTTAAAATAGTATCTTATTTTATTCTTACAACAGCTCTGGTAGGTGCTGTTACTAGACCCATTTTACAGATGAAACTACAGCACTCATTGTCTTTCCCCCTCAACCCTGTCCGCCTCCTACCTTCCCTATCACTACAGAGGGCAACACCGTCCTCCCAGTCCCTCAGGCTCCCATCTAGTGGTCAACCTGGGCGCTCCGCCGTATCCAAGCTGTTGCCAACATCTGTCAGTTTCACCAATACACCCCCTTTCTGTCCTCTGACATGAATGCCCCATTCTAGTACAGACCCTCCTCACCTCACGCCTAGATTGTTTTTGCCTCAAGTCCCTCCCTGCTCTGATCCATCCTCTGTTCAGCCATTAAAATGATTTTCTAAAGTTCAGATCTGATCATGTCACTCCCCTATTCAATAAACTCCAGTGGCTCCCCATTACCTCTGGGCTCAAATACAAAACGCTCTGTTTGGCATTCAAACCCCTCATAACCCAGCACCCTCTTCCCTTTCCAGTTTTCTCACACCTTACTCTCCCACATATATTCTTCAACCCAGTGACTCCTGCTTCCTTTAGGCCCCAACTAAAGCCCCACTTTCTAGAGGAAAAATTCCCTAACCCCTCTTTATTCCAGTGTCTTCTCTCTGTTAATTATTTCCTATTTATCCTGTATGTAACTTGTTTGTATACAGTTGGTTGTGTGTTGCTTCCCCCATTAAATTGTGAGCTCCCTGAGGGCAGAGATTGTCTTTTACCTCTTTTTGTATTCTCAGAACTTAGCACAGTCCTTGACACATATATGGTAAATATCTAATAAACACTTATTAATTGATTGATAAGGCTGACAGAGGGTAAGTGACTTGTCCAGGGTCACAGTCAGTAAGTGTCTGAGGTCAAATTTGAACTCAGGTCTTCCTGACTCGAGGTCCATTGTGCCACCTGGTGTCCCTGGACCCTAATTTCCTCACCTGTAGAAGAAGGGAATCAGACTTGATCCGAGGTTTTTAATCTTTTTTTTTTCTATGCCATAGAACTCTTTGGCTTTCTGATAAACTCTTTGGGCCCCTTCTTAGAATAATGTTTTTAAATGTATAAAATAATATTCATAGGATTAAAGTGGAAACCAAAGGTTAATGAAAATAAAGAGGTAATTTTTTTTCCATCCAAGTTCACGTACCCTCCTGAAATTTATCCATGGATCCCTTGGGATCCTGAGGAACGAGGACCCTGAGGACTAGATGGATTTTCCTGATCTGCCACTTTAGGTCTTTACAGGAAAGGTGAGGTTCAGTTAAAAACAAAGAGCAAGAAGAACAACAACAGACCAAACCCTCTACCCACTGATGGGAGAGATCAATCAGCCTCGTGCTGGTACAGATTGACTTCTTTAGTATTGATCTAACTCCGTTTACCCAGTGTCTCGGAAGTGTCTGCCGTGTGCCAGATAGAGTCCCAGGCTCTGGAAACACACAGAGATCAGGAATGCTTTCTGGTAGGAGGTGATGCTGAGCGAAACGTTGGGGAGAGCTGGGGATTTGATGAGGCATAGTGGAGGGCAGATTTGCCTCATAGGTCTAAGTGACAGGCTGCAGGACTCAGAGAGGGATGTGATAGGCTCTTTTAGGGGGATAGACAGTGAGGCTGGAACACAGAGCATGTGATGGGGAGTGTCTGGAAATTAAGTCTGGAAAGGTAAGTTGGGGTCAGAGTGTAGAGGGCTTAAAATGTCAAATAGAGGAGTATGCCTTTGATTGTAGAGTCCCAAATAGGGAATCACTAAGGAGTCTTTATCGAGGGAACAAAGTGCTTTGGTTTCCCAACCAGGACTCCAGGTTCAGTCCGTTCTTTTGACAGCTCTGTGGAAGATGAATTGGGGGTGGGAGGAGACAGAAGCAGAGATCAATTAGCAGGCTATGAGGGGTCTTAATGAGAGATGATGAGAGCTTGAAATAGGGTTGTGAGCACCAGAGCAGAAATCAAGAAAGGACCAGGGAGGGAGAAAGGAAAAGTCACCGAGGGGGAAGGGACAAGACTAGACAAGAAGTGGGTAGCCATAACAACTGGGCTAATCAGATCTGGACCAGGTCTCTGTCTCTGTCTCTGTCTCCCTCTCATTCTCTGTGTCAGTCTTTCTCTGTCTGTCCCTTTCTATGTCTCATGCTCAATCTTCTCTGTCTCTGACTCTATTTCTCTCTGTGTCACTGTCTCTGTGTCTCTGTCTCTCTCTTTTCATCTTTCTCCTCCCTTGCTGCATCGACACTCTGGAGAGCCCATCACACTGAGACCCTGCTCTCCTGACTCCCTCCCTGGCACCACAATTTTGTGAAGGAACCCAACCCTGCTCCACCTAACATATAATTGTTCTCTCTCTAGGCTTCAGATTCCTGATTCTCCATACTCATTGCACTGGTAAGGTCATTCCTCTCCCCCAGTTCCCAATGATGTTGTCTTATATCATTAGAATTTCATCTTCTGTCTTGTGTGCTTGTCTTTATGTCCTTAGCACTTGGCACAGTCAGTGCCTGGCACACTATAAGCACCTTATTTTTTCCTTCTTCCCTCCCTTACTCTTTTTCTTCCTCCTTGCCTTTCTTCTTTTCCTTCCCTCCCTCCCTCCTTCCTTTCCTCCCATCCATCCATCTTTCCTTTCTTCCTTCCTTCCTTCCTTCCTTCCTTCCTTCCTTCCTTCCTTCCTTCCTTCCTTCCTTCCCTACTCTATCCCCCCTTTCTTTTTCAATGATGTGGAATCCCAATGTCTTGCCTTCTGAATTTAGATGAGGTAATCCAATGAGTGTTTATATGCTGGGGCCAGGCCAACTTCTTTCCTACACCCTAAAAATCACTGCTGCTCCCACGTTCATCTCAGTTATGCTCCTCAGGCACAGCATGGATCTGACATTCTGAGAAAGAGGGCTCAGTAGAATGAGCTGAACTCATTCGTTATGAGGAAAGAAGAAATGGGGTCTATATGACCCCAGGGCAAATTTTAGCACATTTCCCCACCTGTTTTTTCTTTTGCAGAGCAATTTCTCTCAAATAATAGGTGATTAGAGGCTTTCTTAGGTTCTTAGTCATTTAAAAATTGTCAGAGGGATGTCATTGGGTAGCAATTAGCCTTTTAAGCATGGCAAGGATGGATAGCTCCCATAGAGTGATGCTCAGGCTACTTGGCCTCCTCCTGTGGACCAATGATTTAGAAGTGGAACTCACCTTTGAAGGCTTCTAGTTCAAACACTCTCATTCTACATATGAGGAAACTGAGGCCCAGAGAGGTGAGCTATTGTGCCTGAGATTACACAGGCATTAAGTGGAGGAGGCAGGATTGGAATCCAGGTCCTTTGATCTCTAAGTCTGTTCTTTGTCCTGTCCCACACTGGCTCTTAGGAGATATCTCCTGACCTCACGAACCCACACTTCTCTTTTCTCCCCTGAGCTCCTACATCATAGGTTACCAGTGGTGTTGGGGGAGGAATATTGGATTCCCAGCATGGGAATGGAGCTGGGTTGGAAACCTGGCTTTGCCACTTGTATGACATTGGGCAAGTCACTTCACCTTTCATGGTCTGAGTTTCCTCTTTTATAAAATGAGCAAGTTAGATCAGACAACCTCTGGGAGCTCTTCTAGCCCTACGTCCAAGTTCTCACAATCCCAGGATAATACTAGCATAATAGACATTCTGCATCTAAGATCTCATGATCTCAGGATAACACTAGTATAATAGGCTTTCTGGGTTATAGCAAGAAAGTTGCTCAGCATCCCAGGGAACTGACTAAATAGTCATTCATTCATTCATTCATTCATTCATTCATTCATTCATCCATTCATTCTGCCAATCAGTCAGCCAATCAACTCAACTCATCCTTGCCTGCTCACACCAAGTAACCCTTCCCCAAGTCACAGGACCATAGTGCCAGAGTTGAAAGGGCCCACAGAAGCCTCAACACCCTTATTTTATAGCAGAGACAAACAAGCATCTCACTACCATTGTACTCTAAGTTTCAGTCCATTTTTACCCTGGATACTGAGTCTATTTGTGGGGCATGTTTTGAACCAACTGCTCTTATCTATCATCTGAGTAAAAATACCTTTCTTAAAAAAAATCAGCTAATTGAAATATAGCTGCCTGATGTTAATGGAAAACACACTGGTAGGGGCTTGTGAATAATAGTCCTAGAAACTCATCCCCTGCAGGACTACCCTTATAACTCTGACAGAAGCAGCAATCAGCTGACCTTCTGGGGGCTTCAGCTTGGAAATGTATTTGCAGGATGAATGAGTGAACCCAGAAGAGACGCTACAACGGGAACAGGATCAGAATCTAAATACACCTTTCATGATGGCAGCTATTTAGACACATGAAAGATTTGGATTTCATTGATGGTAGATGAAGTAGATCACAGCCTATTTATCACTTAGAAAAGTCTTAGGGAGTTGGCGTGATCTACATAGAGGGTAAGGGACCTGCCCAGAGTCATACAGCTAATGGATGTCAGATGTGGGATTTGAACTCAAGTCTTACTTAGGCTTCAAGCTCATCTACTTCATTTTACTGCCCCACCCCTTTAAAAAATTAGACCAGACACTGAATTAAAATGTTACCTGGACCAATACAAAAAACCTTTTCTTCCATCTCTTCCAAACATTCTTACCAATGGCCCATAAGTACCTAGAAGAGGAAAAAACAAAAATCCAGTTAAGGTGAGTGGATGGGGGTGACCGAATTATGTCCCAGAGCCTCAGAGAGATAAACCACGCATTGTACCCATCAGTACATAAAGCCTAATGACAAATCCATCATGAGTTTCAGGAAACGTTTATGAACACATCCCTTTAAAGGGACCAAGTGGTGCCGGTGTTAAAACCTTTGGGTGAAAAAACTGCTTGAAAAATGTGGCAGAGAGGAGAAAAAACTGGTGCTAAGCCCCTTCAATTGTATTTATTTTACTTCTGGAAAGATCTAATTAAAAAAAGTATACAGTCTTTTTTTCCTATTGTGTGTTCTTAGGGGAAAAAAAAGGAGAGCTCTAATTCTTGAAAGAAATTTCTAGCTAGGAGCATCCCATCGCTTCTGTGAATGGTAGCTGATTTACATGAGGAAATTCTTATTGTCATCAGGAGAATTTTTTCACCAACCCTTTCTAAGACAGGAACTGTGCATATACTATCTGTAACTAAACAGCAACAGCTGAAAATAACAGACATTTCTAGCTTTGAACAAACCTCACATGGGAAGACTGAGTTTCACAAAATAAACTAGGGGATGATTCTTCACTTCAGAGAAGGGTTCTCCATAGGATTGTTCTGATACCCTTCCCTGTCACCTAGCATTGAAAACACAGAGCAATAGGCACAGTTTGGATTTATATACAACTTTTTGGATGCACACTTGTGAACAAACATAGAGAGGGAGAGATCTATATTTTAAGATCTATGGGGTACATAGCTTGTGATGTAATTTCACCAAGGTCAATCTAATCCATGTGATGTCCCAATGAATTAAAGAAAAAGAAGGTCCTCTAAAGTCAATTTCAGTACTCATCCATGATACCACATAGTACTGGATTTAGGGTCAAGAAGATGAGTTCAAATCCAGCCTCAGACATTTATTAGTGATGTGACTCTGGGAAGGTCCTTTAAAGCACTGTCTGCTTCATTTTCCCCACTAGTAGATGGGGATAATAACATCACTGAACTCTCAGGGTTGTTGTGAAGAAAAAATTAAAAAGTAAGTTATTATTAAAATTCTGACTTTGTTATTTACTCACCTGTGGCTTTGGGCAAGTCACTTTGTCTGGACTTAACTTTCTTCTTCTGAAAAGTGACAGTATTGGTAATACTGCCTTCTATAGCCCCTTTCATCACTGAATGACTCTAAATAATGGGATGGGAGTTTCTTGTGCATCTCATTAGCTGGCTCTGAAGGCAATGCCCAAAGAATTCTAAAAATATCTTGAGCAACGGTTATAACATTGGAGTATGCGTAGAGAATCTCAGGGTGACTGGAACAAGATACTTTGATGTTTAAATTCCAATTCATTTGCTAATAAATTAGTCTCACTGTTTAATAGTCATTTCTCCAACACAATATTTGTTTCTTGAATTCAACAGTGCATTGCATAGAATTATGGAGACTTAGAAAGGACCCAAGAAGTCACATTTTCAATCTCTATCAAAATTATATTATCTTGTGTGACCTTGGGCATGGCATATCAGTGGTCATTCATCATATTCTTAAAATCTCTGCCAATCATTGGAACTTATTATGTTGAGACAGCCCATTTTGTTTTTCATATCCTTAGTTGTTAAGACTTTTTTTTTTTCCCTGATTTTGGGCTGACATCCGCCTTCCTGTAACTTTCACCCATTGGTCTTAGCTCTGATCTCTGGGCTCAGCAGAACTGGCCTAATCATTCCTTATGACAATCCTTCAAATAATTGATGATTGCTATCAAGCCCTCTTGCTCAATCTTCTTTGATCCATGCTAAATATACCTGGACCCTTTACCATCCCGGTTATCTAATGCTAGTATACCCTTCATCTTGCCAACATTCCCTCTCAAATGTAACAGTCCATATTGGACACAAAACTCCCTCTACATGTGGCTTGAACAAGGTAGAGTACAACAGGACTTTCCTTGCTCTGGGCAGCACGCTGCCATCACTGAAGCTTAACACTACATTAACCCATTGGTTGCTGCATTACATTGTTGATTCATACTAAACTTGCAATCCAATTAACCTCTAACTGCTCTCTTGTCTCCTTTACCCTGTATTGATGTAGTTGATTTTCTGACCTTGCTGAAGGCCTTTACATTTATCTCTATTCAGTTTTAGATCTTGATTTTATCAGTCCCTATATTATAGTAGATGTATAGTCTCTATATTCCTCCCTGCTTTCCATTATCTGCAAACTGAATAAGCAGACTATTTATACATTTCTCTTGTTATTATTCAGTTCTTTCAGGCTCGTCTGACTCTTCATGACCCATATGTGGTTTTCTTGGGAAAGATACCAAAGTGGTTTGCCATTTCCTCCTCCAGCTCATTTTACAGATGAGGAAACTGAGGCAAACAGCATTAAGTGACTTGCCCAGGGTCACACAGCTACTAAGTGTCTGAGACTGGATTTGAACTCAGAAAGATAAGTCTCCCTGACTCCACGTCCAGTGCTCTGTCCACTGTGCCCTATATTTGTCTACATCTTTTATAAGTAAAATCTACAGCTAACAATATAATTCAATAAGTGTATATCATATCCTTACTGTTTTTGCCTTGCCTGGGTGCTGAACATGCAGAGATCTTTTGAAAACATAGAATAATGGAATTTTAAATCTGGAGACCATATAGTCCCCCAACCTTCCTTTGTAGGACTAACAGTCTGCCCAGGGTCATGCAGAACATTGGTGGCAGAGCTGGGTCAAGAACTTAGGCCTTTTGACTTTTAGTTCAATTTGCTTTCCTTATCCACACATTTTTTTCAGTCTCATTCTGTTAGAAAGCAAGAAAATGCTTTTTTATAAAGAGACTCTTCAGGTCTTTAGTTGAGAATGGAGGCAGTGAGGTTGTGCAGTGGATAGAGCATCGGTCCTAAAATCAGAAAGAACCGATTTCAAATCTGGCCTCAGATACTTGCTAGCTGTATGACCTTGGACAAGTCACTTTACCTTGTCTTCCTCAGTTCTTCATCTGTAAAATGTAGATAATAAAAATACCTACCACCCAGGATTATTGTGAGCATGAAATGAGATATTTATAAAGTGCTTATAATTATTATAATTCCTGAGGATATCATTCTAAGGCAATGTCTTTGGGATCTGATATTGCCAATCTACTTGAGCAAAACAGGCAATTTCTTTCTGTTCACATTACTAAGGTGGGGAAAGAATAGGGAGGAAAATGTTCAGAATTTTATAAGCTAGTTGAACCAAGAAGGCAGAATTCAGATGACTGAGCTTAATTTTCAATGGAACAAATTGAATAAACATGGGAAATAGAAAAAAATATATTACATTCAAAGGAGATTAAGGATGACAAATTTCTCTTCTGGTGGCTCATGTTACTCACAAAAAAGTTTTTTTCCGAATGAGGAATGGATAATTAAAATTAATGAATTCATAGAAACCTACATCTAGATCAGGAAGGAACCTTAGAATAGTTTCAGCCCTTCATTTTTATAGAAAAGGGGGCTAAGACTCAGACAGGGTAAGTAAATTGCTCAAGGTCACACAGGTAATCAATGCCAGAGTTAGAATTCAAACTCAGGCTCCAAATTCAACTCTTTCCATTCCTCCCCAATTCTTTCATTTATTCACAAGTATTTCTCAACTACACATGCTATACCCTACAACAGATAGCGTTTTGTCATCAGTGGCCTTATGCTAGTCCAAGAAAACTTAGCCTTACACATGGAAAGTACTCAATAAATGCTGATGATGACCACTGAATATGTTGAGAGATAGCTTCCACTTTTTCAATCAATGCATAATTCAATCATGATTTTAAAAAAAAATCAGACTTTTGTTAATAACTCCTGCCTGAATTGTCGCAAATTCTGAATGATTGGAGTATAGATTAATTTTGATTAACCTAATCCTGACTGTGACAAACTGAATTTAATTGTTTTTATTCTATTATACTAATCAGTTTCTAAAAAAACCTCATTGGTGTGAACCTATACTCAAGATTTTTGTTTTACTAATTTTTTTTTTACTTTAATTGAAACTATTTTATCCTCCATATCTGTGATCAATGTGTGGCTTTGGACAAGTCGCTTAACTATTTTGAGACTTAGTTTTCTCAACTGAAAAATGAGGGACTTAAACTAGATTACTTCCATCCCTAGATCTATGACCCTATGATCCATTTTTAGGGCAAAATACAAATTAGTGAAGGCACAGTACCCACGATTTTTTAGACTTTTTGTTTTTGTTTTGGTTATTCTAAGAGACAGCATTGATAGAACATGAGTGACCTACTCAGGTACTTTGCTGTTGTTCAGTTGTTTTAATCTTTTGTGACTTTATGTGACCCCATTTGGGTCCAGCAAAGATACTGGCATTTCCTTCTCCAGCACATTTTACAGATGAGGAAACTGAGGCAAACAGGGTGAAGTGACTTGTCCAGGGTCACATAGCTAGTAAGTGTCTGAGATCAGATTTGAACTCAAGTTTTCCTGACTTCAGGTCTGACACTATGCACTGCACCATCTAGATGCCCAAGACTCAGGTACTACAGAATAGAATTTTGATACTATGGTTTTCATCACCAAGACATGGTGTCACACTGAGAGTACAAACCCAAAATGCTTAGGTTATGTAGCATATAAATATCAGCAGGATCTATGCATCTATAATTGCATTTATAATTCTGTAAGCCAGAGTCATGCAGCATTCTTCTAGAAGTGACTTACCTGTATACAGACCATTCTGTAGACAGGTTGTTACAGAGAGAGAGAGAGACAGAGAGAGACAGAGAAACAGAGAGACAGAGATGGGGGGAGAGGGAGAGAGAGAGGGAGAGGAAGGATGACCATAGGAACTGGGACTGGAACTGTAATTTCATTTGTCTAGGGAAATGCTAGGTGAGGAAAATCTTTCTCTCAATGTAGCTTGGCCCAGCCTTCCAGAGTTACCTGAGCTGGTTAATAACTTGCCTGGGGTCAAACAGCCTGTTTGTGCCAGAGGCAGTATTTTGAAGCCTGCTCTTGGTTTCAAAGATACCAGCGAGAGCTGGTGATTTGTTTGAATGTAAAATAGAAATCATCAACTGAAACTGCAAGTCAAAGAAATGCAAAGTCTCTGAGGCAAATGTTATTACAAGCTTCTGAACCACGTTAGAAGTATTTTTTTTCCAGTCCTGGAAGATGAATCTTCCTCTATTCTTGTAACCTGAGAAATGAATGAGTGTGCTCAGAGCGAATGCTGCTGACAAGTCAGAGGAACACCAGTGACACGCTTACCCAGAATGCTTCATGTTCTGAGGTTTATCCATTCGGACGGCGAGTTTAATTTTCAGATCTTGGTCAGGACAGTTTTTGGAAACTGTCATCTTATGCCATTCTGATTGTTTGGGGCTGTTAGGGGTAGGACGGAGAACAACCTGGAAGGGAAAAGAGATGGTTGTTTTAGCAAGAGAATCCCTTCTTTTATTCAACAAACATCTGTCAGTCTCTTACTATATGGCAAGCTGTGCTAGATGAATTAAAAGAAAAAAAAGGAAATCTCAGTCCTCAAAGAGCTTACATCTTATTTACCAATGAGGAACATTTAAGAGAAATAGGCTAACATATCTGATTATATAATCTAGACCTGGAAAGAACTTTGGATAACATTCTAGTCTAACCACCCATTTTAGAGACAAGGAGACTGAGGACTGGAGAGTGAAGTGATTCATTCAAGGTCACACAGGGTGGCAGAACTGTGATTCAACCCAAGGTTCCAAATCTGGTGCTCTTTCATCTCTCTAATGCTTCCTCATCTCCGTCTCATCTTTCCCTCCTCCGCAAAGAGGAGATGCATTTCTTAAAGTACATGCCCTCATAAATTGAGGATTGTAAGGGATTGTAGAAAGAATCAATCCAACTTCCACCATAGTACAGATGAAAAAAGAGGGAGACTCAGAGAGGCTGAGGGTCCCACAGGCTAAACACAAGAGCCAGGATTTGACTCTAGGGTTTCTCCTTTCAAATTCAGCCCTCTTTCCCATTCCCACTCTGCCCCCCAGGACTGTAGCTTTAAATCTCAGTTGGAGATGGGGGAGGGGTGGGTGAAGATGTGTTAGAAAGCCTTGGGAGGGGAAAAAAGTAAGGGGAATGGTTGCCCTGGAAAATAGATTTTATTTAAAATAGAAACCAATGGAGGGAATACCAGAAAATGCCTCTCCAGGCTTTTGCTTCCAAGGTCCTTTTCCTCCCAGGAAGAAAGAGTAGAAAGTGAGTGTCCTTGATGAGACACCCTGAAGAAGTGAGTACCATAAAGGACTCATAGAGAGTTGGGAAGAGAATACCATGCCTTCTACTGGAGTGGTTCACAGTTATACTAGTAATTGACACATAGACTGCCTTAATGTTTGCATTACACTTGTCTTACATTATTTTACTTGAACCTCATAACAACTCTGAGGGGCAGCCATTGAAGGAGTTATTCCTATTTTGCAGATGAGAAGACTGAGACTTGGGGTGGTTAGGTAACTTTCCTAGTATAGTACAATGGATGCCAGAGGATCTGAATTCAGGATTATTCTTAATGCATGCCCAGTTCTCTATCTACTATAACTACACTGCCTTTCCACAAAAGAAATTCTGTGCATAAGATAAGAAAGGCTCTGGAATAAAAGATGTTTCACTGACTAGCTTGACTGAAGCTTGAGTCTGTTTCTGGCAAGCATTGCTTAGTGAAAAAGTGATTAATTGCCACAAATAATTTAATAGTGTTGCCAATGTAATAGTGTCAGAAATCCCAGGCAAAACTGGGAAATAGGACATTTTTCTTTGGTACTTTCCCATCTGGTTAGTATCTAGTTCTCCATGCCTTTATATATACCCTCCCCTCTGCTAAAGCTAAAACTCAACAAATGCTTTGACTGTATTCCATGAGAAAACATGGAGACTGACCTGTGAACTAATATATGAGGCCATTCAAAGTCATCCCCTAGGAAGGCCATACACTTATTCCAATGATGTCATGACTCATCAGTGAGCAGGTTAAGTCACAGGGAGTTGCCTTAAGTTAACAGAAGTTATGTAACTTACCCCAGATCCCATAAGTATTTTACCCATATCTTTACAACACCAAATCTGGCACAATACCTATTGTGCTTCTGACCTTACCCTATGGGACTCTTTGGGTATTGTTTGGAGAACCCAGAATATTTTCTTTGGAAGATACTCAATAATGGGAAAGCTTAATCTGCTGAGGGTAAATTTGATTTTGATGGAAAAGTTAAAAATTACTTGGACACACATTTGATGATTTTGATACAATCTATATGACTGTATGGTGATGAAGACAAGATTTAGAATTCAGTCCTCTGACTTCCAAACCAGGCTCTTTTCCACTGTACAATGTTGCTTCTGAGTCTAAAGTCTTTGCTTCTAGAAATGAATCTGTGATGCTGAAACTTGAGGTCCTTGGACAGGCTGGCTTGACATGTGGGAAATCATTGCCACCCTATTGCCCCCTAAATGGTGCCACAGAGGTGAGTGCCTACTTAGCCTACATGTGAAGGCAAACGATTCAGCATGACCAAAAGGAAGTGAATAGATTTACAAAGGGCAGGGAATGAAGTATTCAAAAACTGGAAATAAAAAAAGATCTGAGATGTGTTTGGGAGACTCTCTTCTATCATCAAGTGGCATCCAGATGAAAAATTCAAACGGAACCTGAGTCTTTATTATCAGGCTCTGTTTCCCAAGGCCAATGGCTTGTATTTAAGGATGTAGTCCATGGACTTTTTTTAAGAGAAAAAAATGGTTAGAGAAACAGTGGTTGTAAGAGATTAATGACATCATGAGCTGAAAGGGACATCGGAGCCCATCTAGTCCAACTCTCTTTTACATGTGAGGAAACTGAGTTTCAGAGAAATGATATAACCAGACAAGATTCGAATCCAGGTCCTCTGATTTCTGAGTGAGTGTTTTTTTTTCCAGCAGCTAGACTGTCCCCTTGGGCATCCTCCCTTGTTAAGCAAGGATGGTTTATCCAGATGAAAGTAATTTAAGGTGGTAGCAATTTAAATTAGGAGGCATGGCAGCCTTTTGCAGCCATCATAAAGGGCAAAACTCAGAGGACATGCTTTTTTATTTCTACGCCTGCTAAGATTACAGGGCTTATGGTTCTTGTAAGAGGCAGGATCAAATCACACTTATTATATCACTCAGCAAAAGGAAAGTATGCTTTTATCTGTAATTCTTAGAATGGGACTGAGAGGCTATTATATTACAGTTTCTAGGACCAGGGCTGAGAGGCATGTGTTGTTTTCTCTGGCCACTCAGTAGTCAGTGGTTACAGCTCAATGCTGAAGGGGACTAGGATTTATAGAAAGTCATTCATTAATAGATCTAGAAGGAGTTTTGGAGAACTGCCATTCCAAGATTAAAAAATACATATATAAAAGTAATGAGTTCTAAAGAGGAAAAATGAGAATCCTGTGATCAAGTTAGTGGCAGCACCAAGGTTAGGTCAGATCTCCTGACACCTGGTCTAGTGTTCTTTCCATTACACCATGTGTCCAATCCCTACATGGACTAAACTGTCTTTTATCTTTTTAACTTTTTTTTTTCCAGTGATCAAATATTTATTTTTTCTCTCTTCTACCACCTTTTCTCTGCTAGGAAAAAGCAAAACAAAACCCTCTAACACAGTAAAGGAGATAAATTCCCTTAGTTGACCATTACCAAGAATATGCATTTTATATCTCATATCTTTTTCTCCATATTTAGTCCATTGTCTCTCTGTCAGGAGACTGGCATATTCTTCATGATGGGTCTTCTGGAATCATGGTGGATCTTTGTTTGAACAGCATCTTTCAAAGTTGCTTGTATTTATAATAAAGTTGTTATTAAAAATCTGTTCTCCTGGTTTTTCTCACTTCATAACATATTAGTTCATATCCAGGTTTCTCTGAAACCATCATCTAAACAAATGTTCACCTTTCCCTAAATGATAGTCACCATCTCACCAGTTCTTGGCCACCCCAAAAAGAATTGTTTTAAATATTTTTGTATAAATGGAGATTTTCCTCTTTTAAAAAAATTTATTTGAGTATATCATTGGGTAAAAGGGTACAAACAGTTAACTAACAAAATTTGGGGGCATAGTTCCAAGTAACTATTGGATTTACTGGGTCCATGGTTATGGAATTTCTCGCCTGACCCCAGATAGAATTGCCGCCCACAGTCTTATATGACCAAATGACCATAGACTTAAAACTGGAGGATGAGGGAAACCGAGTGAGAGTGTACAGATAGATCAATATAATCTTTTACCACTATTGAAAAACCAATAACAGCACCAGCAACAAAAGCAACCACCACTACCCCCATTGCCACTGCCCACAGAGCATTTCTTCATGATCACGACTGGTTTGTTTTTTCAATTAAAAAAAAAGAGAAAAAAAACTTGGATGTTTGTTCTTGGTTTTGCAAAGGGAGTCCTAGTTAGCCACATGGGGTGTGGGGGATGTGAGAGGGATAGGAGTAAAATATTTGAAAAAACCCAAACCCGATGGAAAGCAAACTAAATATAGGCCCAACAAAAGCTGGAACCCCCTAAATTTTGCTCTTGCTGTGGCAGAGAGCCATGGTTCCTTTGGTGGGTGGTGTGGGCTTTGTTTTTCACCAAGTATCGGTGCCCTCCAAGCACTTGGGAAGCGGGTTCTTTTTCAAAGTCTCTCGCTTCATTCAGAGGAAGGGGGGGGGGGGAAGTTGGGAGATTTAAATGGCCCAGACACTGCAGCTTCATTAAAGATGTCAGCCTCCTGCACATTAGAGCAAGTCATGTCTCTGTGGGTTGATGACAACATATGGTTTGTTGCGCACTGCAGAAAAATGGGATGAGATGGCTTAGGGAAGAAGGATAGGTGCAGCAAGCTCAGATGACCTGAAGCGGCTTCCTTCCTTCACATTCCTCCAATTTTTTCCTACCCTGAATCTGACCTTTCAAAAGTCTCCTTCTTCATATGGAAGGAAATCGATAAAAATTAATTAAAACACACATACTCTCCTTGGAATTTTTAGTCTTATGCTACATCAGGACATGAGAGTGGCAGTGGATTATCATGGGAAACAGCAGTGGAGCATAACCTCTGGCTGGAGTCTTTAAACCAAAAAGTCTTTGATCTTTAGCCTGGATAGAGTTTGCCTGCCCATCATTCCAAGATCACTCCTCCCAACTCTGGGCCCTTGCACAGGTGCATAAGCTATCCCTATGCCTGGAATGTACTCCCTCCTCTTGAGTTCAGACTCTTCTTCCTCTATTTGCCCTTGACAATACACTAATAGAACCAAACAGTCTTTGAGTCAGAATGTTTCACAAACTGAAAAGGAATTATTCATGGAGGGTCACGGAGATACTATTTTATTTTATTTACTTTTAGTTGACAAGATTCAGTTCCACAAGCCCTTGAGTTTCAGATTTTCTCCCCTCTCCCCCCCCCCCCCCATGGTGGCGTGCAATCATGTATAGGATCTGCAAATACTTTCACATTGTACAATAGTTTAGTCATATAGAAGGGTTGTAACCAATGAGTGATCACTGGGAAAAAAGAAGCAAAACCAGACCTGAAAAATGGAAATACTATTTTAAAAAATCAATCTGATGATGGAGATATTAACAGAATTGTAACACATGAGAACTGAAAAATCATCTTTTCAGTATGCTGACCATTGGTTGAACTCTTACTGAACTAATGTTCATGGCTCTACATCTTGTGGGGGAATTGAGGAAGATTCAGGGATGAAAAAATCAAAATGATTAATGGATCCATAAGGAAAGGTCAAGGGCATGGGCAGACAAAGGTTACATCACTCTCCCTGAAATTACTGGATCACTTATCACTCTTCCTTAAACATTTCAAGGATATTGAGAAAGGGGGATATTGGCCAATTATTCTTCATCTTCATTCACGTTAGATAGAACAGGAAGAGTTGAAACTGCAGCTAGCAGAGGTCAGATAGATATAGTCATGTCTCTGCCCTACCAGGGATTCCATGCTGGAAGAGATTAATGAGGAATAATGGTGGTTGGTGGCATAGCACAACATGTTCTTAGTAGGAGTTTCATTCCTGTGACTAAGGCCACAGGAAAGAAAGAAATGGATGAATCGACTTACCATGAAAGAGTGAGATTTTCCTCTCAAAAGTATGTCAGGGATGGGAATAGAATGAGAACTTATAGCAGTTAAGTAAAGGAGGACTTGAAAATTCTTTTCAGAAAACCACTTGTCTAGTGTGTTATGGTGGAGATTCTATTTGTTTAAGGGCTAGACTAAATGGCTGCAGAGGGCCTTTCCAACTCCCAAGTGGAATGAAATACAAGTGGGAAATGTTGTTTATGCTTTTTTGTGAAGTACTCTGGCTATAACAGAAATAAGATCAAGCCAAGTGGGGAAAAGGGAAACAAAAGGAATATTTAGAGTTCTAATCACTTTCCCATTTCTGTTGAAGGTACCATCATTCCTAGTCAGCAATGCCCATAACTCAGGGTTATCCTTCACCCTTTCATCTTCCTCTCTCCTTACCTAACTCAACCATACCCAACCAGTTGTCAACTCTCATCAATTCTACCTTCAGGACATTGCTCATGCCTGTTCCCTCTTCCATGCTCACATCTGGTATGCTAGTTCAGCCCTCATCCTCTCTCTCCTAGGATTTAGTAAAGATCTCCTAATTGTGCTTCCTGTTTCCTATTCTCTCCAATTCGTCCTCTCTCTAGATAGCTTCTAAAAGAAGCATCTTAAGCATAGGTCTGACCATGCCATTGGCCCATTCCAAATCCTTCAGTGGCTCCCCATTGTACTTCAGAAGGAAGTATGAACTTTTCAGTTTGGGATTTAAGATCCTCCGCAACATTATTCTAACCTGCTGTTCTAATCTGATTTCAGATAACTTCTCTAACAATCAATATTATAGCCAAACTGGGCTAATAGGCATTCCCTACATCTTCAATCTCCATCCCTCATGTCTGGCATGTATGCCTTCATTAATCTCTCTGAAACCTTGTCTTCCTACAGGCGTCCCATCAGAGCCTTCAGGAAGAATTTCCTGCTACACCCAGAGTCCCTCTTCCTTCTCAAATGACCATGAATTTAACATGTCACCATTTAACCTCCCCAGTAGCATGTAAGTTCCTTGAGGTCAGGTATTGTTTTGTTTTTATCTTTGTATGCCCAGTGCTAACACAGTGCCTGACACAGTAAATGCTTAAGAATTTCAGTTGTATTCAATAAACATTTGTATTAACAAACTATCAATATGATTCTAATTATATTAATGTTTGTGATAATTATATCATAGTCATAGGTGCTTATTGAACTGAAAGGTATTCATTCATGCAACAAGCATTTATTAAGCAACAACTATTTACTAGGGACTGTCTATATAGACAGAAATACTCTCCTGTTCAAGGAAATCTGTGATCTCATCAATCTAGACAATATTAACAGTTAATATTTGTACAGTGCCTATTCTGTGACAGGCACAGGCATTATACACATTATCTCATTTGATCCTCACAACAGCACTGGGAGGTAGGTGCTACTATTATCTCCATTTTATGGATGAGGAAACTGAGGCAAACTGTGATTAAGTGACTTGGCCAGGGTCTCCCTGACTTTAGGTCAATGCTTTATCCACTATACCACCTAACTGCTTATTCCTTCCCACCACGCATATCACAACCCATTCATCACTCAGCCCAAATCCAGTGATAAACATCTATTAAATACCTACTGTATTCCAATATTAAGTGATAATGATACAAAAAAAGGCCAAAGATCGTAGGTGCTCAAGAAACTCAAAATCGAATGATACCTGTATCCCCCATGCCACCCTTGTCTATATCTTCCCATATATGGAAATAGTTTGGTAAATACATCTTCAGTGTAAATTACAAACACATATAACTGGCATCCCTGGAATTCTTAAATGGTATCATTAGCAACCATTGATCTTTCACACAGAAAAGGAAGGGATTGAATTAATTGAAATTCTCCACATTCTGGGATTCAAGGCTGAGGCTACCATGAGGATTTAGAGATTGAGGAAGCTTAAAGTTCCCAATTTATACATTAGCATAAAAACCTCCTGGGAAAGCCAAGGGCTTCTAAATTGGTAAAAATCACCGTGACTGAGAAGAAGGAAGAAATGCAAGGATCCAGTCTGATAACAGACTCAGAGGGGGAGGGAACATCAGAGGTTTGGTTTCCTTCTGGTTCAGTCCTCTCATTTTACAGATGAGGAAACACAGGTTAAGTGGCCTGCCCTAAGTTACCGACAGGAAGTAGCTGTGCTAGGGTAACAGCAGAGTTGCGATATAATAAAGTAGGACCTTCTTCCTCCATAGCCAGGGTCCTCAACATTGTGCCAGAAAGCCTGTCAATGAAAACAACCCTGAATATGCCACCATGCCCAAGTCCTCTCTTCCTATAATGCTAGGAGGCACATCCAAAAGCTTCTGGGAACTCAAGAGGAAAGACTTACTCTGAAATAACCAGATCAGATTTCAGTTGGAAATCTCTTTTTTTATGACTCCTTTTAAAAAAAAAGGGCATTATTGGAACCCTACCTGTTAATCTTTAATAACAAAGAAACTTAGCCCAAATTCTGGGCTAAAAATGTCCTTTGGAACTCTAACAAGCAGGCTATTCTCATGGTCTTGTCTCAAACCTGGGGCAGTTTTTATGGAAGTTTTCAGTGAGGGATGGATGGTAGAAAGGTTGTCACACACTGCTGACTCAGCATCCCAGTGCAGACACAGAGAGAGGAAAGGCAAACTTGTTCAGGTTTGGGGAATGCTCTCCTACAGAGAATACGCTAGCTGATTGGATCACACCAAGAGAGAAATTTATAAAGTGCCTCTGGTAGGTCCTGAGTACTATTAATTAACAAGAATTGCAAGCACGTACATAGTGCTTTAAGGTTCATAAAATGCTCTACAGATATTATCTCTTTATTTTTTATTTTCAAAAATTCTTGTACTTAAGGTCATAACTTTGTCTAGCAATTCTGGTACCCAAGTATGTGCTAGCAGAATGACTCCTGGGGCAAGCATTATGGTTTACAAAGAGTCAATGTTGTCAGTGAAGTAGAGTAAATGGCAGACAATTAACTAGAGAAGAACAGCTAAGGCTTTATTTCAGGGCAGCAAATTGAGAAGAGGGGAGGGGAAGGGAGGGGAGGAGATGGGAGGAAGGGGAGGGAAGGGGAGGAAGAGGAGGGGAGGATAAGAGAGGGGACAGGAGGAGGAGAGGGAATGTAAAAACATATCTTAGCACTTAACAAGGGTAATTAGAATAAGAAGCTACCAGAGAAGGACTCCTTTAGAATTTGTGTCTGCTCTACTTCTCACCTCCTCAACATTGCGAAGTGGCTTCTAGGGTTTTTCTCTCCCCTTTGTTGAAAGAGTGTCTTCCCCTCAACAAAGGACACAATTCTACCCTTTTTTTCAGTTTGCTTTGGGTGTAATTTGCCTTGGGTGCAAACATTTTTAGCTATAATTCTGGCCAATGGGGTGTTTTATGGTTGGGGAATCACCACATGGGATATTTTCCTGTGATTGGGGTGCTGGGGTTGTAGGAACCAGTTCAATGGAATGGACTTTGATTGTACTGTTGGGGCTCGTATTTCTTGGACCAGACTAGCTCATTTCTATGTTGATCAGAATATGTGGTGAGAGGGCTACTGCATGACAGGTTGAGGCTGAGAAGATGGGTGTGGCTGTGCTACCTGGGAAGGTGTTGGGGTCACTGTCTACCTCTCTTTGTGCCCTTATTCCATTCACAATCATTAATTGAGCACCGCATGTGGTATTTGGTGATGGGATCACAAAGACAACAATAAACAATTTCCCTGCATACCCCATCCACCCATCTCTCCCCTCCTCCCAGGACATCTTATTCTCTGCCTATTTGCTGCTCTTATACCCCTTAATCTGGTACCATCTCCATCTCCCTTGCTTTCTACCAACTCCTCTGGGATCAGTAATCAAGTTAGCAGCACCACTATTTTTGGAAAAGGCTTAACTATTTAATGACTACCCTGCACACC
The DNA here is from genome assembly GCA_028627135.1 of Pseudochirops cupreus. NCBI lineage: Eukaryota > Metazoa > Chordata > Mammalia > Diprotodontia > Pseudocheiridae > Pseudochirops > Pseudochirops cupreus. The sequence continues at coordinate 402,836,925 of CM053583.1, read as the reverse complement.
AACTTACCACCTCTATGACTTCCCAGATCAGAACTTCTCCTTTTGTCCACAATCCCCTATAATGTTGTCTTCTATTAAAATGTAAGCTCCTTGAAGGCATGGCCTGTCTTTTTATGTTTATATTCCTAGTACTTAGCAGAGTGCCTGACATAGAGAATACTTAATAAATGCTCATTCATTCATTCATTGAATTTCCATTGTGTTGGGGGTGGCAAATAACATATACAAATAAGCAAATACAATTATAAAAATATACAAATGCCAAATATTTTTTTTTTGTGGGAAGAGTGCAGTGGGGGTGGGGGATATCTGAAAAAGTTTCCTGTCGGAGGTGGTGCTACAATTGAGCCTCGGGGGACTCCAGGGCTTCCAAGAGGCAGAGGTGAGGAGGGAGAACACAGCAGGCATGGAAGATTGTCCTGCCGAGTGTCACATAAGGAGAACAGCAAGTAAGCCACTTTGACTGTAATATAGAGCACATGAGGGGGAGTGGTGTGAAGCCAGTCTGGAATGCTAAGTTAGGACCAGATTGTGAAGGGCTTTTGATGCCAAACAGAAGGGTTTGCATTTTATCCTAGACGGAAAACCAATCTATGCACATTGATGAAATTCCAGTGATGTTCCAGGCACTTTGTTGGGCACTGGGGATAGAACTATAAAAATGAGATGCCCTCAAGGCATCAGGGAGCCTTTCTTGAGATGGGGCTTTAAGAATATCATTTTGGCAGCTTTGTGGAGTGTAGATTGGAAAAGGGAGTGACTAGAGGCAGGAAGATCAATTAAGATCTTAGTCCTAAGACTAAGTTCTTAGGACTAAAATCTACCAGTCCAACTGGGAGCTAATGAAGACTGGAAATAGGGTGATGGCCATGCGAATTGAGAGAAGGGGTCAGATTTAAGAAATGTTATGGAGGTAGAATTGACAAGATTTGGAAACTGACGACATAAGGGGTGATGTTAAGGTTGGGAACCTGAATAATCAGAAAGAAACGGTGGCTCCCTTTCTCTAAAAAAGGGAAACTAGGAAGAGGGGTGTTTGGGGAGGGAAAGATAATGAGTTCTGTGTTGGACATGTGTTTTAGAAACCCCTGGGGCATCCTGGTGGAGCTGTCCAGCAGGACTAGCATTGAAAAGAGAGATGAGAGCTTGATACAAACATTTGAGAGTCTGAAGATAGTTGGCCATAGGCATTGGACATATGACAACAGAAACAGGGTGTTGAAGTCCTTGTAATTTCAACATGTCTCCTGGATTTCACTGGCTATTGTTTTGCCTTGCTCGTGTATAGCAGAGATAGAGGATGAGGCCACATTTTGATTGATCTGCTTAAGAATTGACCTGTGCACATATTACCAGGCACAGCCTCTCAGAGAACATAAAGGATGTTAGACAACTCAGATATGAATAAATTTTCTGACCTGTTGGGTCATCACACAGACCTCAGTTTTGTTTACATAGGGAAGAGAGCAATTCGATAATAATCAAATTCACCAGATTTTTTTAAGCCCCTTCCATGTATAAGTCGTGATCTCCCCTTATCCCTAGTATTTGGAGGTTCCTTGGTACTGAAAGTCCCCATACTCTTCACCCTTCAACTCATCTATATGAAGTCATTTTCTGATTTAGCTTCACCAGGGTCTTTCTCAAAGAAGTCCAAGGGGTCAGAGACCTATTTTTCTCAGAAGAATCATAACCTAACACTGTTTTGACTTTATACAAGAATAAAACATAACCTCTGAAATCCCAAAGAAGACATGCCAGAATCATGGGATGGTGAGTCCAGTCCTCTCATTCCTATTTCAGGGGCCATAGTCTGGGGTCTGGTCTTCAACAGCTGAGGATCCTTCCAGAGCTTAGCCTACATGAAGCCTTTGCTTGTCTGTCACTCACGAGGATCCTCCTTGGAGCCCACCTCCAGGGTTTAAGGTTTACCAGGAACATAGTAAACACTTAAGAAAGGCTTATTGAATAGCTTACTGATTAATTAACAAATTACTTTTTTAATTTACTTTGCAAATACAAGAAGGAGGCTGCAATAAATAATAAATGACAGTGATATTGAATAAAGGCATCCATGCAGTAACGGAGAGGTAGTTGCAGAGAATATATAGAACTATACCGGCAGAAGGAATTCTTCACCAGGAGCTCCCTATATGACCAAAATAATAGATTTATTAAAAAATAAAAATATTATTCAATGCCCCATCATTCACCATATGCCAGGGGACCTTTCCTGAGCCCCTCAGCTGTTTGGGTCTCCCCTCCTCAAATTACTTTATATTTATTTGTATATACTTACAGATGTAAATATTTTCTCCTTGAGGAAAGGAATTTTTTCAATATTTAATAGCTACTTAATTCTGAACCTCAGAGTCATTCTTGATCCTTCCTTCTCTCTTACCACTCCTCTACTTCATCCATATAGTAACTACCCTTCTGATCCACACAGTTACCAACCCTCTCCCTTATCCATATAGTAACTGTCCTTCTCCATCTGCACAGTTACCAACTACCTCCCTCATCTGTATAGTTATCACCCATTTTCTCCATCTATCCTAGCCTAGCCTAGCCTATCTTATCTTACCAAGTCCTGTCTATCCTATCTCTCCCAAGAGAAGGCAAGCTCTTTGAGGGCAAATATTGATTTTGCTTTTGTTTTTTTATTCTGGGTGCCCAACACATGGTAGACACTTAATGGGCTTATTTTCATTTCATTTCATTGAGTTCAAATGAAAAGATGATGGACAAGCAGAATTCAAGGGTATTGACTCATGCTTGTTCTAGAGGTTGGTAGAGGGAGTACTGGCTCTCTCAGAGGTGTAACCTTGGACCAATTAGCTCAGTTCAATAGACATATATTATCAAACACCCACAGTGTATCTCCCAGGGCCTCTGTTTCTTCACTGGTAAGATGAGAGGCTTAGATGAGGGGGGCTCTAAGACCCTGCCCAATTTCAGAGTGCCAGTTTCAGAAGCCTGTGATGCCCATGACCAGGTGCTGAGCTGGCAGGAGCAGAAGTAGAGCAATGATGAGAAGGAGAAAGAAGGGAAGAAAAAGATCAGGAGGAAGCCAGAACCAAGGCATAGGGTTGGGAACAGCCGTAGGAAAAGCCCCCTGACTCCCTGCAGTCCTCCTTCACTGGCAAAAGCTACGTGCAAGAGGCACTGGGTGATCAGCACTCTTGAGCTCATTAATCTGCCTTGTACCATATGGAGTCTGGATGCTTTTCCCACACATAATACGCTGTCCATTTGTAGGAGCCGACAGCGCCCAAGCTCAGCTCATTACCGGCCTCTTCACAAAGAGCCTTTCTATCACATGGTCTTAATCTGAGGGGCCCCGGCCAACCTAGGAGGCAGAAGGGGAGGTTAACTGTGATATTCCATTAGTTCCATCCAGCTTTCCTCTAGACCTGACGTGTTCACACGGCCCTTTCCATTTTGTCAACCCCACTGAGTTATGAGGGCCCTCCCAGGTGCCCAGGGCCAAGATTAGAACAAACACTTCATCTGGACATTCTTGGCTGATAAACATATACGTAGTCTACCCAGCTGAGGCACACATGTGCTCAGTCTTTGATGTTTACAGCTTCTGATACCTTCGAGTAAGCTCCTGAGTGACCTGACACTTTAACAGATCTGGGGGGGAGGGGAAGGGTCGGAGGATGCTTGGGAAGGCCATCTGTGGCCAAGTCCTCTGGGCATCCATTTACTACTGTGATACAACCTACCCAATCACCTCCCCCACCCCCTTACACACACACACACACACACACACACACACACACACACACACACACACACCTTTGAAAATGAGATCTAGCCTAGCATAGAACATTGGAAGCTGGAAAGGACCTTATACAGCATCTGTTCCAAGCTTCTTATCTTCCAGATGAGTAAACAGGGGCAAAGTTAGTGACAGGACTTGCCCAAGATCCTACAGCTAGTCAATGAAAAGGACAACATGAGAGTTGAGATCTCTTGACTCTGCCACATTATCTCCTGACAAACCTTCTGTCCCGGCTCTTTAGACTTCGTGTTTGTGGCCACAGACTTTGGACACTAGATATGGAAGGGATTTTAGAAGCCCATCAATCCAATCTCCTCATTATATAGAATAGAGAACCAGAACTCTGAAAGGTTAAGGGACTTGCCTAGGGTCACACAAGTAAGTAGAAGAATGAAAGTTACAAACATGTCTCCTGATGTCAGGTCCAGTTGGGAACAGCCGCAGGAAAAGCCCCTTGCCAGGGTTTGTTGTATGTAGCCTTTGGACTATGGGAACTACCTAAGTTTAAGAGTAACAGGGCTATTTATTTACCTATGTGTTTTAGCTAAAGTGAGTAGTTGCTGTAGGGGGTTATCTGGATAAACAGCTTTGTAGAGTAAGACCTTGTTCACCCAGATGGAAAAAGGGGTAATTTTTCCCCAATAAGAGAAAATGACGGGAAAAATTCTCCTCCAACTTAAGTTTATGTTCAATCCAAATGAACCTTCAGATTACATTCTCTAGTAGTAGTTGTGAAATTCCTTCACCCACTTAGAGGCTACTTATTCTAATTTCTCATATAGCTCTAGTAAGCTCAGTTGCTTAGTTTCTAAGCCCATAGCAATCTAGAAGTAGCTATGTGATGGAGAAGGGGCAGCTAAGTGGTGCAGTGGATAAAATGCTCAGGAAGATCTGAGTTAGAATTTGGTCTCAGACACTAGCTGTGTGACCCTGGGTAAGTCACTTCACCCTGTTTGCCTCAGTTTCCTCATCCATAAAATGAGTTGGGAAGGAAATGGCAAATCCCTCCAGTATCTTTGCCAAGAAAATCCCAAATGGGGTCACAGAGAGTCAGACATGACTGAAAAACAATTGAACAAACAACAATGTTATGGAGAAGTTATAGTGTCTTATAATGGTAGAAGCAGTTATATACAAACAGTAGGGAAAGGGCCAGTGAATAGCCTGCCAGTGACAGAAGAGAGGGAAAAAAGACTATGAAAAGCCAGTAGAAGAACTTAAGATGGTCCAGAAATTTGCCTTCGTAGCCCTGGTAGTCTCTACTACTAGACTTTAAATTTCTTGAGGGCAGGAGCCATGCCTTACCTTTGTCCTCACTGTGCCCCAAGTTTGGGGCACTCCCCCTCTCCATTTCTGCCCTTTAGTTTCCTTGGTTTATTTAAAGACCCAGCTCAAATCCCCCCCCCCCCCACCCCCGCCACTCTCCCACCCCATCTACAGGAGACCTTTCCCAGGACTCCCAGCTGCCAATGGCTTCTCCTTTCAGAATTCTTTCCCCTGCTCTGAGTTCAAGATGCATGTACCTAGTCATTGACACATTGCCTCCTCCATTAAAACGTGGGCTTGTCAAAGAAAGAGCTGTCTCTACCCTTCTGTTTGTATCTCCAACACATCACAGTGCCTGGAACATGGTACGTATTTAATAAATGCTTGGATCCAAATTTTACATTTCAGCCAGAGCCAACCACAGTACATTGCACACAGTGGGCATTTAATAAATGCTTGTTAAAATCAAATTAAGAAAAAAAAAAGGACTCAGGTTCTTTTGGCATATAGTCTCTAACCCCTGGTAGGTGGTAGACAGAGAATGAATTCTTTAGCTATGGACAAGGCTACTCACATACAGCAGTCGGTGAACTGTTGGGAGAACCAGGGTAAGAATACAAAAAAAAAATTGATAGCAAACTGCCAATCATAAAGAAGCCAGAACAAAGGCAAATGAATAGAAAATTTGAATAGATCAAAGGGATGTTGTTAGCTCTGAGTATGCTTAAGCCAGAGAAATGTTGTTTATGGGTAAGGTAGACTTATTATTCTGGAAATTTTATTTTCCACCTCTTTCTCTGCAATAAAAGAATGAAAAAAATGCAGCATGCAGGAAACACTGAGGGACAGTAGACAGAATATCAAGGGACATTCTGGGAAGATGTTTTAAGAACAACTTTAAGCAGCTAAATCATTTTGACTATTCTAAATACCAAAATTAACTACAAAGGACATAGGAAGGAAGATGCTGTCTGCATCCAGAGAAAAAACTGATAAAGAGAAGTATGTATAATATGATTTTTACATATATATGGATATAAATACATACATATATATATATATATATACATATATGTGTATATCTATCTATTTGTGTCTAATGGGTAGACATCTCTATGGTGGGAGGTGAGGGAGGGAAAAAAGGAGAAAAAAGACATTTATACAATAGGTACTATATATTTAAAAGGAATAGCAAGTTGTGCAAAACAGATTTATGCTTTCATATGCAATCATCATTTTTGTTATACTATATTATGGAAATGCTTATTTTATTCCATAAATTAAAAGCAAAATAAAAAAAAGAAAGAGCATTCGATTTGGGTTCAGAGGACGTGGGGTAGCATCTTGGCTCTGTGAATTTGGACAATTTACAGCCAAAAAAGAGTCTGAGCTTTGGAGACAAATGAACTAAGTTCCAACCTTGCTAATGACTCCTCGAGAGGCCCAAGCCCCTGTTGCCTTCTCTGTAAAATTTGGGGGTTGGACTTGTTGACCTCTAAGATCCTTCCAGCACTAAGTCTATGATTCCAAGTCCTTTTAACCTCTTTGAGCCTCAGTTTCCTTCTCTGTAAAAGGAGAGAGTTGGACTAGATGGCCTCCAAGGTCTTTGCTAGCTCTAAATTTATGATCTTATTTCCCCAGCTATAAAAAAAAAAACAAAAACAAAACTATGCATGTTACCTCTGAAGGGGAACAGCCTAGCACATTTTGTTGCTTGTCCCTTTAGGAGATTAGGTCTTATATTCTCAGTCCTGTAGCTAACATCCTAGAAGTATTTTTCCCAACCATTGTTCCCTTTTCCAAGTTGGCTAATTCTCTAGAGGAGAAGATTGGAATGATTCTTTTCTGCATTATTAGATGATGTATCTGCTTTGGGGGAGTGAAGGGAGAGCAGTCATACATTCTCAGGCCTTGAGGTTGCTGTTTTGGCACACATGGGCCAGCCCTCCTCCAGGCCCCTACACATCCTTACCCGACCGAGTTCTTTGTCCTCCAAGGCCAGGACACCTGTGCTTTCAGTGAACAGCTTCACCTTTACAGCTGGCAGGGCGTGGCTTGTGGAGAAGTCACCTTGTGTCCCCCACCTGCAGACACAATCAGAGAGGGCAGTGTTTGAGATCCTTTGTCACCTGACCCACCTCTGGGGTGGCACTGTCTGTCACCCTTCTCCCATGAAAGCTGTAGGAGTGACAAAACGTGTTAATTAACTTGTGAGACAAATGCAAGACAGATGCTCAGAAAGTTGCCACTGTTTTTGCAGCAAGCTCCCAGGGATCATTTGGATTGAATGTGAACTTGAGCTGGGGGAGAACTCTCCCCATCCCATTTCCATGTGAAAATGTGTTCCGAATAAGGCCCAACAGTCGCTGGCGTTTGCTAATTCATGCCACGTGTTTTGAGGTTCAGATCATCTGGATGCAACCGTCCTGAGGCAGCAATTGTGCCATTTGGTTTGTCTTAGCTAATGCTGTTCACCTTTAAAATAAGGTATTTGTTTGGTGCTTGGAAGAGTGTTGGAGGTGAGGGGTGAGAAAGAGTACATTTCAGGGAATTTACTTCTGCAAAAATGAAGCTTGACCCTATTATGTGAACAGCTGAATAAAAATGACTGATCTTTATAGAGCCCTGGAAGGTTTTCAAAGCCATTTTAGCATGTATCATTTGGGCATCACAATAACTCTGTAAGGACAGGAAGCGAACCTGTGATTTCATTAAGAAAGAAAACTCTTAGCATGAAGGAAATCCTCCTACCAATTCAGGCTGGCCCCTTCTCTGTAAGTTACTCCTCTTAGAGAGCAGCCAGGAGTATTGAGAAGTTGAAGTGACTTGCCCAGAGACACCTAGCCAGTATATGTTGGAGGAAAGAATTGAATCCAAATCTTCTTGGTTCTAACCCCAGATCTCTATCCCCTATGCAATACTGGGAAGTAGAAGACATGGGCAATACTATCCCCATCATGAGGATGATCAAACTGAAGCTTAGAAAGGTTAAGCAACTCACCACTGCTCACATAACTTGGATCAAAGGCAGAATCTGAACCCAGGTCTTCTCTTTCTGCAAGACAGATGCTCAGAAAATTGCCTCATTTGATCCATCTATCTTTCCTTTTTCTTTCTCTTCCTTTTACTTTCTTTCATTTTCTCCTTCCTTTTTTCTTTCTCTTCCCTTTCCTTCCTTCCTTCCTTCCTTCTTTCCTTCCTTCCTTCCTTCCTTCCTTCCTTCCTTCCTTCCTTCCTTCGTTCCTTCGTTCCTTCGTTCCTTCCTTCCTTCCTTCCTTCCTTCCTTCTTTCCTTCCTTCCTTCTCTAGCAATCTCTCAGAAATAGCTGATTCCATGGCAGAACCCTACACAGGAACAGTGTTTTCTCACACCCCGTTCCTGTCATTGATATGCATGTATTCACTGGGGTTTGAATCTATTTGAGATTAAGAATAAAAGCTTCCAGAAGAAAGGGCTATACGCCCTTGGTTAAGGGCACTTAGCTAAGCGCTCGGCAGAGCCAGGTAAGCCCAAAGTGTGTGTTGGCTTAAGGGCTGACAGCATTATAGAGCCCATTTAGGAAAACTGGATTTTCTCTGGGCTCTGCCACTTACTAGCTGCAGAATTTCAGAAAAATCATTTCAACTTTCTGGGCTTCACTTTTCTCTTCAGCAACATGAAGGGACTGAATGAAATTCAGTCAAACAAACATCTGTTTTTTAACTTTTGTTGAGATCTTTTATTTTTATATGAGTAGGTGGTGAGTATGCAGAGCATTGCCTGTGGAGTCAGCAAATTCTGAGCTTGAATGTTGACTCAGATGCTTCACAAGCCCAGTGACTGGCAAATCATTGAATCTTTCTGGGTTTCAGCCAACCCTTTTCAAAAATGAGGATTTTGGACATGGTGGCCTCTATAATCCTTTTGAACTTTAAATCTATGATCTGTAATCCAAGACCTTCCCTTTCCCAGTGAACCAGAAAAAAAGAATAGACAAAGAGAGAAAAAAGAATGGAAAAAAAATAAAGAAAAAGAATAAAAAAGAGAAGAAAAAAAGCTATCCAGCAACATCATCAATACATTGAATGAGACTGACAGTCCATGCAAGGATCACTTGGTTCACACCTTTGCAAAGAAGGAAGAGAGGGACATTTTCCTATCTCCTCTCTCAGTCAAGGTCACTTAGCTCCTAAGGGAAACTTTGTGAACTGGAGAAGCTCCAGGCAAATAGGGGAGAAGGGATTTGATCCCAGTTCTTCACTGTTCTTTCCAACTAATGGCATAGTGAACTAATGAGATCATATATATGAAACCACTTTGCAGATTGTAAAGCATTATATAGATGTAAGGGACGATGATTCAACAGTGGTGATGAAAATTAAATAGCCTGGGACACTGTGTGACCACAAGCACAGGGAGGGATTTCTTACAGAGACTAATTCATGAGAATCTTTGATCCACGGTCAGACCATTCTATGGGCTAATGGACATTTGCATAAAATCTCATCCTTTTTTTTACTTCCTGCCAAATGTGCATGTGTGTGTGTGTGTGTGTGTGTGTGTGTGTGTGTGTGTGTGTGTGTGTGTGAGGGGGTGAGGACAAAACTGAGAGAAGAGCAGCAACACAGTCCCAGGAACCTCTCCCCAGTGGGCTGGTTTCCTAGGGATTGTCTCTCTGGCTTTGGAGGGAACAGCTCAAACTGAATTTCTGGTGCCAAACACATTGGTGTTCTAGTTAGAATCTGACCAGTGTTACTTAAGAAGAGTGAAAATCGATCTGAGCCTCTGCTGTGGGATCTCCATCTGGGAAAAATAAGATCTCATCAGCTGGATTCAGTTCAAACAGCTGGTGTCTGCTAAGGCTCAGAATAGATCAATGACAGGCAATCCATCCATTGCAATGGTGTTTTCCATGTTTCCTTTTTACCTAGACCAGCACCTGGCATTAGGTTTCCAGGATGACCTGAGGCCTGTCTTGATGTGTGACATCAACCCCAAAGCCCATAACTATCCATCGGTAATCAAATGGAACTCTGCCACTCCAACCTGGATCAAACTCAGGTTAATTGTCAATTCAAGGACAAGGCCCCAGTACAGTTAGACTATAGGTCATGGGAGGCATGCTATGATATGTTCAAGTTAGTCAGTCAATTAAGTATTTATTAAGTGCCTACAATGGGCCAGGTGCCCAGTCAAGTGCCTGGAGATACAAAGAAAAGTGAAAGACTATCCACGCTCACAAGGGGTTCACAGTCTAGTGGGGGAGATCGCATACAAACAACTATGTATGAACAAAATATAGAGGAGATAATCAGCAGAAGGAAGGTGCTAGAATTAAGAGGGATCAGTGATTCAGTGAATAGAGCCCAGGCCTTGGAATCAGAGGGATGAGTTCATATCCTTCCTCAGACACTTCATAGTTGTGTGTTCTTTCATTTTTCAGTCACATCTGACTTTTCATGACCACGTATATAATAGTACACCATTACTGTCCACAGGGTTTTCTTGGCAAAGAACTTTCCTTCTTTAGTGAATTAAGACAAACAGAGGTTAATTGACTTGTCCAGGGTCACACAGCTAGTAAGTGTCTGAGGCCAGATTTGAACCCAGATCTTTCTGATTCTAGGTCCAGGGCTCTAACCACTGAGTCACTTAGCTGCCTTCTGCTAACTATGTAACCTCGGACAAATAATTTAACCTTTCTTTGCCTTGCTTTCCTAATCTGTGAAGTGAGGATAATAATAGCACCTACCTCACAAGGCTTGTTGTGAGGAATAAATGAGATAACATGGGGCAGCTAGGTGGCCCAGTGAATAGAGCACTGGCCCTGGAATCAGGAGGACCTGAGTTCAAATTTGTCCTAGACACTTGAAACGTACTAGCTGTGTGATCTTGGGCAAGTCACTTAACCTCAATTGTCCTGCCTTCCCCTCTCCAAAAAGACAAAAAAAAATGAGTTAACAGATGTAAAGTACTTTGTAAACCTTGAAGCATGATATAAATGCTAGTTATCATCAATCATCATTATTAAAAAGCATTTGGTAGAAGGTAGAACTTTAGCTGGGACTTGAAAGAAGCAAGTGAATGCAGGAGGCAGAGCTTAAGAGGGAGAGAATTGTAGGCATGGAGGACCGTCCATAATGGATTGTCTTGTGCAAAGAGCAACAATAAGACCAAAGTCACTGGACTGCAGAATACATGCAGGTTAGTAAGGTGTTAGATGACTGGAAATTTAGGAGGGAGTCAGCTGTTGAAAGGTTTTGAATGCCAAACAAGAGTTTCTATTTGATCCTGGAAGTGATATGGAGCCGTTGGAGTTGACTGAATAGGGGAGGGACCAGGGCTTTAGGAAGATTGTTTTGATAACTGAGTGAAGGATGGATTGAAGTTGGAAGAGAATAGAGATAGGCACACCAATCAACAGGCACAGCAGGAGAGAGGTGATGACGGTCTGAACTAGTGTGATGGCAATGTCAGAGAGGAGAAAGGGGCATGTTGGAAAGGTAAAATAGACAGGACTTGGCATTAATTGGATGTAGTGGGAGAAGTCAATGATGATATGATGGTTGGGAGCCTGGGTGACTGGGAGAATGATGATGTCCTTGATAATACATAGGGAAGTTGAGAGTTGGGGAGATTTTTTGGGGAAAGAAAATGAGTTTAGTTCTGGACATACTGAGTTTAAGTGTCCAAAAAGCAGTTGGAAATATATGACTGGAGATTTGGAGAAAGGTTAGACTGAGTGAGTAGATTTGAAAATCATCTTTGTAGAAAGATGATAATTGGATCCATAAGAGCTGATGTGATCAACAATCAAAATAGTATAGAGGAAGAAGAGAAACAGATCCAGAGCACAGGGGCACACACAAAAGTAGTAGGTATGCCTTGGATAAACATCCAGTAAAGGAGATTTAAGAAGGAACTGTCAGACAAGTAGGAGAACCAGGATGAAATAATGCCATAGAAATCTAGACTGAAGAGAATGTCAAGGAAAAGTGTGTGATCAATAGTGTCAAGGATTGCAGAGAGGTCAAGAATGAAGAGGATTGGGAAAAGGCCATTTATTTTTTATGATTAAGAGAACATTGGTAACTTTAGAGAGAACAATTTTGAGTGATGAGATCTCAAGCCAGACTGTAGAAAGTCCAGAAAAGAGGGAAGACACCTAGGGTAAATGGTCTTTTAAAATTATTTTGCTCTAAAAGAGAGAAGAGATTATGGGATGATAGTTCTTGGGGATGGATGGATCAAAAGAGTCTTTCTGGAGGATGGGGGAGACATGAGCATGGGCATGTAGGGGAGGTGGCCAATATGGAAGCAGCCAGTGGCCAAAGAGAGAGATAGAAATCTAGTTAGAAAGTAGGGATGATAGAGAGGGCAGTCTACTGGAGAAGATGGGAAGGAATCCGATCACTTATGTATGTAGAGGAACTTGCCGTGACAAGGAGAAGGGTCATCTTTCTAAGTGAGAGAGAGATGAAGAACAGTGGCAGAACGCATCTGAATGGTGTGAAATGAAGAGGAGAGAAGAGAGAGCTCTCTGTGAATGCACTTAATTTTTTCACTCAGCTTTGATTTTAGGACGCCAGCAATTCTCTTAACATATTCAGCCAAAGCTTTTTCTTTGATACCTTTATATATTCAATGCCTCTCTTCTGGAGGAGAGGACACCAAGGCATTTGTAATTATTATCTTCTTCTATTGGTTCAATTTGACCTCTGGATTAAAGTTTAAAGCCTATAGTCTCTATCTTTCCTTGGTACACTTGAATAATTTTTTATTTATTGAGTGCAAATGACACCTTGATCTCTTTGAAGAAAGATTCCATGTCATAAATTTGCTATTTAATGTGCTTCATATAATTTGATATTAACTGAATTGATTAATAAAGTATTTCAGTTTTACTCTCTCATTAACATGGAAGTCATATTCGCTTCTATTTAGGAGTGATAATGAATTCAAAGCTATGGAGAACTATAACAGACCTCAACTGTCTTCTTAATATTTCCTTAATGTTTGTTTTCGATTTGCTAATTAAGGCAATTCAGAATTTCTGGTATGTTTTAGTTCTCCTTATTCTGTTCTTCCTGTTCCTTTTTTGTTGCCTTTAATTAGGCGATATGACACTGAAGTTTCCTACTGAGTTTAAAAAGTAGGTGTTGATACAATTTTCCAGTGCTTTTTTATAGATCTCTAATAACTCTATCAAATCTGCCATGGAGTAGCAGAATCATTATTAATATTAATCATTGTTGTTGTTGAAACCTGATTATAATTGGTTTGGATGACAGAGGGCTCTTTCCCCAAGTAACTTCCCTCAGTGTTAAAAATGATACTCCTTTCTTCCCAATCTCAGAATATCTTCTGTTATATTAAGACAAGGAGAAAAATGTTAAATTAATTGATTTACTCCTACCCTCCAACATAGATAATCAGAAAAAAATGCAATGCCTCCCATTTGTGTTTTCCTTAATCAATTTAAACAGAACTGGATCTTTTTTTTTCTTTTTGTCTACTGGCTCATTTGAGTCTAGAATCAATTAAAATTGATTGCTTTCAGGTCTTATTTCCTCAGCCTCATTTTAAGTCCACTGGTTCTTGCTTGGCCTAGTTTCTAATTTTAGATTTAGTTAATAGGTTCAACATTTCAAAAACACTTTGAACAATTCAGCATTAAAAAAATCATTCACAAAGGTATTTAAATCTGTGGCTTTTGGATGGAGAGATATATCTATAAGCCCATCTATTTTCCACTAAAGTTCATTCTTTCTCCTTTTCTCCACCCATTAGTTAATTTCCTGCCATGCCATTGGCCTTGGTTATTGAGATGAATATATACTCTTAATATATACTCTTCCTAGAACAGTAGTGAAATAGAACTTTAGTCAGAAAAGTTCAAAGGTTTATGAAACTGGTTGCAAGCAAGGTTGGAAGAGGCAAATGAATGTTCTCTTTGTTGCATGAGGAAGAGAAAGCAAAGGCAGAAATTAAGAGTAAAGAATCACATTCAAAGGGTTGTTAAAGAGGTGAAGATTCTCATATTTCAAGAAGATGGTGATTTTGAATGAAATGAGCACTTGGAACATCTCTGCTTGCGTATTATTCAATACCCTGTGTGACTTTTCACAAGTCCTTTAACCCCTGCTTCCTCATCTGTAGAATGAGCAGATAAAGCTAGATGTCTGCTGAAGTCCCTTTCACCTTGAAATCTCTGATCCCATGGTTCCTTTATAGATTTCAGTCCGATGGTAGGTAGCTGATGAGGCAAAGAGTCAAAGACAGGTGATTGATTACAGCCTTAATCGCAGGGAAAGATTCCTTTCATAGACATAGGTGTGGGTCTTTTCAACCATAACTCCTGAAGAGGAGAGAACTATCAGACTCGCCATCTTGAAACATGAAGAATTAATGTATGTTGACCTGCATGTGATGTATCTATATAAATACAAGTATTGATTGTAGGAGCTGGACTACAGATCAAGGAAGTTGACTGCTATTTAGTCATGTTGTTTAGTCATGCCCAAGTCTTCATGGCCCCACTTGGAGTTTTCTTGGCAAAGATAATAGAATGTTTGTCATTTCCTTCTCCAGCTCATTTTACAGATGGGGAAACTCAGGCAAATGGGGTTAAGTGACTTGCCCAGGGTCACATAGCTGGTAAGTGTGTGACACCAGATTTGAACTTTGATGAGTCTTCCTGACTCTATCCATTGCACCATTGAGCATACCACTGTACTATTTAAGAAACACTAAATTGACTATATGCTGAGAATGATATTTATAATTCTCAGGAATCTACTTAATGTCCTGAGCCCAGACACAGATGAAGAATGAAGTCAGGCTGTACAGTAGAATGCATTTCAATATTGGCAGGGGGATATTACAGCCACCACCTCCTCTCATTACAGATTCTCTGTGGTATAGTGAGAGAGGTAACAGGTTCTATTAGTTCATATTCTGGAGAATTTGTGACAGAATGTGCATAGGAAAGAAGCAGGGTTTAGGTCTGGTTTTCCCATTGATCAGTCATGGGCAGGAGTGGAGGGCTATGAAACAAGGACTAGAATTGGGTTTAACGGCCCTGGGTTTGAGTCTTGGCTCTACTACTTGCTCTCTTTGTGATCTCAATCTCTCTGTAAAATAAAATATAAAAGGTGATAATGGCTTTCCTCTAAAGTTCCCTCTAGCAATACATCAGTGATCTTGCTCATTTTCCCTATCTTTAAAAAGCCTTTGCTAGATCTTTTCATCTCCTCAAGCAACCATCTTCTATATCCTCTGTCTTTCTCAGTCAAACTCTTAAAATAAAATTAGATTAGATAAAGCATTAATGAAGCGCTCAAATGCCACGCTAAGAGTTGTGAATACCAATGAAAGTAAAAAGAAAGACAATTTCTGCCTTCAGGGAGATTACACTCTAATGGGGGAAGACCCCATCAAAGGGAGCAGAAAAATGGGAGGTCTGGTTTCAAAGGTTGAGAGTTGGGTGAGAAGTGAGCATACCTCACATGAGAATCTAATGAGAAGCTCATTCATTGGAGAGATTGGCAGTGTGAGAAGCACCACAGTGCTGGAAATTAAAAGAATGGTTGTTACCTTGGTAGAAATAGGAAGTTTAGTAGATGTTGGGGAAGGGGAGGAGTAGCACAGGGGGAAAATAAGCTCTGTTTTGGAAATGCTGAGTTTGGGGTATCTATGAGATCTCTAGTTCAAAATGGAGCTCAAAAGAGATGAGGACAAGATAGGTCTATCTATTCTTCATCCGTATAGACATCATAATTAAATCCATGGGAGCTAATGAAGTCACTTGAAGCAATTTTCTGTCCCTTGCTTAATGCTTTACAATTTGGCTTCTGACCTCATTCATCTCTTAGCTAAATCTGCATCCTCCCAACTTATCTATCTTGTATCTTGTAATGGCCAAATCTAATGACTGTTCCTTAGACCTCATTGTTCTTTCAGACACTTCTGACCACTCTCCTCTCTGGCCTTTCCTGACTTCTCCTGATTCTTATCCTACCTGTCTGACCAATCCTCCTGAGTCTCCTTTGCTACCTCATCATCCATAGCAAGTCAGTAAGCATTTATTAAGCACTTAATATTTACCATGCAGTAATACTAATCATTGGAAATAGACATAGACAAATAAAAGGGCAATCAATCCCTGTCCTCATTGAGCTGACATTCTAATGGGAGAGATAAGCTATAAATGGAAACTAAAAAGGGGTGTGTGTGTGTGTGTGTGTGTGTGTGTGTGTGTGTGTGTGTGTGTGTGTGTGTGTGTGAGAGAGAGAGGACAGGAGAGGGTGGTAGAGAGAAAATACCTGTGCAAAGGTAGATATAGAGGGAAATCTAGTCATATTATACCCCCAAATGAGTAATATGCTCCAAAACTCTGTCCTGGGTTCTCATGTCTCCTCTCTATACACTATCTTGGTGATTTCATTAGCTCCCATGGATTTAATTATGATGTCTACATGGATGAAGAACTGATAGATCTATCTTGTCCTCATCTCTTTTGAGCTCCATTTTGAACTAGAGATCTCATAGACACCCCAAACTCAGCATTTCCAAAACAGATCTCATTTTCCCCCTGTGCTACCCCTTCCCTTCCCCAACATCTACTAAACTTTCTATTTCTACCAAGGTAACAACCATTCTTTTAATTTCCAGGTTCATAATCTCAGTGTTATCTATGACGACTCCTTCTCCCTCCTCCCACATAACCAGTCAGTTGTCAACTTTGACTGTAGAGATAGAAACATCGGATCAGATCTTCATTGCTTCTCTCCTGGACTGTTTCAATGACCTCTCAGTTGGTCTCCTCTCTTTAATCTCTCCCCACTTCACACAGAAGTCAAAGTACTTCACTTTAAGCACAGACCTGAGTATATCACTTTATAATCTTTACCGGCTCTCTATTGCCTTCAGGATCAAAGAAAAATTCCTCATTTTTAATAATCCTTCAAACCCAGGGCAGCTAGGCGGCACAGTGGAAAAAGCTAGGAAGACCTGAGTTCAAATGTGACCTCCAACACTCACTGACTGTATGACCACCTTGGACAACTCATCTGTAAAATGGGGATAATAATCAGGGTTGTTGGGAGGATCAAATGAGATAGTAATTATAAAGGGCTTAGCACAGTGCCCAGCGCATCACAAATGCTATATTCTTGTTAGCTATTATGACTATCATCTGGTTCTACAGATTCTTTTTAAAATTTTATTACTCACTTTGTGACACTGTACTGTCCAACAAAATTGTTGTCCTTCTCTTTGTTCCTTCTGAAAAGGACTTGATCTCCCATCTACATACATTTGCTCTGGCAGTCCCTCATGCCTGGAATGCCTTCCCTTCTCACCTCCACCTCAGAGAATTTTCTCTTTCTTTAAATTGCAGCTCCATACCACCTCCTACATAAGTTGCTACTTCTCTCTCTCCACAGCTACTCTTAATTTAAATACCTTGCCTTTCCTCACTGTCTCTAAATATGCAACTATATATATATACAAATATTTATGTATATACATACTCATAAATATGCATCTATGCAAATACCTAAGTTCAGTTTTAAGTTTTAATAATGTCAGATTTCTAAGTGCAACAAACTTACAAAAGCAACATTAAAAAGGTGAAGTATGTAAAATTTTAAAATATTGACATATTTCTTTTTAGAAATTTTTCTTGTAGTGGAGGGTTGGGGAGAGGTCTAACCCTTCTCTCAGTATATCCACTGTCTTGTGCTGTAGGTCACTGTACTCAAAATTCATGAACTAAATAAGCATTAGGGAAATTTAAATAATTAAACTTTTAAATAATGTTCTTTGGAAGGTGGTAGCATTTGTACTTCTGAAATTATCAAAGCTTTAAATAGTACTAAGACTTTTAGGACATGGAGCACATAGGTCTATGTAAAATGAATGTAAAATAGATGCAGGACAGTTTTGTGAGTAAAGCACTAGGCAATGGCAGGGGGAGGTTTAGGGGGAATGGAAGCTTTAGAAAAGTCTCCTCATAGAAAGTCATGTTTGAGCTGAGTTTTGATAAAGCTGGGGATTCTCAGAAACAAACTTGAGAAAGTACATTCTAGGCAGGGGAGTCAGGGGAGCTGCCACTACAAAGGCTTGGA
Source organism: Pseudochirops cupreus (assembly GCA_028627135.1). Taxonomy (NCBI): domain Eukaryota; kingdom Metazoa; phylum Chordata; class Mammalia; order Diprotodontia; family Pseudocheiridae; genus Pseudochirops; species Pseudochirops cupreus. The sequence goes on along the minus strand of CM053583.1, from coordinate 402,818,760 downwards.
GGTGGGAAATGAAGGGACATATGGGAGAAATGGGAGGAAGGCCAGTTTGGCTGGACTACAGTATGCATGTGGTGAGTAATATTTTAACCAGGCTAGAAAGGTAGGCGAAGGCCACGTATTACAGGATTTTAAATGCTACTCAGAGGAGTTTACAATTGCTGCTAATTTTAATCTATTTTAATTCTAATCACTAAGGGTATATTGAGTAGAAAAGTGACATAATTTGACCAACACTTTAAGAAAAATCACTTTTGCTGATAGATTGAAGTACAGAGAACCTTGAAGCTAGGGTGCCAAATTAGAAGGTGTTGCAGTACATGTACTAGGTGAAAAGAGTTGAATTAGGTCTGTGTCTGTGTGAGTGGAGAGAAGGATTAGACCTCCCCCCCAACCCTCTCCTCCAAGAAAAAGTCTAATGGAGATAAAGCAGGCTACCCAGATGGTCAAACAAGAGAATCTCCTCTACTGATCCAATGGCCTGAGAAGATGCCATTCAGAAAAGTAAACTAAAATTTAAAAATTGTTGTTCAAAACTCACATAAACAAACATAAAAGAACTTTAAACAATTAAAATTTTCAAATTATCTCTTTTGTAAGTTTGTAGAATTTATATTTCTGATGTTATTAATGTTTAAAACTGCACTAAGACTTTTGGGATGCCATGCAGATCAATGACTCCATACAACATAGTGGACAGACAGTCTAGGTAAAGTCCTGCTTCAGACCCATTGACTCTGTGACCTTGGGCAAGTCACTTAACCTCTGTGGGCCTCAGTCTCCCTATCTGTAAAAAGGTATTGGGCTAAGGTCCCTCCTAGCTCTGAATTCATGATCCATGATTCTGTGACTTGATTCACTTGGCTCCTAGTCAAACAATTTCTGGGAAAGGGAGGCTTTCCTTTATACTGAGTATACATGGACAGCATCCCTCTGGGTACAGATGCATAAGAAGATTACTTTGTGATTTCTTAAGGGACAACTCATTTAACTCAACAAACATTTTGCATGGAGCTACCACATCATGGGCTTTGGGCTAGGAGTCCGAGAAGCACTTTCTTTACCTCTAAAATTGAAATAATAATGGCATGTATTTCTATAATAATTTCCTTCCCATAAGGTAGGCAGTTAGGGGTATACTCATTTTACAGATGAGGAAACCGAGCCTCAGAGAGCTTAAGTAACTTGTCTAGAATCACCCAGTAAGTGACATGTCTGAGACTTAAACTCAAACTTGAACCCAAGGCTTCTGACTCTAAATCTGGTATATTTTTTCAACTTAACCATTATATATCTATCAACATATATATATATATATATCTGTATATACATATACATACACATATATACATATATGTATAGTATATATAAAATCTATGACAATATTACCTATAATATTTATGATACTTAAAATTCTGTGAGGCAGGAAGTACAAAGATCAAATGACATTTTATATATATACATATACACATAAACCTCTGTGTATGTGTGTGTATACATATACATATATATATATACATATATATATATACATATACATATATATACATATACATATATATATATAGATAGATAGATAGATAGATAGATAGATAGATATATAGATATATAGATATATATACGTATATATAGTCATTTGAAACCAAGGCAGACAGAGGTTAAGTGACTTGCCCAGGGTAATACACATGAGCTAGGATTTGAACCCAGGTCTTTTGACAACTGATTTTAATATTTCCCCCCTTTCCCTTTCTTTCCCCAAAGTAAGCAACAAAATGTGGACAACTGGCTCCAAATCCAGTCTATCGTCAATAAATCTTTATGGCATGTTGGCTCATTTGCGGACCCGCTACCTGTCCCCCCATACTTAACACACCCATAACCGCCCCAGGCTTTCGCTTACCCTGACAACCTGCCCGTCTGATTTGATGCTCCAGCCTCTTGTATCATGGAATTTCTTTCCAGCTCAAGAGACACAAGGGTAATTGTGGCCTCACACACGAGGAAGGAGGAGAGGAATAAACACTTAAAATTCCTACAATGTGCCAGGCACTGTGCTAAGGTCTTTACAAATATCTCACTGATGGGCGGCTAGGTGGTGCAGTGAATAGAGCACCAGCCCTGGAGTCAGTAGGACCTGAGTTCAAATTAGGCCTCAGACACTTAACACTTACTAGCTGCGTGACCTTGGGCAAGCCACTTAACCCCAATTACTCTACCTTTCCCCCTCCAAAAAGCAAAAAAAAAACAACAACAAAAACCTAAACCCAACAGACCAAATATCTCATTGGATCCTCACAGCAGCCTTGCGAGATGGGTGCTATCATCATTCCAGTTTTAGAGGTGAGTATCCTGAGGCACTTAACATCATTTGGCCAGGGTCACATAGCTAGCAAGTGTCTGTAGCTGGATCTGAACTCAGGTCTTCCTGACTCTTGGTGCAGATCTCTATCTGCTGTGCCCCCTAAGACGCACATGGGTCCAAAGGCTGCTGCTGGAAATACTGGTCCAGGTGGTCTCCTGTAAGCCACACAACATCATTATCCCTAGGAAATCATGAGTGTGAGGAGTAGATGGGGAGATTTCTTTGGGTCCCAGTGACTTTTAAAGTCACAGAACATAACTCTTGCAACTCAGTTGCTTTCTGAAATGAAACATTGCATCTGGGGAAAGTTAGGAAGCAGAGACATGAATGTTCTTTGGGAAAAGGAGGAAAAAATCCCAGGGAGAATCAACCTTGTTCTGTGTATTTCAATGGCATCTGCTTGATAACAGTCATATCTCTGTTTACTACGGGAAGCCCCTTATTTGATGAAGCGTTCCCAGACCATATGTTGTCAACAAATGTTGCTAACCAAATACAAACAGTAATTTTCATTAGGTTCCCCCCCTGCGAACAACAACAACAAAAAAACCATCAGTCACAAAGGGAATAAACCTTCCTCGGTGACGGCAAACATAAGTGCCAAGCCTTTGACAACACAGTGATGCTGATGAATGCACACTCGAGAGGGCCAGGAAAACATCCACTTGAGGGAAATAGGGACACTTGGAGAACTGGACTGAGGGCAGGATGGTGCTGGGGAATGATGTCAGTGGTCGCCATGGTGATGCTGCTCAGTACAAGGCCATCATTCATGGCCGCTGGGAGATGATTGGTAGTCACTCAAGTTAGACAGTCTTGGCATGCTAGGTGTTGACAATTAACTTCAGCTGGGCAGAAGCAAGTGCTGTCCCCTATACCGGAAGGCATCCCTGTTGCTAAGAAGAAAAGTTAATGACAGCCCACGGACAACGGAATGGAACTCTTAGAGGCTGTCCTTTTATGTGGTCGTTGATGCATGATCTTTTTCTCCAAGTGAAGCAATTGGGCCACCCCATTGTGTATGTTTCATCAAAGCTAATTGATAGGAGGTTTGGTTGAATTAATGAGTCTGAAAGCCAGAGCTCCCTCTTATCTACACAAATGGGGCATTTACTTCGCAGAAATTGTGTTGTCTGGGAGCCAGAGTGTTGAGAGTTTTAGTTCTCTGGTCTTTTCATTTTCAAAGCTGATATTGGCTCTGTTGTGGGGATAAAGTTGCTTTTTTTTTGGCCCCGTTTTATGAGGAAAGCTTGAAGAAAGACATCTAGAGACTAAATAATATAATCCACACTCACATGTACTTTAAGGTTACAAAGTACTTTTTTTTTTGGTGAAAAAAGCACTAGTTGTGCAGAGAGAAGATCTGAGTTCAAATCCAATGAAAACATCTTGGATGTTTTACTATCTGTGAGACTTTGGGCAAGTCACTGAATGGGTCTTAGCTTTCTCAACTGTAAAATAAGGGGGTAGGATTCTGTAGCCTCTGAGATCTAGGTCTTTACCACAATCCGGCAAAGTCAGTAGTAAAAGTATTATTGTCCTAATTTTAGAAAAGAAGAAATTAGCAATAACAATAATTAGCATTTATTGTATTAATGTAATATATTGTTGTGTATATTATTATATTATATATTATATTATTGTATATAATATATTATTGTACTGGGTGACTGGATGGCACCACAGTACATAGAGTACTGCATCTTCCTGAGTTCAAATCTGGCCGCTGACATTTAGTAGATGTGTGACCCTGGACAAGTTGTTTAACTCTGTTTTCCTCAGTCTCTTCATCTGTAAAATGAGCTGGAGAAGGCAATGGCAAATGACGTCACTATCTTTGCCAAGAAAACCCCGAATGAGGTCACAAAGAGCTGGACACGACCGAAACAATGGAACGGTAACAGCATTGCTGTTTTGTTGTGATATTATTGTAGTGCGTTGTGTAATTGCAATACGATAGCTGAAATATATGCTAATTAACAACAACCATAATAATTCACAGTGATAATCATGGTGGCATTTAAATAATGCTTTGGGGTTTCAAAGAGCTTTATGTCTCATTTAATCTTTTCGACAACTCTGGGAAGCAGGTGGTACTATCTTCATCTTATAGAGAGCAAACTGGCTTTCCAGCATGGTACTGCTTGCTCATCATGGCTCCACTGGGAAGTGCTGGAGGCAGGATTCCAACTCAGAGCTTCCTGACTCCAGGACCAGAGCTCTCTGCACTGTGGTGCCATCTAGTGGCCACAGAGGCTAAGCACTCAGGAGACTGCCGATTCAGACGCAAAAATGATCTTTCAGCTTCATAGCACCCTATTTCTAGGGTTAGAACAGGTCTCACAGGCCACCTAGCCCAACCCTTCCATTTTTTTTCTTAATAGATGAGAAAACCGAGGCCTAGGGATATCATATGACTAGCCGAAGGTTATACAAACAGTAAATGTCAAGCGAAGAGATGAACTCTGGTCTGTAGGACCCCAAATCCATCACTCTCCAATACACGTCATTGTCTTGGCCAAGGTCACATAGCCAGGAGGTGTCTAAGCCAGCACTTCGACTTAGTAGACCAAGTGTAAGGCTCTAACCTGGATGGTATCCTTTTCCTACCTCTTCCTGGCTACAACCTGCCTTTCCCCATAGGCCTTTTTGCTTGTTGGAAGGGTATGGAATTAGCCACAGAACCACAGAATGAACCTTGAGGGTTGTTTAGTCAAATTTATATGTAAAAGAGACAATAATGAAAATAGCTAACATTTGTGTGGTCCCTTAAGGTCTGCAAAGTGATTTGCTTGTAGAGACCCATTCAGTTTTCACAGTGGTCCTGGGAAGTAGGTGCTAGGGTTAGATACCTTTTATAGATATCAATGGAGATTTGACCGAGGTCAAGTGATGTGCTCAAGGTCACTCTGTCTGAGACAGACTCTGAATTCAGGTCTTCTCCTGACTCTGGGCCTAGAGCTCCATCTTCCTCGACACCAGCTAGCTGCAGATAAGAATTTTTTCTACATGTATGACAAATGACAAACCTGTTTCTTTGTGGAACCTACTAGTAATAGAGTGGGAAGATTCCCAGCTAGGCTCAAGAATCCTTTATCTGATCAATGGCTCCAAATGCCCCTGTGTGTTTGTGGTGCAAAGAGGAATATGTATGAATGCAAGAATGAAAAAGTATTAATTCAGATCTATTCATGGAGAGCCAAAGCCAAAAGCAAAGATAGCCCAGGCCTCAAGGAGCCTTTGTGATTGGTGCCTAGGCAGGGGCAGGTAGGTCAGGGAATTTATTTGATAAGGAGTGATTCAGGGGGAGTAGATTGACACACCCTTTTCAGAAACAAGGGTAGGGTTGACCGAAAGAATATGACTATAAAAGAGTTGACTATAAAGAGTTGGAGTGGGGAGATATTGCTGGAAAAGTTGAGAAGATGGTCTGTGAGTAGTGAATGAAGTGGAATGTGGTTAGGGCCTGGTGGGCAGGGCAGTCACCACCCTCAACAGAGATATGGGGAGGGTTCAGACTTTCAAGGAATGCTTTCTAGCCCTGGTGAGCAATTCAATGCAACTACTGTTTGTTCAACTAAGAGACGAACACTGTGCTAGGGGATAGCAGAGAGGAGGGTAGGAGGGGAACTCTGGGGTGCTCAGCATTAAAGCTGCTAAGCCAAGCACCAGAGAACAGCTCTTAAAGTTCTGCCTCAGACCTCATATCCCCATGCTAGGTCCTGGCATAAGACAATATTCCCATAGAAGAGAGATAACAGGAGGCCTTGTGATAAAGGGGTGACATTTGTGCATTTGTGCATTCTGGAATCTGTCAGTCAAATAAAAAGGGCTTGGTGGGAATTGGAAATATTTAGATTCAGATATCACAATTATTAGCTGGGTGATCAGGGATAAATCACCTAACCTCTCTGTGTTTGAAGAATGAGTAGAAATCTGTTTCAAAGGAGGGCAGGGATAGATTTTTGCATTCTCCTTGCTTACTGCAATGTCTTACACTTCTAGGACCTAGGCCTGTGATTTCACTGAAAGAAGGAATGCCAGGAGGAGGAACTTCCCTCTTCCAATTCAGGTCAGTACTTTCTTTGCAATCTAAAGTTTTAGAGCATTTCCTCAAGATGTGAGAGGTTAAGTGATACTGAGAGTAGTAGGTGTCAGAGGCCAGCTTTGAACCAAGCCTTCTTGACTCCAATGACCAATGGCCACTTCTTATACCAGGCTATCTTGCAGCACGCATTGGGTGCTTAAGAAATTAACTGGTTGACTGACTGATGAAATCACAGGTCCTTTGTGTATTTGTGTCTGTGACCACCATCCAGGCCTCAAGAAAGTAGTTGGGATGTGGGAACAACTCTTAGGTCTTGTTGTTTCCATTCTTTAGAAGGGGTAGGAACAACTATGAGCCACCCATTCAAATGCTAGTTATACAGCTTGGTCCTTGGACCATTTCAGGGAAAGGGAGAGGCACTTGGCCCTTTCTATGGTTAGCCTGTGGTGTGATACATACACCTCACCTCCCCCTACCCAGATATGACTTTTGTCTTTAGATGCTGTCATTGGACCCTGGCTGAGCCCTATTTCCTTTGTGTAGACAACCATTGCTTCTCTACATAGGGGGAGTAGAAGGGAGGGGTCTATGTGGTACACATTGTCCTTGCTCACCTCTCTCCCCTATTTGTTTCAGTCCTTTGCTAAAAAGTCCCTGAGAATTTTCACTAAATGGCAATATTTCTGGGAAGAAATATTACAATGATGTTATGAGAACACCCTAATTTAAGAAACATGTTCTACAGCTATCAAAACATTTCTTTATGTTATCTTAGCACCATCAGGGAGGCAGGGCAGGAGAGTTAGGTGCAGGATGCTGCCTAATTGCTGCTCTCCATACATAACAGTCATTTCCCACCTCTGTGTCTTTGCCCACACAGGTCATCCCCTATGCCTCGAATATTGTCCCTCTTGATCTTCATCTCTTTGAACCTTTAGGTTCTCTTTAAGACTCAGTTCAAAAGCCCATCCTTTGATAGGTCTTTCATGATAGTTCCAGCCATTAGTGGCAACTCCCCACTCCCATTACTGCATTTATTTTGTATCTGTGAGCATACAGTAACTCTCCCCTGCCCCTCCAAAATGAATGTAAGATCTTTGAGGTCAAGAACTATCTCTCTATTTGTAATCCCCTGAATCAAGCAAAGTGCTTGGTACCAGAAGGCACTTAATTAAATGCTTATTGATTAAGTGATTGAGTAGCCCTAATAAAGATATCATACTCTTGGCTCTGAAGTTGTCAGTAGGCAGAATATAAATCCTGATAGTTGGCAATTCCATAAACCTTTAACATTTTCAAGTGTTTCCCATATATGACTCATTTGTTCTTCAAAAAAAAAAAAAGAAGTCAAAAAAAGAAATTGAAGCTCCAGGAGATTAAATGTCTTGTTGAGAGCCCCAAACTAGTAAATGTCCAGTGTTTGCTCCAATCAGTCACCCAAGCATTTAGTAAGCACCTACTGTGTTCCACTACATAATTTTTGCCTCTATTAGGGTAAGGGGATAATAAAAGGAATAAAGACCTAAGAAGAGCTCAGCCCTCTTGGAGGGGGTTGTTAAGATGGCCTTTGGGATTGTAGAGATGATTGAACTGGAAGGAGTAAGGGCAAGGAAATAGGGTGGCCTTGGGAAGCATGGGGCCATTTCCTCAGTCTATGTTGCAGGCTGCCAGGTGTCATTGACACAGAGAACAGAACAATGACTCAGAGTCCCAAGGTCCCAAGGTCCAGGACTGCTCATGATGTTTCTACACTCTTCCTTTTCTGCCTGTGTATGTCTCTATCAAAGGGTGGTGGAACCTGGCAGCCAATGGTTCTGGGTCTCTGCCATTCGTTTATATCTCACAGCAACCCAATGGAATAGCAGTGTGGTGCCTTGGACCCAAAGCTGGTCTCGGGGTCAGAAAGATCTGGGTTCAAGTCCTGCCTCTGACAGACTAGTTATACGATTATGTGTGAGTCACTTAGCACCTTGGTGCCCTAAGGAAGTCTAGAAGGGGAACAAGCAGAAGGGAACAAGAGTTTATTAGGTGCCTACTATGTGTAAGACACTATGCTAAGATTTTGTATAAATTTTCATCACTTGATGAAGTCATAGAAGAATTTCTAATTTGCATGGGTACAATTTCTTTTCTCATCTCAACAACTAACAATGCCTCCCCCTTATTCTCCTGCCTCGTAATGCATCCTACAGGTTACTGCCAAATTAATCATCCTAATACACAAGTTCTTAACATTGATTTATAGAATGTTACATCTTTAGGGCTCTCAGGCATCACCCAAGTTCAACAGCCTCATTTTGTGGATGAGGATGTATGTTTAGTTCCCAACTGTGCAAGGGTCAGAGGTGGGGTTGGGCTGCAGGGCTCCTGACTCCAAATCCAGAGTGCTGCCCTGCTGCCCCAATTCCCCATATTGTCTCCCATCCTCATAATTCTTGTTTTGCTTCCTTATCACCAGAAGAGATAGAAATAGCCTCAAAGTCAGGAAGACCCAGATTTGAGCCCTGTCTCTGACACATATTGACTGTGTGACCTTGGGCAAGTCACAATCCCTCACTGCTCTAGGCACCATTTTTAAGGTTATAAATTACAGGGAATGTGTCAATCTGCATTGGGAGACAGAATTTCCACATCTTAGAGTTCCCTATGCTGATGGTTGTCAAACTTTGTGGACTCAGGACTCCTTTACACTCTTAAAAATTTTCAAGGACCCCAAGGAACTTTTCTTTATGTGGATTCTATTTACTGTACTAATCAATCAATTAATCAACCTATTGTATGCCAGTCACTATACAATTAAAGTATGTTGGTATTATTATGAAAAGAGCCTTGACTTCACAGATACCTCACAAGGGCCAGGTCACACTTTGAGAATCAATGATATCACAGGTCTAGTCTCTCTCCCTATTCCTCTTCAATTTAAATCAACAAATATTTACCAAGCAGCTACTATGTTGGAAGCACTGTGTTAGGCACTAAGGACACTGAAACAGAAAATCAGAAGGGGGAAATAAACAAGCACACCTTATGGTTTGCAAAGCACTTTACAGATATTCCATTTGACACAAAATACTGGGAGGTAGGTGCAATTTTTATTCCCATTTTACAGAGAAGGAAACTAAGTCAGATAGAGGTTAATGTAACTTGCCTTGGGTCACACAGTTAGTAAGTATTTGAGGCTGAATTTGAACTCAAATCTTCCTGACTTCAGGCCAATGTTTTATCCACTATATCATTTAACTGCCTCTGATCTTGAATTTAACAGAATTTCTATTTTTGTCTACCAAAGGTAAAGAAGAAACCATGATGGTGGTTGACCCCCTGCATCTTGGAATCTCCATGCTGGGAAGTGTTACCTACCTGGGACCAGGGGTCAGGGAAAGACCTGGGGTTGTTGCTTTGCCCCAGAGCAGAAGGCTTGAGCTGGACTTTGGCCATCCAGGATGAGATTTCTTCTTCATCTGCTTAGGGATGTAAGACCAGGGACTAAGGAATGCTGGGCCACACTGGAAAGACCCTGTAGCATGGTCTCATCTCTGGAGAGCCTTCTTGGTCCTTGTGTCCACACAGGGGATGGCATGGGCTCTGTCTTCCACCTGATTCAGGGCAGTGATGTGGCAGGCATTAAGGTGCATCACTGCCATAAGTACTCATCCCAACCTCCTCCCTCTGCATCTGGTACCTCTGCAGAGAGCCGTAGGAGGGAATGAGTGCCCAGGCTGTACATGGCTGGGAAGTGGTGGTGAAGGCAGATCATCCACATTTCATTCGCCATTCCCATTGCTGGAGCCCTGGCCCACTCACTTCCAGTGGTCTGGTAACAGAGAGGGTTTTGCTCATCTCCCTCCCCCCACCTTTCTGCACCATGTGAAGGGAATTCAAGTTGCTAGTCTTGATTCTGTCTTCTTCTACTTTAAGCTTACCTTTCACTGAAAAAAGTGAATGAATTTATATTGGGGTTGTCTTTTAAAATACTCCGAAATAATGCTTCATGCCCTTCACCCAAAGCGGGGATATTGTGGCCCTCTTAGGAGACACACCCCACAGTTTGGACAACTGTAGATCGAGGTAGCAATTTTCAAACTTTTTGGTCTTGGGACTCCTTTACACTCTTAAAAATTGTTGATGATTCAAAGATTCTTTTTTATGTGAGTGTAGCAATTGATTTTTACTTTGTTAGAAATTAAAGCATCTTAGTATTATTGTGAAAATAGTTTGGACCTTGCAGAAACCCATGAAAGGGTCTCAGGGACCTCCATGTGTCCTTGGACCATACTTTGAGAACAGCTGCATTAAAGCATCAAAGAAATTATTGAAATAATGAAAGCAGAGGTCTATGTACAAGCCCAGTCCAATACAATTCAATTCAACAAACATTTATTAAGTGTATGCTGGAAGTCACTCCATTTTTCAGTGCCCTAGGGAACTCTCTCAGACTCCACTTGGAAGGGTACTTGCTGATCTGCTCCTGGCAGAGCGTGTTTTCTCCCCTGGATTTTTTTATATACACACAAATTTGTAAGAAAAACAGCAAGGTCTGAATAATACAGAAACAAAAGAGAAACAATTCCTGCCCAGAGAGAGGAGAGAGTCGGGCAAAAACCATATTCCTGAAGCTGAAAAAAACCCTTAATTTGCATAGGCATTGCTCTGATTATGCTAATTAGAATTTAAGGTATAAATGACTATCCTCATAGCAAATCCATGATATGGTAATAGAAGTATCGTTATTCTCATTTTTATAAGAGAAAACTGAGGATCTGAGATGTTTCAATGACATGCCTGCCCTTGGTCCACATTTACTAGGTCAATATATATCTGAGTCAATATTCGAACCCAAGTCTCCATGTTTCAAGTCTAGCACTTCAGGTAAAACACAGTACTAGCCATACTTCCAAATGCCTAATAACAACCATAATTAGCATTTATATAGTACTTTAAGTTTTACAAGAATCCTTTATAAATATTATCTCATTTTATCTTTACAACAACTCTGGGAGGTAGGTGC
>CM053583.1:402764646-402806845 GCA_028627135.1 Pseudochirops cupreus | reverse complement strand
GTACAGAGTTGGGGAAAAGGGAAGTTCATGAACGACCTCAATTTTTGTATTTGTCAAGGGTTACTTCTGAGAAAAAAGTGGAAGAGGCTAATGTAAGTGACTTAGGAAAAGAGGAGGTTTGGAACAGAAGCTGAAGGAGGCAGGAGAAGAATGGATGCTGGAACAGTAAAAGGCATGACCTGTGGCAGTGTGGGCTCAGTGAAGATCATGTAACACATAATGATGATGGAGCTAATGTGACTTCCTCCATTTGTGTTTGGTAGTGGACAAGTAGGAAAGGAGGAGTAGGATGGTGGGAATGACCTAGGCCTGGAAATGGAAGGGGAATATGGCCACAGTATAAGGGGTCAGGCATTCATAAGTAGAGGGCAGTATACAAATGAACTGGTCAACTATCAGGTCAAGGTTTGGAAGGAAAGAAGGTGTGACCAGAGGAATAGAATCCAATATGCTTCTTCACAATGTGACTTGGAGATGTTTATACCATTGTCTCAGAACTGGGCAAGACGCAACTTCAAAATGACTGCCAGTCTGGCCTCAAATGCAAGGAGTTTGGTCCAATCTGAAGTTCAACCCTAACATAATGGATTTTTGCCAGACAAATCCAGTTTGCTTACCTTCCTTCCACTCCCAGCCTGACCTTCTCTTCCCTTTGGAAGACTGCTTTGAGACATTCGATTAATTATACTTTGTAGGCTAAGTACCAGCACACCTGCTGCCCTGCCTGCTGGTTGCTAAGCTTTGCTTTATAAAGTCTCTATTTCCTGAGGTTGAAATGCCCTGAAAGCAATATGGCGGGAAGGAGGGATGGAGGGTAACCTGTGGGCAAATCCCTGTAATTAGGGTGAGTCTGCAGGTGATTGGTGTTAAATCGGCTTAAGATTTGAGGTTTTCCGAAATTGTGATCCTGTGGCCATGGAAAGATATGCCACATCCTAAAAGAGTGAATGCTCTTGGGTGAGAAGGTACAACCCTCTCCTTCTGTACTGGATAGAACTGAAAACAATAAGAATCACTAACATTTAAATAGAATTTTAGGGTCTGAAAAGTACTTAACTTGTTATCTTACCTAATCTTCTTAGCAGCCCTAAGAAGAAGGTACTATTACTATTACTTTTTTACAGATATGAAAACTAGAGGCATTCCAGGGTGAACAATGAGCCTAGCTTGGAGAAGATTTCAAATATACAGGTGGAGGAAGTTAATTCCCAAATAGCCAGATTGCAAAATGAAGGCTTCAGTCCTTGATAAGGGGCTCAGACCAGCAGGTCCTAGATGGGAAACTGAGGGCTGAAATGCACACATAGAGCTGACTTTAGCACAAAGTAAGGGTAACGAAGGGCCGGTATTGATGCCCAAACCTCAATGCTCAAATACTCTAAGAATCCAGCAGCTTGTCAAGGTAGAAGCCCCCTCCAATGCTGCATATCACAACCCACCTATGCCTGCTACTCCTGTGCACTCTTGTATGTGTCTTCTCATAGGCCTGCCAGGGAGGCTTCATTTAAGGTGCTGGGGCCTTCCGGCTCACTCCTGACACAGGGAGGTACCAAAGGAGCAGATGGACCATTTACTGGCAATCCTTTCCTTCTTCCACATGACCAGCCCACTTTTTTTTTAATCACCCATTTCTCTGAAGTCCCTTGCCATATGTGAATAAGTAATTTCTTATGGTGAGTGTCTCATCAGGCATCCACCCACCATGAGCCTCTTCAAAGCTCTCCAAATAATGCTGGTCTCTAATTCTTCAAAAACTGTAGCCTTCCATAACTTTCACCCATGCAAGATAATGACAGTATAATGAGAGGCATTGGGGCATAATAATGTTAAATAACATTTACATAACACTTTAAGGTTTGTTAAGTGCTTTATATGGATGATTTCATTTAGTCATGTAGATAGAAACTTAGCCTTCCCTTAGCAGGGAAGAACCAGGTTCAAATCCTGTCCCTGACACCTAGTTGCTATGAGACTCTAGGCAAATCAATTAACCTCTCAATACTTCCAGGCACCTCTCTAAAAGAAGGGGTGCCAATAGGTACTGGTAAAGGGAGTTTATTCACTGGAAGTTTCCTATACTAATGAAATCACAGATTTTAAAATAAAGATTATAATGAGAACAAAAAATAACAAAGTCGGATTTTCTGAGCCCCCGTGAAGGAGACATGTTAGAACAAAGTCTATGTGCACCAGGGGTGAAGGGTAAGGGTTAATTCATATAATATGTAGTGAACAAGTTTAATCAGTGTCTTTACCTTAGTCTGTAACTTTGGGTCTCTATGGAATGCAATAGAGAAAATGTTAGTTGGGGAATGAGTCCCCCATGCAAAAATAATCCCAGTCGTAGATAAGCAAACCAAACTTCAAATAAATGTTCCCCAAAGGCTGGGCACCATTTAGGGAGGCTCGAAGTCAAATGAGATGGAAATGTACTTTGAAACAGAGTAAATGTCAAGTTACCTGCCATTGGCCCCAGACAGAACCAGTTAATTCTGAATCCATCAGAAATTACTTGTGAGACATTCAGGCTTTGAGAATTTTAGCTGTTATGAAACCTAAGTGGAAAGAAAAAGGTAGAGACCTTTCCCAATTGGGCAAAGGTTTGTTTGTTTTCTTTCTTTTGATCTTAAGATAGACCTAATAGCCCAAATCAGTTAGAATAAATCCAAATGCATCTCCTCTTTTGTGGAGGGTTGATTTGGCTTTCTGTAGGAGAGGACATCTGATTAATAAATATCAGAGGTAGGATTTGAATCTGTATCCTTTGAGTGCAGGTCATTGCCCTTTCTATTACATTGGCCTGCCTCTGGTAAGAGGTGAATCAACAAGGATATTATAGATGATGATGGAAGTGATGATGGACATGCTGATGCCCCATATTTGTATCAGGCCATTTGGTTTTCAGAGTAGTTTCCTATACATGAACTCATGTCATTCTCATGATTATCCTGTGCACATCCTTAAATTAAACTTCAATTTAAATATGGGGGTCTTTTCTCTTCTTTGCAGGTTATTAACTTGGAGTTCATGAATTTTTTAAAATTAAAATTTGATAACTATTTTTAATAGGCATTTAAAAGTACTATTTTAAGAAGGGGTCCACAGGCTTCCCTAGATTGCCAAGAGGGTCCATGAAACAAAAACAGGTTAAGAATCTTGATGTAGAGTCATACTTTAAAAATTCCTTCTTTAAAGGTACCTCCTTCCTTTATTTGCAGAAGTGGGGGGCTATGGGTTTGGAGCACTGAATACAGTGTCAGGCTTTTTTAATGGATTGGTTGGTTATGCTGAAGGCAGGTGGCAGCCAGACTCCTGGGTCTAAAGCCAGGAAGACATCTTCCTGAGTTCAAATCTGGTCACAGACACTTACTAGCTATGTGGCCCTGGGCAAGTGACTTAACCTCATTTGCCTCAGTTTCCTCACCTGTAAAATGAGCTGGAGAAGGAAATGGCAAACCACTCCAGTATCTTTGTCAAGAAAACTCCAAATGGGGTCATGAAGAATTGAAAATGACTGAACAACAACAAAGTTTTGCTGAACTATTTTTCCCCTTCCTTTTTATTCTTCATTATAGGGGATGACCCTTTGGGAGAGGCAGAGGGAAGAGATATGTTGGGAGATGTAGCTAATATAAAAAATAAATGACAGCAATGTAATTTTTAAAAAAAGCATTCCTTAACTTGCTACCTAACTCTAAATACGCTGGCCTTGTCATGTCCCTTTCTCTTGACATTGTAGGATCTGACCTCCTGACCCAACAGGCTCTACTTGTGATAACCAAGGCCAAACTGGTAATGGACTTGGTCCTTCCTCTCAAGGTCCAATGAGTGACAGAAACCATTTTCCCTTTAATGGAGAGGAGAGTTGGTTTGTGGCCCAGAAATGATTTAAAGTCATTTTACTCTCTGTCTGATACTTTTGGGGACTCATTGGAAATCCAAGAATAGGAAGCTATAATAATGAATAGGAATTTCAGGCAGTGACTAAATTCAATAAGACATTGATTGGACAAAGTGGCCCTTATTTTCCTTCCTCATTCCTGGCACCCTGTACCTCCCTCACCACTCCTCCTCCCCTAATTATTGCCCTGTGCCCTCTTTAGACTGCCCCTCCCCTGGTAAAACAAAGAAAGAGAACAAGCAGATGATTCAGTGATTCATAGTCAAATCTGATAAGCATGGGAATGATATGGTTCTTGGTTGTTCTCCTCTCTGCTCCAGTAAGGCACTATCTTACTGATTTGGTACCTGGAACTCCTAGCGGGATGACTACCTTGAAGACTCTAAAGGCTTTTCTGATTCCCTTTAATGCTAGTGTCTTCCTTCTGAGATTATCTCCAATTTGTCATCTCCCCAACTATCTATCTGTCTGTCTGTGTATCTGTCCATCTAAGTATGTATGTATGTATGTATCTATCTATCTCTTGGGTCGAGTTCTAGTAGTATGTGAAGACCACTCTTCTCCACCTTCCTGGGATAACCTGTGGACAGAGTGGAAAAGATGACACTGTGGAATAAATAGAATGTTCCTCAATTTCCTCAAATGAGTTTCCTAAAATGAGCTGGAGAAAGAAATGGCAAAGCACTTCAGTATCTTTGTGAAGAAAATTCCAAATGGGGTCATGGAGAGTCAGACATGACTGAAATGACTGACCAAAAACAAAAAGAACGAAGTTCTCTGAGGGCAAGGCCTGTGCCACAATATTGTGAGGGTTAGTCTTTAATGTAGCAGCAGTGGCTACATTGGCTTTCCCACTTGAGTTTTCCATGGCTGTAGGTATGTTTGGCATGGGTGGAGCTGCCTCACATTGTCTCTATATAAACAATTTCACCTTTTCCTTTTCTGCATGTGAGGTTCAATCCAGGAGCTATTTATCAAGTGCCTAATCTATGCAAAGTGCTATTCTGAGAACTGGGCATATAAAGGCAAAAAAACTATATATCTATATCTATATCTATATCTATATCTATATCTATCTATATATATAAATCTATATATCTATCCATCCATCTCTCTCTCTCTCTCTCTCTCCCTTCCTCCTTCTATCTACCCATCCACCTGTCTATCCATCTACCTATCCACCTACCTATCTTACTATCTACTTATCTATCATCTATCTATCCATCCCCTTATCTATCCACCTATCCATCCATCCTTCTCTGTCTGTCTGTCTGTCTCTATCTATCTAGTCTTTCATCTCCTTGGTTTAGATTCTTTTCCACAGCTCTACCAGGTTAGCCCTGATGGGAGGAGGATTCTGGCACTCGTGTATTATAAAAACTTGGCCCTGAAGAAATTGTTTTTGTTACTGCATGACCATCTAAGAATTATCTTCCTGCCTTGTGCCCCTTCCCTTCTTAAACAACAGGGAAATCAATGTTAAAATCCTTTTAAATTAAACTCTAGTTCACTGAGTACAAAAGAGTCCTGAGGGCCTATACTTAGCTCTTCCTGTTCATGAGATTCACCTTTTACTGGGCTTCCTTTCAGTAGCTTGAGCAGAGGGAGTTCATTTTCAGCTTAATACCATCAGGTTTATTCCTTCCATCAGTCATCTGAGAACATTCATGGACTTGTGGCCATTAATTTCATTAGTTTAATCTGGGAATGC
The DNA here is from genome assembly GCA_028627135.1 of Pseudochirops cupreus. NCBI lineage: Eukaryota > Metazoa > Chordata > Mammalia > Diprotodontia > Pseudocheiridae > Pseudochirops > Pseudochirops cupreus. The sequence continues at coordinate 402,801,233 of CM053583.1, read as the reverse complement.
TAATTTCATTATACACCTTGATTGCTTGTAAATTGTCATGAATCATCCAAGGCATTAACGATTCCATGTATGCTAGGCATGAAACTCTAGAGTCATTTGGATTGGGTGTGTTGGACATGGCTTTTCTCCTGGTTTACGTACCACTCACAAGTACTTGTGGTGAGATTATTGGTAAGGAAAATCTTTTTTTCAAAGGAAGGAGAAGACAGGTGGGGTCATGCATCCAGGTATGTTGGGAAATGCCTGTAATCCTTGCTCTTGCTGAGGCTGGGAGATCTCATGGAATGGAATAAGCATTTATTAGGTACCTACTAGGTGTCAGGCCCTCTGCTTTACAAATATCTCACTTCATCTCTCCCGTAAGTTAAGTCATTTATGTGTCTGTATTGAATTTGTCATTACTATGGGGACCCTCTGGGAATGGTGGGCCACCAGGTTGTCTAAGGAGTGGGTGAACTGACTGGCATCAGAAACAGATAAGGCTGAAGTTCTCAAACTGAACATAGTAGAACTGGACCCATGAGTAGCCCTACACTTACAACCTGAATGAGATAGGGAAACCTAGTCTTTAAAATGAAACAAAAACAAAGCCACCATTTACTACCTCCAAATTCTGTGAGCGTGACAAACAGCAGCAAGGTATATTACAAAGTTGAGGGGCACGTCAAATACAACGAATCTGCTTGGTCATATTGGGTTTTCCACATGTTAATATATTTCAAGGAACGAATTTTGGCCTATGGTACACTAAAGTTAAAAAATATTAATTTTCTAAGTACAAAATGGGGAAGATGAGACTCAGCCGAGCATTCATCTGAAAAGTAAACAAACCAAAAAAGTCCATGAACTAGTTGTTGGGATTTAACTCAATAAGAGGAATAAAGAGACTTGAGAGTAAAAAAAGACAGTGTGATTTTTACAGAGAGAGAGAAGGGAAGAGAGAGAGGGAGAGGGGGAGAGAGAGAGAGAGGAGAGAGAGAAAGTGAAAGACCAGATCTAGATGTGATGATCCCCTAGACTTCTGCCCTGGTCTACTCCTAGCTGGACTGTTGCATTCAGTTCTGGGGTTTTGTCAGTCATTCAACAAGCATTCATTAATGTGTATAATGGCACTGAGGCACATTCTAGGAAGGATGTTGATAAGCTGAAGAGTATACAGAGGAAGACAGCCACACCTTGAGGTCATACTATGTGAGAAAGGGCTGGACGTATTTTTTTGTTGGCCAATACTTTTAAATTGTGTCCAACTCTTCATGGTCCCATTTGGAGTTTTCTTGGCAAATATTCTGGAGTGGTTTACCATTTCCTTTCCCAATTCATTTTACAGATGAGGAAACTGAGACAAACAGGGTTAAGTGACTTATTCAGGCCTGATGTTCTATCCACTGCATCACTTAGCTGCTAGGCATATTTAGTCTAGTGTAAAGAAGACTCAAGATCGGGGCATGAGGATATGATAGTTGTTTTTTTTTTTTAATGAAGCTACTCAGATGTAGGGGGGCCACTTTGGGAGGTAATAGAACCTTCCTCACTTGTAACCTTCACAGATGGCCACTCACAAGTATGCTGAAGAGGGATTCTCTTTTCAGTTACAGATTGGCCTAAGTGATCGCTGAGATTCTGTGAATCTGGCTAGGCATACTCACATATGAAGGGGGCTGCTGCCATTGTCTGATTTATCCAACTGAACTACTTAATAAAGGTTTTTTTTTTTGGAGCATCCACATGCATAGTCTAAATAATGAAAGCACTTATATTTTATGTTGAAAGAACTCTAGAAATACCAGTAACTAAAGACATTTCTGCCAATGGTGGGATATTTTTTGTCATTGGCACCACCACCAAAAGGCTAGGGGAAAGTGGAGAGTATGGATTAGGGAGGAAAGTAGGGACACTCACACCTACCATTTTGCCCCTCGTTAACATAACATCAGTCCCTTTGATTGTTTGGTTTGTTCCTGAGTGGTTTGGTTGGTTTGTTGGTTTGTTCCTGAGTACTGAGGGCCATCAACACATTTGATGTCTTTAGAGAAGTATAAAAAAAAATTATTTATGCATTATAAGGTTCTGTTTAGAAACTGTTGCAATGTATAAGTTTTAGAAATTATGTTACATAAATATGTAAGAGATCATAGAATAACAGCATGTTAGGGCTGGAAGGGGGTTTAGTAACTGCCTGCCCAGACTCCTCAGAAGGCAGGGGGGTGTTTTAAAGAGAGTGCTGACCTATCTCGACATTTAGAGACATAAGGCCAGTCCTTGGCTCTCTCACTGTTTTGATGTCTATGGGGCAGAGTGCTTAACCTCTCCAGGGTCAGTTTTCTTAGCTGTACAATATATCATTTATGTTCTCTACCTCACAGGGTGATTGTGAGGAAAGTGCTTTTTAAACATTAAGGATAGGTTGCTGGTATAGTAGATAGAGAATCTGCCTAGAAAGCAGGAAGATCTGGTTCAAATCCTGCTTCTGAAGCTGTATATGTATATCACTTTGGGTAATTGTTGCTGTCCCTGGTGCTGTCCAGGACCACAGCATGCAGACATCTTTTAGTCTCAGGAATTCCCCAAATCTGGACCCTTCCCTTCCTGCCATTTTTTTCAAAGTGAGTTATTGGAAACTATATCTAAGCTATAGATACATATAGGAATGATTTGCATTTGATCTGAATTGTGCAGAGACACTCTTTGTAGTCCAAGAGAATTGCAAAAAAAAAACAAACAAACCAGAAATTAAGTGAGAGAGGAAGGAAAAGGAGAAAGGATGAAATTAATGGCCAAAAGGAAGTCTGGTGTGCAGAGGAGGGTGCCTAGGAGGTTGAAAAGCCTTGTGTAATTTCCTCCCCCTGTTCCTCATCGTGAGGAATAATACAGCCCTGGCTGTATAGATGTTTTACTAGAATGTCTTCTGTCATTCTCAGATGTGGCCACCAGATGGCGATCATCACTAATTCTAAATATGTGTATGTTGAAATATGGCCTTGGGTGGGTGGGCAGCCTCCTTCCTTTCCTTCTCTTCCTCCCAGAGGATCTGTCAGGGCTTTAAGTGAGAAAAAAAAGCTGTGAGATGGTTCTTGGCCCTTCTGAAATGCTGTAGGATCCGGTCTCTTACTCGTTCTTGTTGAAGTATAGTAAAAGACGCATTGGATTTTGTTGCCAGAGACCCTGGGTTCTAATCCCATCTCTGCCACCTACTACCTATGTGACCTTGGGATGGTCTCTTAACCTTGGGGATTCAGTTTTTTCACCAATAGGCAGTTGCACTAGATGACCTGTGAAGTCACTTCTAGATCTAAATCTTGGCTCCCGTGACCTCCAAGGTCTTTGTCAAGTCTTATTCTGTGGTCCTCTGGACCTAAGGGCTGATCTGGGTGCTTTAGAAACTCATGATATCATGGAAGGAGTACAATCAAAACTATAGTCCTCTGATCTTACCAGATATGGAGGTGGGAAACCTGGGTTCTAGTTCTTTATACATCTATTGACTGTGACTTTAACTTCTAAGGGTAGCAAGCTGGCTCAGTGAATAAAGTGCTGGGCCTGGAGTCAGGAAGACTGTACTCCATGAGTTCAAATCCACCTCAGACTCTTACTAGCCGGGTGACCCTGGCAAGTCACTTTACCCCATTTGCCTCAGTTTCCTTATCTGTAAAATGAGCTGGAGAAGGAAATGGCAAATCACTCCAGTATCTCTGCCAACAAAATTCCAAATAGAGTCATGAAGAGTCAAGCGTGATTAAAAAATGACTGAACGACAACAAAAAGGAAGTAAATCTTCCCTTTATACAACTTCATGAGCCCGATTCCCAGGTCTCCTGAGAGGTGACCTGAGCGGTAGCTCCTCTATCAGGGCCCTGAGGAAGACTCTTGCATCCTGACCTGTATTTTCTGGGTTAAGCCTGGATGAAGGAGGCACAACAAGGGTGACTCATGGCTGATGAAAAGTTACCTCTTCGTACTCTATGTGCTTCTGTCATCTGTTCTGCCTGAAGGCCCTCAGTGAGGGCAAACCCACCAGCTCAAGAGCAGCTCCTTCTACTCCTGGACAGCTCCTTAGCATGTCTGGCCTTAGAACAAGCCTCAATTTCTAGGACTTCAACAACTTGGATGTCATGTCCTGTCTGAGTCTTCTGTTCTACAGGATAGGAGAATGTCTTGTTCCTGAAGCCAGTCCTTATAGAAAATGGACTGATGGCCCTTCCCCGTCCCTGACGCCCTCCTGTGAGCATTGTGTAACATATCAATACTCTTCCTAAGCTTCATGAGGAGAAACAGATTCAATCAATCAGCCAATCAATCAACATGCCAGATTGCCTAAATGCCCAATTTGCTTGTGTCAGTACAAGGCACTGTGCTGAATACTGCAGATGCAATCACAAAAATGAACAGTCTCTGCCCTTGAGGAGTTTATGGGGTTGATGATGCATTTTCTCAAGGTTATTTATTTCATTGTAGACCTGTAGAAACATAGTATCTCGATTCAAAGGAATGACTTTCTAATGGTGGAACTTTCAAATAGAGAATATGGGGAAGGGAGATGTTTGGAAACAGGGAAATTTTCAAATACCAGAGTGGTACCATCTACTTCATCTGTCTATACTTGGGGCCACACCATATGAAGGTGAATAGCAATGGTCATTGGGTACATCTGAGCTTTCACAACAGTATTTTGCCTGTCCCTTCTTCAACTCATCTAGGTAGCTTCACAGTATATAGAATTCTGGGCCTAGAGTCACTAAGACTTGGGTTCAAATCTGACTACAGACCCTTTCTAGCTGTGTCACCCTGGGCAAGTCACTGAAACCCGGTATCCTCAAACATAAAATGAAGATAATTGCACCTGTCTTACAGGACTGTTGTGAAGATATCAAAGGAGATAATATTTGTAAAGCACTTAGCATATTTTAGGCTGTAAACATACAGCAGGCATTTGAATAAATGCTTGCTTCCTTCTTTCCTCTGTTGGAATCCACAGGCTAGACCTCTGTGGATGGCTAGTGGAGATAGGGCTGCGGGATGAGGAGAGTCTAGGACTCAGAGCATATGTAAAAGTGCCTCTGGGAGAAAGAGACCTCCCTGCCCTTACTGAGTTCTCTGAGACTTGGTCATTTGGTTCTGATTTCTGTTGTTTCTCCCTAGGTCTCCCTTGGATCCAGAATGGTAAGGTAGGACATATTTTGCTTCAAAAAGTGAGGCAAAGGACTTCATTTCTCCTTGCCTCAGTTTCCACATCTGTAAAATGAGGAAGTTGGACTCCTAAGATCTCTTCCAGCTCTTGATCTGATGAGTTTGGACAAGCTGTTTAAACCACTTGTACCTCAGTTTCCTCTTTTGTAAAATGAGAGGGTAGCATTGATGACCTCTGAAGCTCCATCCAGTTCTAACTCTATGATTCTATCTATTATCCTGGGCAAATCACTTAACCTCTCTGGGCCTCAGTGTCCCCATCTGTCAGTGAGGAAGTTGGATCAGATGGTCCCTTCTACTCTAAATCTACAGTTCTATGACCTACGGGAATGAGAGTTGTTCGACGGCAGGACCCAGTTCATCTTTGTCTTTGGACCCTGCCAGGGTCTAGCAGTACGCAGAAGGGATTTAATAAATGTTCACTGAATTGAATTGAAATGAAGCTTCAAAAATCAAATTTAGGGCAGATGAAAGAAAAACTTGCTAACAACCAGAGCTGTCCTAAAGTAGAATGTGCTGCCTGGCTCCTTGTAGGGGGCATTGTAGTACGAATTTAGGCAAAGGCTAGACTAGATGGTCTCTCATGTCCCATCCATTCCTGAGATTAAGGGACTAAGGAGTAATCTGTTGTTCTTCCTCAGTGCCCTGTTCCTAAAGATCTCCTTGAGAACTGTTTTGTTTGGGGCCCCAGATTGATTATTCCTGGGTTGTCCCTAGTTACTGATGGGTCTGTTGTGTTGAGAGCCTTGACCAAATGGTTTCCATGAGGTTATTTATTGGCGTGCTAAGCCTGGGGCATGATCAATGACTCTGTGGGTTGGAAGCATCACATCTGTTACTGTTGCCGCTAAGAACATTCATTATTGCTAGATGTTATTGATTTGTGTTTACTGTTCATGGGCTGGGCTGTTTGTTCTCATTAAATTTTACTTAAACTAGATTTAACAGGAAGACATTCAACCCCACAGAATCACACACATCCTCTTGGAAATACAACTGTTCTCTTTTGCTCTTGTCCAGCTCTTGGTACTATCAGAGCTCTGAGGAGCCATGGGAGCCAAGTCTCTGAAGGATTCCTCCTAGCAAAGGGTCCCGGTTATCACCTTAGCAACAAGTAACAGCAGTTTTCCTACAGGCATCTGTCACTGAGTGGTGCCCATTGTGTGGGGACAAAGGAGAGTTCCCAAACATTAGCCTATAGCCTTGACTTCTAGTTGGGCCTCATTTCCACATTTGTGAAAGGAGGGTGTAGGAATAGCGCAAAGATTCTTACTCTTTCTTGTGTCATTAACCCCTAAGGCAGTCTAGCAAAGGTGGGGAACCCATCAGAACCTTATATCTATATCTATTGCTGTAGCTATAATGATAGATATAGAGATAGATACTGATAGATATGGTTTAATAATAATGAAAGAATATGTAACATTTCAATGAGAGATTAGTGAAAATCAAGATGTAATTCTTTTCCCTTCTAGGTTTATGGATCCCTTGAGATCTATCCCTGAATCCTCAGAGGAGGAAGTTAAGGACCCTGCCAGGGATGTGGCCTTCTAGGTCCTTGGGTGCTGCCCTTTGACTGAGTCCAAATTTTACAGAATAAATCCTTTTATTAAGGATTGTGAAGTTTGAAAGAAATATAGTGGGGATGGTTAAGGGGAAAAGCATCAGGACTCTATTTCCCATGATGCCTGAGGCCCAGAGAACATTATCTCATGAGACTCAGCTTCCAAGGATGCTGTATGTATGGGTGATATGTGTATTGCTAACATTACAAGAGGATTATGATTGGTGGGGACTAAGGAGGCCTAACAATTGTAATGGAGAAGTGTGGACATTGATGGTGGCAGAAAGGACACAAGTTGGAAGCCATGAGGAAAAAGGAACGATGCTTCATGGGTGATTTTGCAATGGTGTATCTGAACTGGGAATCTCAACAGAATTCTGAGAAGCCTGGAACCATCAATCAGTCTCTGTACCCAGGAGCCATTAATCAGTCACTGTACCCAGAAGACATCATTGTTGTCTATCAAGACCCAGCAGAAAGGAGACAAAGAATAACTGTATTTCCCCCCATCCCCTCTATTCAAATATGAAAGAGTTTCCTCACTCCTGTGAGTGAAATTTCTGGAGTTTATGTATAGGAGTTAAAAGTAAATCCGCCATTAATATATCTCAAATAAATGATTTGGCTATTTGTTTAAGGTAGTAGGCTGGTCTATAATGGCATCCTTGAACCAGATTTGCATATGCATGAATGCCCAAAGCATCACCCCTAAGTGAAGGTACCAAGGCTTTCCCGAGCCGGAAGGTATTTGAAATATAAAAGATATAGGCTTAACTGTACTGGGAAGGAGTCAACTCTTTCATCCAATGATATATCTGAGTCTTCCCTCAAATCCAGTGTCCAATTTAGTCAGGAAGGCCAAGCAACTCACTGTCTTTCAAATAACATTGATTCGTTCTAAACTTTATGTTTTTATTAAAGCTCTTTTTTGTGCCTAGAATGCCTTCTCTGCTTCTCTTGGACATATGAAAGTCCTTCTTAAGATTCATCTTCTGCCAGAAATCTTGCCTTCCCAAGTATTCCCACTTACTTTTAGATCTTTGACCTTCTGCTGTACCTACACTCACTATCTTGTAGTTGAATGCTTGTTATCTAATTGTTTCATGGATGTTTCTATTCAGGTTATAAATTCCTCGAGGACAATGACCATGCCTCTCCCTATTCCTCCCCAAGCTCAGTGTCTGAGCCCATGCTGGGTACAGAACAGGTACTCATCAAATATTTATAGATTGATTGAGCATGGCATTTTCTGGAGGCTCATCCAAGGATGAGGTTATGAACTGACAGTAAGAAAAATATCTCTGCTTTGGTGGAGGGTATCATGTGGGAGGAGGACCGCCCATCCTTTTCTTTCTTCTTGATGGTCACTCAGTTTCTTGCAGCAACAGAAGAAATAACAGAGCTCCCATTGACTTACAAATCTCCTTTCCTTAGCCTTTATAAGGAAAGTCCACAGCATCAGAACTGGCAAGTTTCTAGTTTACATTTTCTGCTCTGTGAGATACAGGATGGCTTAATGTACAGAATTCAGGAAAACCTGGGTCCATATGCCACTTCTGCCATTTGGCTGGTGAGTGTTAACAGGCAAATCTTTTAAGCATTCTGAGCCCACGTTTCCTCATGTACAAATTGAGAATAGTAATTATTGAAGTACTTACCTCACAAGGTTGTTGTAAGGCTTAAATGAGAGTCTTATGTAAAGCATATTGAAGACTTTAAAGTAAATGTCACTTATTAGTGATATTCAAATGTGGACAAGGCAGGGACACATTGGTGAATACATTGCCTTTTGTTATGAGCACTTGAATACTCAATAATAGAGATTTTAAAATTTAATAATGAAGATTTTTTTCTTTAATCATTTTTCAGTCACATTTGATTCTTTGTAATCCATTTTGGAGTTTTCTTGGCAAAGATACTGGAATGATTTGCCATTTTCTTCTCCAGCTCATCTTACAAATGAGAAGACTAAGGCAAACAGGATTAAGCCCAGGGTCATCCAGGTAGTAAGTGTCTGAGGCTGGATTTGAACTCAGGTCTTCCTGACTCCAGGCCCAGGGTCCTATCCACTGAGTCACCTAGCTACCCCAATAATAAGGATGGCCACGCAACATCAACACTCAGTATGAAAAGCTATTGAACTATGAATGGTTAGAATAACAACAAAAAAATCAAAACCAAAACAGTGCTGCATAATCCTAATAACCAAACTTGGACCCAGAGAAGAAAAGGGGAATTTTCCCTAGCTGCCTCTTCTCTTTGCAGAGGGGCAAAGATTAGGGCTGAGGCATACTTAATAAACTGCCAGTCAAGGCTGCTTGGTTTTGCTGAATTAAAAAAAAAATCTTTGTTATAAAGGATGGCTCAATGGTTAGAGGAGAGATATCTTCCGAAATAAATGTGACATAAATGCAAAAGATAGGTACAAGGAGTAGGCCTGCAACTTCGTTGGTATAGGGAACTCCCAGGTGGGTTAACTCCCTTTACCAATTCAGCTTGGCACTTTTTTTTTTTTCTGATTTATAGTCTTAGAGTTTCTTAGAGCACTGACAGGCTGTTCAGGGTCACACTGTCCATATGTGTCAGAGATAGGACTTGTATTCAGCCCTTTCTAACTGGGAAACCAGTAGGGAGGGCAAAAACAAAAGATATAAAGAAAAATTAGATTTTAAAAAATAAGTCTATTCAATAGAGCCCAGAATGACTGGTAGCGACATAGCAGGGCTAAGCCGCTAGAGGGCAGTCATGGGCTAGCAATGTTTCTCACTTCTCTTTAAAGAAGACCAGTAAAATCACGGTGCAGGGAGAATTCAACCTCACATTCCCAAGGAAATTTCCTTTTGCTGCAGAAATATCTCAGCTGATGGTGGTATCTAAAAATAGAACACCTCCAAACCTCTGCCCTCCCCTCTAGGTTACGACTTCTCCAAAAGACGATCAGCTGCTAAAAATGAAGGAAGCCTCTGGTCAGCCTGGAGACGCTGTTCTAAGGCACAGCCAGACACTCAGCTGTTCATTTCTGAAGATCTGAGAAAGTGGGATGCATTGTGACTCCCAGCCCCAGGGATCTGGCTTTCTTCTGAATGCCTAATCTCATTCAATCAATTCACTCCTTCATTCTTCATTCATTCAAAGAAACAGTCCCTTAGCACTTATATTTAAAATACTACAGTAGACAGATAAGCATACAAAGATGAAACAAGGAAATGTTTTTGCGTTCAAGGAGCTTATGTGTGTGTGTGTGTGTGTGTGTGTGTGTGTGTGTGTGTGTGTGTTTGTGTGTGACAGAGAGACAGAGACAGAAAGAGACAGAAAGACAGAGAGGACAGAGACAGAGACAGGGAAAGAGAGACAAAGAAAGAGAGACAGAGAGACAGAGATAAAACAGATGCAAGAACAAAATCCTAACTCTCGAGCTGGAAGGGACATCAGAGACCTTACAGTCCAACCCCTTAAATTTCACAGAGCCAGAATTTAAACTCAGGTTCTGTGACGCAAAGTTCAGTGCTCTTTCCATTATACTACCCTGCCTAATGCAAATTACATTAGGAGAGGCCAATGAGAGGGCTTTTCTAATCTGAGCTGGATGATCATTTATTGTGGGTTTTTTTTTTTTTTAGTGTAAGGGTTGGATTTGGTGGCCATTGAGATCTAAGGTTGAGGGAATTCTTCAAGGAGAAGGTCACCCTCGAGTCTAGGCATTGATGAGATGCAGAGAGCACGCAGTGTATCTTGTAGTATAGTGGAGAGGGCAGTGAATTTGGGGTCATAGGAGCTGACCTTTAATCCCACGTGTCTGACTTTGGGCCAGTCCTTGTGTCTTGGAGAATTCAGTTTTCTCATTTGTAAAACGAGAGGGATGGGTTTCCTGATCCTTATGGTCCCTTCTAGCTACAAATTCTATGATCTGCCATGAGGACAAAATCCGTTCCATGTATGAGAGATGGGCATAGTGGGCTAGAGGAGGGCAGGCCAAGACTGAGGAAGAAGGAGGGGTCCATTTTGATTGAAACAAAATAATGCATAAAACAAAGTAGTTTAGAATGGGTCAGGAAAGTTGCTTGGATTCAGATGATGAGAACCTTGGAAGTCAGGCAAAGGAAGTTGTATTTTATTTGGTAAGCAATGGGGAGTGGCATGATTAGACATCTGATCAGGAAAATTACGGTGGTAGCAGTATGACCTTGATAGGTCACGAATAAATAGAAGTATGCTCAATAAATATAGGATCATGGATTTAGGACTGGAAGGGCTGTTGGGCGCCATCTTGTCACCCTTTCATTTTACAGACAAGGAAGCTAAAGCACAGAGAGGTTAATGATTCGTTCACGCTCACACAATTAGTAAGTGTCAGAGGCACACTGTGACCCCAGGCCTTCCTGACCCCAAGCCCAGCTCCCTGGTCCAGAAGGCTGAATTGCCTGTTCTATTTTGTTTCATAGCTATTGCCTGCCTCATGGCCCCAGACCTGACTGCAAGCTGGTTGAAAGCTTATTCAATTTTGTATTTACCTCAAAGCCCAGCTTAGTGTCTTATAAATAGGAAATTCAATTCATCACCATCATTACTCATTTTTACATGGCACTGGATTCCATCCAAGCCTCTACCAGGATGCCAGGGACCACCCAACAATGACAACTTGCCATCTGGCCTGAAGCTCTTCTTCTCCCCACTAGCTACTAAAAACCTTTTGTGCCCTGGTGGGAACTTAGGAATTCATCTACTCATCATTAAGATTTTGTCCAAGGGTATGATGTCTTTTTTTGAGGTGAGTGAATGAAAGCTCTCACGTCAATCACATACATTTGGCCAGTCCCAGACCATATTTCACTTGCTAGCTGGGTGACCCTGAGTAAGGCACTTAACTTCTGTCTGACTTAGTTTCCTCACCTGTAAAATGGGGGTAATAATAATAGTACTTAATACCCAGTGTTGTGAAGATCAAAAAGCATTTTCTCATCCATGTCGTCCCAAAATTTTTTCTGGGAAAACCTACACAAAGTGTTGGTGTCCTTCCTCCTATTTTTTTTAAATGGATGGCCTGGATTCCAGGCGATCTCACAGGCTGTCCATTGCTTATCAATCGGTATTGGCTGATCTTTTTCTCAAGACATACAAATCTCTGATACCCATCATACAACTTCTCCGGCAAATTTCCTCATCTTTAATATGTTTCAACTTGTTCACCCTGACCTCGTGTATCTCCATTTCCCTTTGGAAGATTCACAATCTTAAGCTTTTGGAGATCACATGTTCCATCACACAAAACCATACGACAGACACGTATGAAATTTAGTGGGTACCCAAAATTTTCTTACTGCAGTTTTAATCACTTGCAATAAGCACTAAGACCTTTGAGATATGCTATATCTTGCTTTGCAACTCGCTGTACAAATTCCAGTTGAATGGAATTTGTTAAGTTAACAGCAGCATTCTATGACTCTCCATATATTTACGGATCTAGCGGAATGTAAATAGGGACTGTTTAATTCTAGTTTTCACACACTTTCTTCCTCTCTACATATTCTGCAATCCAGTGACTCTGGCCTCCTTCCTGTTCCTTAAATGCAAGGCTCCATCTTCTGTACCTGGGCATTTTTTCTTTTCACTGGCTGTTCCCCATGCCTGGGACTCTCTTGTTCCTCATTGTTGCCTTCTGGTTCTCCTGGCTCCCCTTGAGTCTTAGCCGAAGTCCTACTTTCTGGAAGAAGCCTTTCCTGATTCTCCACAATCCTTTTGAGATTATCTCATTTATTCTGTTCTAACTGCATTTGCTTAGAATTCTTTGCATGCTGGCTCCCCTGTTAGACGGTGATCTCCCTGAGATCTGGGACTGGTTTTGGTCTTTGAGTCCTCAGCCCTTAGCACAGCACCTGGGACATAGAAGGTACATACTAAAAGGAGATAATGTGTGCAAAGTGCTTTGAAGACTTTAAAGGGCCATATGAATGCTGTTGCTGCTAATATTATACACTTGTTGATTAATCAACCATTCAACACAATTCACACATATATCCGTGCATTATCTGTTATCATTAAATATGTATTGATGGATCAATGTGCAGTTAGGTGATACAGTGGATAGAGCATTGGGCTTGGAACTAGGAAGACTCATCTTCCTGAGTTCAAATCTGGCCTCAGATACTTACTAGCTGTGTGATCCTGGGTAAGTCATTTAACCCTGTTTGCCTCAGTCTCCTCATCTGTAAAACGAGCTGGAGAAGGAAATGACAAACCATTCCAGCATCTTTGCCAAGAAAACTCCAAATGGGGTCATGAAAGTCAGACATGATTGAAGTGACTCAACAACCACAACAACGAATCAATTGATTGATATAATTCACATATAGATACATGAATATTTAAAAGTGGTTGATAAAGCACTACCATTTTTTAAATCCTGTGTAGACACTGCCTATAATGGTTCCTGAGCTCTTCCAGGCTCTGGAGATGATTGCCAACTGTGCAAACTTTTGCTTCTCTGACATGGCAAGAAACAACCAGTGCCTGAGTCAGTCTCCTCCACACCAAATTTCAATGCTATTTGCCCAGCTCTCTGAATTGAATTCTCTGAATTATTCCTGAATTGAATCAGAGCATCAATATGCCCCTGGAAAAAATAAGTCAACATGAAAGCAACCCTTTTCTTACCAAGAACATAGCTGTGTAAAGAGCCCTTTCATAAATATAAGGGAAATTTTATTAAAGAGTCCTGATCAATTTCCTTCCTTTATGCCTTGGAGACTGTCACTTTGTTGAACTGGCCAATTCCATTTTGAGTTGTAAGCCCAAAATAATCCCTCGTGTACTGAAGGAATAGACATAGGATGGCCCAGGGTATAGATTGAGCACAAAGTCAAAAAGACCTGAATTCAAATCCTTTCTCTGAAACCAACTGTGTGACCCTAGGCAAGTCATTTGTTGTCTCCATGATTCAAGCACCTACTTGGCATTTAGATGGATTGAGATTGGAGTTGGTGGAGGGAACTTCCATGGCAAGAGTACTTCATGTTGGTATCATAGATCTTGAACATATTGAAAAAAAAGCTTTGAGATTTTACCTTCCTGGACAATGTGGAGTTCAGAGTTGAGGCAAGCATCAGATAAACCAGACTAGACAGTCTAATGCATTAATAGTCAACTCAAGCCAATAAGCATTTATTAAGCACCAGCCACTGTGCTAAGTGCTGGGGATACAATGTAAAGCAAAAACAATCTTTTCCCACAAGGAGCTCACAGTATAATGGTAGCAAAGAATGTGTTTTTTGGAGGGATTGTGGATTGTCAATAACAGCAACAATAACAGCAATTCCCACATCAATATCACTTTAAGTTTTGTGAAGCACCTTCTTCACAACTGTTCTGTCAGGAAGGTAATTCACAGTCTATTAGCCCTGTTTCATGAATCAGAAGACTGAGGGTCATAGGATACAGTGAGGGAAGGAATAATAATGCTCCAAATCTAATCCATAACTGAGGCTCAGACAGCCTTGCTCAGGATCTTATAGATAGTAGATAGCTGAGACATGATTTAAATTGAGATTGGATTCTCCCACCCTAGACCAGCCCTGCTTCCCCTCTACTCTCCCTATGTTGCCATCAAAGGTGGACAAAGTCCTGGAGAGAGGGAGCTCTCCCATTTTTGTCTTCTTAGCTCCAGTACACACAGCAGATACTAAACATTTCTTGAATGGTTGATTAATAAGCCACCCTGAATCAGAGGCATCAAATGATTTGCCCACAGCCATAAAGACAGTAAGGATCAGAGCCAGGATGTGAACCCAGGTGTCTGGACTCCAAGTTCATTGATTTATTTGACAAGCATTTATTTATCAAACATTTCCTCTATCCCAGGTACTGAGCTAGGCTGTAAGAACACGAAGACAAAACCAAACAGCCCTTGCCTACAAAGTAGCTCATTCTGGTTACACTAAGCATATAGACCAAGGTCAACGTCTTTGCTTGAATAGACTGAGCGAACTGTCAACAAAGAGGCAAAGATAAAGACTTTGGGTGGCCTCTTATGACTATCCAAGAAGGTAAGAAGAACCCACAGCAATTGTTAAAGAGGAACTGGAGAGAGATGATGAATAATTCAGGATTTGGACTAGACCTGGGAATTAGGTCTATAGGGAACACCCATGTGAGGAAATTCCCTCTGCCAATGCAGGTTAGGACCTTCTCTGCAAAACAGAGTCTTCCAGAGTCATCTAGGGACACTGAAAGGTGGAAGTTGCTTGTCCAGGATCCCACAGCCTATACATGTGTCAGAGACAAAGACTTAAACCAAAGTCTTCTTAGCTTTGAGGTCAGCTGTCTATCCATTATGTTATGCTGCCTTGATGAATAACTAAGCAATATTTATTCAATAAATATTTATTCAACACCAAATTCATTCAATTAAATGAATATTTATCCACTGCAGCCAATTTCAAAAGTATAAAGGTCATTGGGGTGGAAGGAAGGGAAGACAACCACACCCATGGACTAATGTTCTCACTGATTCACAAACCCACATAGGGAACAGGTGCTTGGATCATGGCTCAGCATGGATATGTGTAAATGAGAACTTTAGACAAAATAACAAAGGCCAGAATCCATGTTTTATGTTAAAACTTGTTTTCTTTTTAGCAAGTGCAAATGTATGCATGCGTTCATGAGTGTATGCATATGTGTGTGTGTGTGTGTGTGTGTGTGTGTGTGTGTGTGTGTGTGTGTGTTGGTGGCTGTTAATGGAACATATTGGCAAACATTGACTGGAATCTTCTAAACAATAAGTTAGGTGAGTCTTCTGCCTAATCTAATCATCCTGCATAATTAAAATAGTTTGTTTTAAATTACAACTGAGTTCAATTTTAAGGGGATGGGGCATAAATTTCTCTCTTTATTTTCCTAGCACCTTGGCTTTCTTCAGTTTTGCAAATTATCCTGATGCCCTCTGTTTATGGAACTAAATCTATGTTTAAATTGTTCTTCAAATTCACATGGCAGACTAGGGGTTCTCATTCGTTAAAACAAATAAGTCCTTTTTAATGATCTGTTTGCTCAAGGTAAGGATTAAAATCTGGAGCCTTAAAATTACATAAATATGGAGTCCATAGCTATAAAAATAAGGCAAGATAATGACTGGTGTGTGTGTGTGTGTGTGTGTGTGTGTGTGTGTGT
The DNA here is from genome assembly GCA_028627135.1 of Pseudochirops cupreus. NCBI lineage: Eukaryota > Metazoa > Chordata > Mammalia > Diprotodontia > Pseudocheiridae > Pseudochirops > Pseudochirops cupreus. The sequence goes on along the minus strand of CM053583.1, from coordinate 402,785,320 downwards.
GTATGTGTGTTTGTGTGTGTACCCACATCGCATGAAGGACACAGTAAGTCCTTAATCCCTGCAAGCTTGTTGAATTTGGTTGAATTGAGCAATACAATTCACCCCAGTTATACCAAGCAAACAATCCTAGCCATTACTTATATAAACAGCATCCATGATGGAGATTTCCTCCCACCCCCTTCTGCCTCATACTCTCAGGAAGTCAATTAAAAATGATGTGGTACACCATTAAAAAATATGTGACTCCCTTTGTGATTAATGAATCACAAGGTTACTTTATCTACTGTCAAAGTAATGTATCATCCTAAGGCTTGCCAACAGAGCAGGAGACATTCCACGCTTTTTAATTGATCAATCAATTCATTAGGTTTCAATCTCTTTGAGAGAAGGGATTGTTTTCTACTTTTCTTTGTTTCCCCAGCCTTAATCCAGTGCTTGGCACAGAGCAGGTGTTTAATAATTGCATGCTGACTAATTGAGGAGCAGCATTTACTGAATACCTAGCACTGTACTGAAGGGACAAATATGGAGGCAAAAAAACCGAAGAAACAATGCTGTGCTGAAAGCAGTTTAGGGCAGATGAGGTGGACATTTAGAATTAATCAATCAACATTTATTAAACACCTACTGTGTGCTAGACACATTTTTAGGTGCACAGAATACAAAGACATAAATGAAACAGTTCCTGAGCTCAAGAAGCTTCCTTTTTATTAGGGGAAATAAAATATACACATGTAAATGATGATGTACAAAATATACTCAACAGAAATTCAAAGTAATTTTGGGGTACAATTCTGGACTTACCCAGGTCTTTCAAACAAAACTGTATTTTATCCTTGTGTGTGTGTATGTGTATGTATGTGTGTGTGTATTATGTCACATCTAATAGATCGTAAGCTCTTTGAGCTTGCGATATGGTTTCACTTTCTATCTCTTTATATTAAATCCGTGGTGTATTTCCTTACACGTGTGTGTATACACACACATACACACACACACACACACACACACAGAGTAAGCCCTTAATGAATGTTTGTTGAATTGAACTGAATTCTTCTTCACTATATAAGATGCGTCCATTATAGTATGAACTCTTCTAATCATTCAACCATTTGCTTCTCAAGTTAGGAAGCCTGTGTCAAGAATACTGGCCAGTCTTGGGTTGAGAAAAGCTGTGTGTAAAAGTTGGATTTACTTCCTTGTTAGCATCTGAGATCTTGAATTGTAGAAATCTGTTCACCCTTGGATGGTGCCATTTCAAAATCCAGATGGGAAAAGTCCCAGGGGAACAAGTGAATCTGAGAAGCAGAGTCCATGATCTGATCTGGTTTTCACACCGTCAAAAGTCCTGTGCATAATCTTCTCCGATGCCAACATTCAGGTGCTTAGGTGTAGGGGGGCACTGGCCATTTCCGTTGACTTCAGCTAGTGCAGACCAACAGTCAGTTGATTCAGGAGGCCAAGTGGATTCTTTCATCTGAATCATCCAGGCTATTGGTCCACACTGCTAGCATTTCCAAGGTCAGCATCCATGCTCCCCCTCACTTTCCATGCACCTAATTGGTGTGTCCACACATTTCAACTTTCCTCTGGAAATGGTTTCCTTGTGAAGATATTAAAAAAAAATAGCTGGTCCCTTGATAGGACTGAGTATCAGGCAGATGTGAGCAGCTTCCAGAAAGCACTTAGTGAGTAGGAAATAATCATCTATGGAAGGGTGAGTGTGGACAGAGCACTGGGCTTTGATTCAGGAGAGACCTGGTTTAGAAAGTCACCTCTGATACTTATTGACTGTGTGATTATGGACAAGTCATTTGACTTCTCAGGGAATGTTTCTTCATTGAGAAAATGGGGACCATAGATTCATAGACTGAGAGAAGGAAGGGGGTACAGATGCCACCAAGCACAACCCTTCACTTCAGGTGAGGAAACTGAGCCCGAAGAGATGAAATGACTGGCCAGAAGTCACAGAGGTGCTAAGTGTAAGACAGGGTTTGAATTCCTAACAGATCACATTCTGCCACGCTGCCTCTCAGGCTTATCTTACCTTTCCCATGCTAGTTGCTAATGTCCAATGTATGTGATATCACTTGTACACCTCGGACAGTAGTACAATGACAAATAACAAGCAGTCAATTCAGTTGTAGGTGAAAATCACCAGTCATTTGGTGGCTAAGTGCCTGGTGTAGGGCCAACCCTAGAGGTTTTGTGTCCATCCAGAGAATTGCCTACATTTCCTACTTATTTCCCACTTGTGGTAAAGGGTACACAGAAGAATTCTTGTGCTTAAAGTAACCTTGGCAACAAAGAGTTGAGGATTCAGCTCCACTACCTACCTTTCTATTTTAGAGCATAAACTGGGTTAAACAATTTCTAACACACCTACTTTCACAAATGTCTCAAATAGTTGGTCCATGTTAAGAGTATCACAAGGCAGTGTGTTTTAGCAGGCCCGGAGGCAGAAGACCTTGATTCATTGCTTAATTCTGTTACTTACTACAGTTATTATACTGTTTTACTCTTGGCCAGGAAGCCTGAGGATCTTCCCCTCCCAGTTTGATTTTTTTTTTATTATTAACTGGGCCACCTTAATCAAGGGATTAACTTCTTAAAGAGGCCTATTCACTGAATGGGTATTACCTTACTCAAAGTGAGAACCTGAAAATACCTTAGCCTACAAGGGCCAGGGTCTCCCATTGCATCCTGGGCCATCACCAATCATCCTGATGAATATCTGGCCACTGGACCCAGATGTCTCTAGAGGAGAAAGTGAGACTGGTGACCTCATGCAGCTCTTCTTCACTCAAATCCAAGTCAACTGCAAGTCATGCCATCATTCCCTGATGTCATGGTCCTTTTTGAGAATGAAGGACAAACACAACAACCTACTTGCTACATGTGGGACCATAGGCAAAGCATTTTTCCTCCTTCCTCTTCAGTTTCCTCATCCATAAAATGGTAATCATGCTTCATACATTACCCACTTCACAGGGTTGTTGAAAAGAAAGAATTTATAAAGTTTAAGGGCTACAGAAATACAAGCATATTGGGTCTTCTCTGTGCCTCAGTTTCCTCACTTGTAAAAAGAGATACTGGCCTAGATATCTCTAAGCTGTCTTCCAGCTGTAAAGCTATGATTCTATCATCCTCTGAATGAAGGAACTCAATCAGCCAGTGATGATCACAGCCTGTCTAGGACTTGGTAGAGTTATATTGGGGAGCTGTTAGAGAGTCAGAAAGGCGAATTGCCCAGGGTCACCCAGCTAGTAAGCATCTGAGGCAGGAGTTAGCCCAGTATTCTCCCCACAACCCCAAGCTGGCTCACCCTTGGCTTTGAGATATTAGCATTACCTGCAAATGGGGACCATAAAAACACCTGGAACCTTAAAGTCATCTGTCTTAACAATCTGTCTTCTGATATTTTCCTGGAGTGGAGGAAAAATGGAAAAGAAAGAAAATACATTTTCTCCAAATCCTAAATACATCTTTTGAGATGGAATCTTCCATCCTCACCCCCCTGAAGGCCCCTGAGAAATGCTCAGCTGACAGGTAGGAAATTTGATGACTGGCTACTTTTGGTGAGTTATGATTATTATTAACATTAAGAGCCTATATTATATAAAGCTTTTGGGTTTGCCATGTACTGCCCCCAGATTGCCTCATCTGAGCCTTACTGATGTAAGTACTCCTATGTCTCTCATTGTACACATTAGGAGACCGAGGACCTGAGCAGTGGAGTGACTTATCCAAGGTCACATTGCTAGTAAGTGTCCAAGGTAGGATTCAAACACGTCTTCCTGACTATGTCCAGCACTCTTGCCACTGCACCATATGATTCTAACCTATATTATAAGATGTGCTGTGATGACTTTCACATAAACTTCACACAAACATAACATTTTGCTCTCTCTCACTCTCTCTTAAATGAAAGGAATAGCAAATTCTACCACCAGACTGGTTCATTTGTCTCTTGGATGTTGGGAAAAAACTATAAAGTTCCTACAAAGGAATTGGATTCACATTATAATTTTCTCCGTGAAAACCAGGAGTCAAATGGAAAAGCATTTAGTGAACATTTACTATGTGCCAAGCACTGTGCTGAGCTTTGGGGGATACAAACAGAAAAGTGAGACTCCCCTACTTTCAAGGAGTATATGCTGTATTTGGGGGAGACCACATGTCTCATATCTATATCCACACACACACAATTATATATCTATATATATCTATATGTATATATATACATGTGTACATATACATATATACATGTGTATGTGTGTGTGTGTGTGTATGTGTGTGTGTGTGTATGTTTGGCTGCAGGATGGATGGGAAAGATGGATGAACCTTAGGGTACCAAGACAGGACAAATAACAATGCCTGAAGGTTGCTAGGTAAAACGTAGAGAAAAGGAGATCCTGGTGGTCTCTGAGAAAGTGTGGTTTGATGTGAGGTCATTGGGGATGAAGGGGTCCTGCCCTAGGCTGCTAAACTCTTTCCTCCTACCTCCCACTGTGATCACAGAGTCACCTAATTTGAGAGCTGGATGGAACATCCCTGGTCTTTTAGTTGAGCCCATTCACAAATGGTTGTCCAACCTCTGCTTGAAAATCTCCAAGAAGAGAGAAACTCCTACCTCCGAAGGTGGTCCATTTGGTCTTAAGACCCTAAGGACAAAGGCTGGTTCCTTTTTCATTTTCTAGGAATTTTCATGTAAGACTTGATACATCTCTGCTATTTTGTATACTCATATTGGCAGAGCAGAAGGAGCTTTACACTTGGAGAAAAGATAGCTGACTCTGAACCCCAGACTGAGTCACAGAATGGCAGAGATGGCCTTTTATATATCTCTTCTTTTCACAGCCAGACCTCCAAATGAAGCTACCAACCACTTGTTAGCTCTGTCTCTTCTCCACTCAATAACTTTCCAGTCTTTGGCAATCTGGCTTCCAACTTCATCACTCAACTGAAGCTGCTCTCTTTGAAGTTCCTGATGCTTTTTTAAATGTCATATCTCCTGGGTTTTTCTCAACCCTCATTTTTATAGGCCTCTAAGCGGCTTTTGGGATTCTGATCATCCCCCTCTCCTGGATCCTCTCTAAATTTTCTTCTGGGTCTTCCCTTTCCTGCCTGATGACTCCTGCTTAGTCTCCTTTGCTGGACAAGCATGTGTAATATTCTCCATAACTGCTGGTAGAGTTCACCACTGTCCTGGGCCATCTTCTCTCTCTCTTTTCTTATTGGTGGCTTCATCACTTCCATGTGGATAATTATAATCTCTACACAGATGATGCCCACATCTAAAGAACCAGTTCCAGTATAACTTGAACTTCAGTCCTGCATCATTAACTGCCTATTTAGCATTTCATTGGATGTCCCAAAGCTGTCTCTAACTCAATATATCCAAAACAAAAGTCATTGTCTTTCTCCACCCAAAAAAACCACAAATCCCTCTTGAAAGTTTTCTTGTTTGTAGTGAGGGCAGCACCACCATACTTTCAGTCTTGATACTTTGGTGCTGTACTCAGTGTCACCCTTTCTCACTTCACTTATCTAACCAGTTACTAGATCTTTATTATTTCTACTTCCATGTCTCTGACATCTGGCCCCTTCTCCCTACTTACAATGACACCAACCAGGTTCAAACCTTCCTCACCTCACCAGGCACCTGAACTGTTGTAATAACCTTCTAACTAGTCTTCTTACACATGGTTTCTCCCCTTCCCAATCCATCCTCCATACAGCTGCCAGTGACTTCTTAAAGTGTAAATCTCCTTATTACCTGTAGGATCAAATGCAGATTCTTGTTTGGCATCTTAAACTCTTCACAATTAGCCTCAACTAACTCTTCCAGTCTTATGATACATTACTTTCCTTCTCACCCTTTACAAACTGGCCAAACTGTTTTTCATGTTCCTCACACATGACTCTCCATCTCCCCTTTTTGTGTCTTAGGACTAGCTAGCTCACAAGCTTGGAATTCACTGTCTCTCATCTCCATCTATTAAAGCTCCTTGTTTTCTTTAAGATGCAGCCCAAATACTGCCTTTGACATGAATCCTTTCCTGATCCTACCCCTCTTCCAGCTCCTGGTGCCTTTTGTTCCCAGACTACTTTGCAATTATTGGGTGTGTGTATATGTGTGTATGTATGTATACACACACATACGTATATATTCTGCATATACTCATATATTGTCTCACTCAGTAGAATGTAAACCCTTTGAGAGCAGGGGCTATTTTTTTCTCTAGCTAAGTGTACCAACACCCAGCACAGTATTTGACCCACAACACTGGCTAAATAAATGCTTGTTGATTGAGGGATGAAAGAAGCTTTAGAGATGAAGTAGATTAGAGATTCTTAACCTGGCATTGACAGATCATCTCCCCCTCCCCCACCTCCCCTCTTAGATTAGATTTCAGGGGGTCTGTGAACCTGGATTAGAGAAAAAAACTATACCTTTTTTTTTTTTTGAAATTTACTAACCTCCAAAAGAAATTCTGCATTTCCTTCAATTGTTAATTGAGGTAATAAAACACTATTCTAAGGAAGAGATCATAGGCTTCAGCAGACTGCCAGAGGGCTATGACACACAGGAAAAGTTAAGACTTTCTAACCTAGTCAAATACCTTTATTTTACAGATGAATAACCTGACTGTACCAGACTGAAGGAATGTGGAGAGTAGATAAGGTCCTGGATTCAGAGGCAGAAAAATGTCTTTGAATCATGCTTCAGCTCTTAGACTACATTTTTCATCTTCAAAATGGGTTGATAAGACCACTTTGTAAGATTTAAAAGTACTGTATAGGGCAGTGGTTCTCAACCTGTGGGTCGCGACCCCTTTGGGGTTCAAATGACCCTTTTACAGGGGTAGCCTAAGACCATTAGAAAACACATATTTCCAATGGTCTTAGGAACTGAGACACCACTCCTCTATCCCTCTCCAAGCGGGTCCACCCACATGTAGATACGCCCACATATGAGTATTAAAGGGTTGCAGAATTAGGAAGCTTGAGAACTACTGGTATAGGGGCAGTTATGTGGCACAATGAATAGAGCACCTGCCCTGGAGTTAGGAGGACTTGAGTTCAAATCCGACTTCAGATGCTTAACACTAACTAGCTGTGTGACCTTGGGCAAATCATTTAACCCCAATTGCCCTGCCTTCCCCCCTCCAAAAAGACTAAACAAGCAAACAAATGAATAAATAAAAGTATTGTATAAATGTCAGCTCTTATGAAGTGATTTGCCCAAGATCACACAGTTAGTGAAAGGCAGAGTCAGGACTCAATCCTGCCATCATTCCTTGCTTTCTCCAGTACTTATTAGTTATATGACTGTGGGCAAGTCAATTTCACTTCTCTGGGCGTCAACTCCCTCATCTGTAAAATGGGTTTAATAATATTTGCATTACTTGCCTCACAGGGTTTTGTGAGGAAAGTGCTTTGCAAACTGTGAAGCACTTCCTGAAGGGTTAAGTGCCAAGCAAATGGCAATTATAATTAAGTTGTTAGTCACCAGGCATTAAGCACTTACTATGTGCCAGACATTGTACTAAATACTAGGAATATAATTATAAGCAGAAAGAGAGACAGTCCCTGCCCCCAAGGAGTTTGCATTATAATGAGGGAGACAACTCTTACAAGGAAGTTGAAAAGAGAGAGACAATGTTTGTTTTTAAAACAAGGCAATAGTTTCCAATAGAGTCTAAAAGCATAAAGGATGCACTCTCCAGTACAGTTGGCCTGACTGGAGAATCTTGGATCCACTATCCCATGTGATAAAATCTGATTTTTACTTATTCCATTTCCATTGAAAGCTACCCTCCTGAAAGAATTCAAACTCCTACTGGGAATAGCTTCCTTACTCAGTAAGATCTGCTCATTGTGGCTTATTTTATGCAAGTCTTTTACAGAAATGCTTTCCAAATTGGAGAAAAAGTGATTTTTTTTCTAAGAACAAGGCCACCTACCCTCAGATAAACCACACAACCAATGGAATCTCAATGGAAGAATCCATGCTAAATTTGCTTTGGTTTGGAGGCAAAGATGCACACCGATTAAGGAGGAGTCTCCTTCTCAGAATGTCAAAAACTGATGCACAGAAGGAAAAGATTTGCTAGTGCTGCAAAGAATAGATTAATCCTTTGTTGGGGCTGGGAGGAGGGGCAGAGAAACAGCTAAAGAACCTGCCTGGCTCAATTCCCAGATGTACATTCATTACCCACAAGGCAATTTTCAAGGAACAACAGGCTTACAAAAAGCCTAAACTTGTTCAAGGTCAGGTAACAGAGCCCAGGAGCTGCAGCTGACAAATTGGAAAAGTGTCTTGGATCCTTGCTAAGTGAGAGGTGTCAAGCACAGGTCTGTCCTAATAAGCCATGCTGAACTCTGCTGAAAGAAGAGCTAGGCTGTTACTGTGCTGGCAGCTGTCCATTCAGAACCCTGGGAGACCTGGTCATTCAGGGCCCTTTGATCACAGCTTGCCACAGTTGCCCACCATGTTCTGCTCCATTTTGGGGCCATTTGGTCTGTTTGGGGGTGGGACCCACTGGACACTAATCTCTGCTTCTAGGTTCCTCTGATTCTTGGTTTCTATATTTTGGAAAACCAGAATGTTCCTGGTTTGTATTGTCTGACTACCCAGAATTTAACCTTATCCCAATCTCTTCCCTTGCTACTATATTCCCTCTTACGAGGTAGCTCAGGGATGCAGTGGAGAGAGAGCCCTGGCCTGGAATCAGGAAAACCTGAGTTCTGATTGATCCTCAGACACTTACTAACTATGTGACCCTTGGCAAGTCATTGAAAGTTTATTTTCCTCAGTTTCCTCAACTGCAAAATTGTGGGGATCAAATGAGATAATATTTATAAAGTCGTTGGTATAGTGTCCTGTACATAGATGTTAATAAATGCTAATTTCCTCCTTCTCACCTTCTTTCTTCCCTCCTTCTTTCCTTCTCTCCCTATTTCTTTCTTCCTTCCTTCCTTCCTTCCTTCCTTCCTTCCTTCCTTCCTTCCTCCTTTCCATCCTCTCTCTCTCCATCTCTCCCTCCCTCCCTTTCTCCTTCCCTCACTTCCTTCCTCCCTCCCACCCTCCCTTTCTTCCTTCCTTCCTTTTTTCCTTCCTTGGCTAAGCAGCTGAGGAATTGTCACAGACATTCCTTGACTTGATAACTGGTTCCACATGCTGCTGTCTCCTGTACCACTTATTCTTGACTCTCAGTGATATCAGTCCAATCTTACACCACAGCCAACACTTCCTTTGCTAAAAGAAGTTGTCCAGGAATCAAAAGGATCATGGATTTAAAGTAGAAAGGCACCTGACAGGTGACTTTTTGGTGCTGGGAATAGAGTTCTGGACTTGGAGTCAAAAAGACCAGAGTTCAAATCTGACACCAGATACTTACTAGCTGTGTGATCCTGGGCAAGTCACTTAACTTGTTTACCTTAGCATTCCCTTCAGTAAAATGGGGATAATACAGCACCTACCTCCCAGGGTTGTTGAGAGAATAGAAGGAGATAATATTTATAAAGTTCTTGGCACACAGTTAGCACTTAATAAATATTTGTTTCATTTCTTCATAGGCAATATAGTCTAATTCTTTCACTTTATAGATGAGGAAGCTGAGGCCCAGAGAAGTGAAGAGACTTGCTCAAAGTCACCGAAGAAGTTAGTGACAAAATGGAGATTTGAAACCAGATCCTCTGACTCTAAATCCATCACATTTCCCCCTGTACCCTACAGCATCTATTAATCATGGGGTCATAAGATGCTATATTTCAAAGGATTCTGAGAGATCATCTAGTGCAGTGGTTCTCAACCTTCCTAATGCCAGGACCCTTTAATACTCATATGTGGGTGTATCTGCATGTGGGTGGACCCATCTGGAGATGGATAGAGGAGCAGTGTCTCGGTTCCTAAGACCATCGGAAATATGTGTTTTCTGATGGTCTTAGGCGATGCCTGTGACCCCTGTGAAAGGGTCGTTCAACCCCCAAAGGGGTTGCGACCCACAGGTTGAGAACCATTGATCTAGTGCAACCCTTTCATATTACATGGGAGGAAACTGAGGCCCACAGGAGAGAAGGGACTTTGTTAAAACCCATGTAGCTTGTAAGTGACTGAGATGACACTGACACCTGTAATATCTAATTTCAAATACCATCTTCTTCTCCTATATTGACTCTGAATGGCAAGCATTTGCTCTTACTTCTTTTTAAAAACTTTGACTTTTTGTTGATGTTTTAAAATCTTCTTCCTCCTCCTCCTCCTCCTCCTCCTTCCCCTCTTTCTTCTCCTCCTTTGTCTTCCTCTTCCTCTTCTTCTTTCTCTTCTTTCCAGAAGATAGTGTAATGGGATCAATGCTGGAAAAGACCTCAGATGTCATTTAGTTTGCTTCCCCTTCTCATTTTACAGATGATGGAATTGAGTTGCAGAGAAATTAAAAAAAAAATTAACCAAAATTGTACATGTAGTAAGGCAGGATTAAACTGCAAATCCTAACTGCAAATTCAGTGCCTCTTTCCTGGTGCCACTCTGCTTCTATTTAATACCTCTCCTTCTCATCAAATAACAAAGAAAAAAGTTAAATCCTAGCCTAGAGCAGATCTTTGAGGTTCTAGGAAGGCCACCATTTTGTCCCAGAATCTTCAGTCCACAGGGACTAATTCCCAGAGACCAGAGCAGTTCTGGGTGTATAGCATCGCTGAACCATTTGGATTTTACCTCTTGGTCCCAGATGGCCCCAAAGATCTCAAAGCAGCGTTCCTCAGACTCTAGACACTGGAGCTGTATTTGGCTACAGAAAATGACTTAGCTTTGCTTTGGAATAGAACCAGTAATTGGACCCAGCAGGTTAAAAACAAGCTAAAAACAGCACAGTAAGACACAACTATGCCCAAGAGCATTGAGTCCTTTTCTGATCAAAAGTCATCAAATATTTATATTATAGCTCAATTATATGACTCTGGAAAGAGCAGCAAAGGAGGCCAATTACCTTCCCCTTCCTTTTTCTCTTTCCTCAAGTCTTCTCAGAAGATCAAAACCAAACCAAAAATGTATGTACGCTCTACCACATACAAGGCTGTGTCCCTCTCTATCACTCCCCATCATTTTTTACTTTGTTCTTTTGGTGACTGAAGTAGGGAATGTAGGGAATGATCTTAATTATTTTCTTAACACACCTTTATACCGTCTTTTTTTTTTTGGAGGGCAATTAGAGTTAGGTGACTTGCCCAAGGTCACATGGCTAGTTTTTTTGTTAAGTGTCAGCTAGATTTGAACTCAGGTCCTCCTGACTCCAGGTCCAGTCCTCTATTTACTGTGCCACCTAGCTACCTCTTTATACCTTAATAATAGAATTTTCAAAATAATTAATCAAGCAATCAAACAACAAATGAAAAACCCATTAGAATGCAAAATTCTTGAGTCCAACTACTTTTTGCCTTTTTTTCCCATTCCTTAGCATAGTGCTCGTGCCATTGTAAGAACTTAAATAAGCAAGTGAATTAAATAAATGCTTGTTGACTGACTGACAACATTTAATAAGTACTTACTATGGGGAAGGGGGCAGTTATGGGACATGGTGCATATAGTGCTGGAGCTCGAGTCAGGAAGACTCATCTTCATGAACTCAACTCTGACCTCAGACACTTACTAGCTCTGTGACCCTGGACAAGTCACTTAACTCTTTTGTCTCTGTTTCCTCATCTGTAAAATGAGCTGGAGAGGGAAATGACAAACCTCTCCAGTATCTCTGCCAAGAAAACCTCAAATGTGGTCATGAAAAGTCAGACATGACTGAAAAACAACTGAACAACAACAACATGGACCAGATGCTATGCTAGCACTGGGGACACAAAGACCTAAGGATTATTATGTTCTTTGATTCTATATAAGCTTTTTCTACGTCCTTACACAGTTCCATGGTTCCTGGGCTAGAAAACAATTAGTCAGCATTTATTCAGTGTCTATTTTGGGTAGAGCACTGCGAGAGGAGACAAATGCATTTTTCTATAGTTATAGAGTTCTCACTTAAATGTAAATTACCAGAGTGGAGGGAATCTACCTAAAAAAAGGAAAAGACCAATGGAGCATGTTAGCTAATACATATTTCCCCCCCCCAAAATTTCAACTGCCTGATAGCATTTGGCTTCAGGAATACCAATGTTTTTCCTGCCCACTCAGCATGGTTTAATGGACAGAGTGCTTGATTTGGAATTCAGTGAAACCTGAATGCGGTGGCTGCCTTGGGCACTTATGAACTGAGTCACCCTGGACAAGTCACTTCAATTTTCCAGGCCTCAGTTCTTCATCAGTACCTTAAGAAAGTGGGGCTTGATTAACTCCAAGATCTCTTCCAGATCTAAATCTGTGATGCTATAATGACTTCCAAATAAAGTGAATTCCACCTTAAAGGGAAAAGAGCTTGGGTAGTCAACAAGTTAAGTAGACAGGTACAAGTAAAAAGATAGTACCTGTCTTCAAGGAGTTTATCTTCTAATGGGGAAAACAACACAAAAGGAAGCTGGTGTGTGTGTGTGTGTGTGTGTGTGTGTGTGTGTGTGTGTGTGAGTGAGAGAGAGAGAGAGAGAGAGAGAGAGAGAGAGAGAGAGAGAAAGAGAGAGAGACAGAGACACAGAGACAGAGAGAAAGAGGGAGAGAGGGGAGGAGAGAGAGAGAGAGAGAGAGAGATGGGGGGGGGGAAGGCTGGTGGAGAAAGAAGTTTAGAGAGTCAGAAGTGGAGGTCAGAGAGCCATGAAGGAGGAGACATGGTTGGCTTTGGCACTTTTCTTAACTTGGAGGTTGCAGAAGGAACTGGTTAACCACAGAAGTCACAGGTAAGGAGGGATCTTCCAGGGTGAAAAGGTAGAAAGAAGGCCCTAGGTCAACCAACTCTGATGGTTTTTTTCAGTCTTTCTACTTTCTGACCTCCATCTGACACCCCTGACCACCATCTCCTCCTAGGTACTTTCTTTTCTGTTTTTCTTTTTCTTTCTCAAGGCAGCATGGCAGTGGGTAGAGCACTGGATCAGGAGTCAGGAACATTTGAATTCAAATCCTGCCTCAGACGATGACTAGCTGTATGATCTTGAGCAAGTGATTTGTCCTCTCTAAGCCTCAGTTTCCTCATTTGTAAGATGGTGACAATGGCCAAATCTACTTTACAGGGCTGTGATGAAGAGGTGATGACATAATAAGGCACTTGGCAAACCTTAAGATACCACAGAAATGCTAGCTATGATCAGTTTTGTGACACTGTTCTTTCTTGGTCTTCCTCCTGTATAACTCATTTTCTTTTATTGGATAATAATAAGTAGTATTTATGTATCTTGATAGATTGTCATCCATGTCTTACTATGCGCGGGTAAGAACAGGATCAGAGACTGAAAGCTGGACGAGTTCAAGTTCAACCCCCTCATCTCAGCGATGAGGAAACTGAGGCAAATTTGTCTTAGGTTCCATAGTTAGTATCTGAGGCAAGATTTGAATGCAGAGTCCAATGCCCTGTTTTTTATGCCATGTTGCCTTTACTATGTACCCAAGGCTACAAAAAGAGGTAAAAGACAGTCCCTACTTGCAAAGAGCTTACAGTCTAAGGGGGGAGACAACAAGGAAACAAATATGTACAAAGCAAGATATGTACAGGATAAATCGGAAATAATGAACTGAGGAAGGCACTCGAAGGAAAAGGGGCTGAGAAAGTCATCCTCACCTCTTCCCTCCCCCCTGCCCTTCATGTTCCCCTGGGGGTGGTCTCCTGTTCCTAGGGGACTTTGTAAAAAAAGTTCACTATGTATTCAGCAAACATTATTAGTAAGTGCCTACTGGGTATTGCCTATTGTAGGGATAAGAGGTAGATGGTAGGAATTGAACTTTTCATGGATTCCATGTTTCCCAAACACCATTCATGAGTGTCATTTTTGTCTCCATGATACATCTGGAATTCATTCTTTTCTGTCTATTTACGTGGCTACCACCTTTATAAGAACACTTCATCTCTTCACTTTTAGTCTGGATTATTGTGTTGTTGTTCTGTCATGCCTGACTTTTTGTGACCCCATTTAGGACTTTCTTGGCAAAGATACTAAAATGGTTTGCCATTTCATTCTCCAGCTCATTTTACAGAGGGGGAAACTGAGGCAAATAGGGTTAAGTGAATTGCCCAGGGTCACCCAACTAATAAGTGTCTGAGGTCAGATTTGAACTCATGAGATGAATCTTCCTGACTTCAGGTTGGGCACTCTATCCACTGCACCACCTAGTTGCCCTATCGTAGGATTATTGTACTAGCCTTCTAGCTTCCCGTCACTTCTTTTTCCAACCCACCCATTTCACAGCTACAAAATTAATAATCCTAAAGCACCATATCATCCTCTTCTCATGAAGCTTCAGTGACTGGTTCCCCATTGCCTCTAGAATGAAATACAACCTCTTCTGGTTGGCTTTTAAAGGCCTCCCAACCTGACTCTTGGCTACCTTTCTCAGAAAACTACATATTACTCTCCTCCTTATACTTTATGTTACTGCCAAAAAGGACTATTTACTCTTCTCTGCAAATAAAATCCCACATCCCTTCTCTGTGCCTCTTCATGTCATCTCTCATGCCAAGAATGCCCTCTCTCTTCATCTCTCCCTCTCACAACTCTCATCTTTCTTTAGAGCTCAGCACCAGTGCCACCTTCTGCAGGACATCTTTTTTCCCTCAACTGCCTCCCTGTCCCCAGGTTCTAGTACATTCCCCTAGAAACTACCTTGTATCTACTTATATTTGATTTTCTGTGTACATACTATCCCTTCTTCCTTCTTCCCCCCAAGAACGTAAGTTTCCTGAGGTCATAGACTTTTTGTCTGTGTTTCCAGGACCTGACTCAGTGCCTGGGCACTCTGTAGGTACTTAATAAATGTTTGCTGAATAAACGCGTCATTTCTTCTCTTGGTGTTTATGTCTACGTGATTTGAAAAGAATAATTGGATGAAAACTACACAAACAAACCACTCAGAGGTTTTCAAATAGCCAGATATTTGGCATCATTTGCTAAAACAACTGAAGCTTGGATTAATATTTTGTTTGTTTGTTTCCAGAGTGTTGCTGTTTTGCCCTTTGAATAATGGGCACCATGTCATACTGCAAGGGATCTATTGGAAGACAGGAAAGAAGCCAGGGAGCATGGGAAACATCTCAGAAGCACTTTTCAGGACTAAATAAGGGGCCATGACATATTTGAAGGACTAATATATCTTGGAAGAAAGCTTTGAAAAATCAATACTCCAGTGTGTATTTTCATAAGCATTTTCTTTTTTTTAAATGTATATTTCATCTTATTTTACTTTTTTCAATGAATAAGCATTTATTTTTTATCTTCTCCAACCCTCCCCAATTGAAAAAGAAAAGAAAATCAAACTCTTTTAATAAATATGCAGTCAATCTACACAATTCCCACATTTGACATATCAAAAAATGTAGTTTTTATTCTGTGTCTTGAGTCTCTCATCACTTCGGCAAAAGATGGGTAGATAGCATTCTTCATCTTTGGTCTTCTGGATTTGTGGTTGTGCATTATGTTGATAAGAGTTCTTAAGTCTTTCAATCTTTTTTTCTTCATAATGTTGTAGTAAGTGTCTAAATTGCTCTCCTGGTTCTGCTGACTTTATTCCGCATCAGATCATACATGTCATCCAAGGTTTCTTGGAACCACCACTCTGATGATTTCCATAGTTCGCAGTGTCTTGTGGCAGTCCAGGGTGAATGTTGAGGATGCTGGGTTGGATGGAAGGAGGTCATTCAGGTGATGTACTGGTGGACAAGAAGGACATACCTATCCTGATTCTCACCATTCTTTGGGGTCCATGTTGGGTACAACCTACTCCACAGGACTTTCTTCCACTGTAGAGTATCTTGACTTCCGTAATATTTTGGTCAGTTCCAATAACCTGTCTAGCTAAGTTTGAAGGGTCTGATTATCAGGCTGCTTTCAGGAGGCTGAATACAAATGACAGTCCCAAAGATTAGAGATGGAAGGGGCTTTGGACTCTATCTTATTTGACCTCTATTTTAGAAATGAAGAAACTGAGTCCTGGAGGTAGGAAGGAATATTTAGTCTCATTTCATAGCACTTTATAGCTTGGCAAAGTGCTTGACATATGTTATCCTAATTGATCCTCAAAATAACCCTGTAAGATAGGTACTATTCTTATCCTCATTTTACAGAAAAAGAAATTAAGGTGGAGAGAGGTTAAATGACTTGCTTAGGGTCACAGAGCAAGCAAGCATCTGAGAAAGGGCGTGAACTCCTGCCTTCCTGACTCTAGGTCCAGCACTTTATCCACTATGTTACCTAATTGCCTATGACTTGCCCAAGGTCACATAGTAAGTGAAGACTACAATACAGGTCCAATATTCTTTAGCCTTATTACCTTAACTGTCTTTGATGCAGTTCCAAAAAAATAATGTGAAGAGTATAATCAGGCAAAATCCACAAAACCATCTAAGTGAGTTACCCAGAGCATCAGGGAGCTGAAGTTAGAAAGGATCATAGAAGGCTCCAACTTCCCCATTTTACAGATGGATAGAGAGTGAGAGAACATTTCTTAATGGCTTCCTATCTTCCAAACATTGTGAGATGAACACTATGGTCCAGAAAAATGTTGTGACTTGTCCAAGGTCACACACGTAATGAGTGGCAGAGCTTCTGGAGGGAATCAGGATGGGATCCAGCACAATTGACATTGCCAAGCAATTGCTTGCTCGGGGCCTTGACTGCTTTTGGGGCCACCCTCCCATACCACCGCTCAGCATACACAGTCTAATGGGTGTCTACTCTACCATCTATCCTGCACAGAGACATAAAAATAAACTCTCTCTCTCTCTCTCTCTCTCTCTCTCTCTCTCTCTCTCTTTCTCTCTTCCTTCCTCCTTTTCTCTCTCCGTTCTTTTCCACTCTTTTTCCTGTTCCCCTTTTCTCTCCTCCTCCTCTTCTTCCTTCTCATGCACTCATACTCATGTACTTACACACACATGCTTAGACAAGTCATAGAATCAATGCTTGAACCTCTGAATGCTATGTGATGGGCTCAGAACCTATAAGCCCATGGCAGTGATTTGGCTTCTTCCAGTAATTCACAGTTTGTGAGAGCTCAGGAAAGTTGGATTGGAGGGGCAGTCTTTGGAGTTTGGGATTTTCAATTAATTTATGATGGCTGCCTCTATTTCCGAAGGAAGATAAGCATTTTCTTCTGGAGCAAATGCAATTGAAATCATGCCCAAGTTCCCACTGGCTTCAAGTTATAACTTTATAAGGAGCTCCATTGCACCGAATATTGGACCTTGAACTTGGACCTGGAGCAGAATTCCATGCAGCCAGGAGGCTGATCCCCTGGAAGGCACACTCTTATTTACAGGCAGTTGGCACCGTCATTCATGTAGGTCACTTTGGGCTTGCCATGCATTTTTGATCAGTTTCCTTCTCCATTCCTGCAATGGTCCCAATTTTGTCACTGTTTTTACATACCTTTCCCAGAGAGGAGAAAATGGACACAGTGTTTCTGACCTATTTGTGTCATTTAACCCACAAATTTCAAGATACCCCAGAGGTTTTCCTTTACAATTGAACCATTTTCTCCTTCAAGAAGTGAATGCCAATTATGTACGAAAACTCCTGTTTGGCATTTACAGTTCTTGAAAACCTGACCCATTCTTATCTTTCCAGTTTTCTCATACTTTATTCCTTTCTATACACCTTATGGTGCATCTACACTGGCCTATTTGCTGTTTCTCACACTTGACCTTCCATTTCCTATTTCTAGCCTTTGCATTGGCTGAGTGCTTGGAATGCTGTTCCTCCGAACTTCTGCTTCTGGCTTCCTTCAGGGCTCGATTAATGCTTCACCTTCTGAAAGACTCCTTTCTCAGTCTGCCCCTCTCACCTTTATTCCTTCTATTAGGGGACCTTCCATCTACGCTGCATGTATCTTGAATATATTTGCTATGGACATGTAGTGTTATCCATGAGATGAGTGGCCATCTTTCTTTATATCCCTAATGTTTAGAACAGTTCCCAGTACATTAAAAACACTTGATAAATACTTGTTGACTGAATGATTACAAGTAACTAAAGTGTCCATACCCTTTGGCCCAACAATCCCACTTTTGAGGATATATCTCAAAGAAACAAAGGTCCAATACAGATTAAAATATTAAGAACAAGATGCTTTGTGGGAGCCAAATGGTGGAAACAATATAGGAGTTCATTGACTGGGAAAGAATTGAAAAGACTATGGAATGTGAATGAATAGAATTAGGTTGTTCAGAAAGAAAGGACAAATATAAAGAATCCAGTGAGCCATGGGAAGAGTTACAGAAACTAAAAGTAGAACTAAGAGAAAATATCCACAATGATGACTATACCAAGGAAAAGATCATTGAAAAGAGGCTGGAAAAACAGCAGAAGTCACAGAGAACAGATGACTACAATGATGATGCCTAACATTTATACGGCGCTTCATGATTTATTTTTGTAGTTAGGTGGAGCAGTGGATAGAGGGCTGGGCCTGAAGTCAGGAAGACATGAATTCATATCCAGCCTTAGCCACTTACTAGCTGTAGGATCCTAAAGCCTATTTGCCTCAGTTTCCTCATCTGTAAAATGAACTGGAAAAGGAAATAATAAACCATTCCAGTATCTTTGCCAAGAAAACCTGAAATGGAGTCATGAAGAGTTGGAAATGACTGAGATAAGTGACCAATAACAGTAAGATTTGCAAAGCACTTGTCAAATGCAGTCTCATTTGATCCTCACAACAATTATGTGAGATCAGTGGTATTTTTATCTTCATTTTACAGTTGAAAAACTGACAAAAGTGAAGTGACTTGCCCAGGGTCATTGGCTAGTAAGGGTCTGAGGCTAGATTTGAAGTCAGGTCATCCTGAGTCCAGGTCTGGTGTGCCATCCATTACCCTTCTTAGCTTCCATTCAAATAATGAAATCTATCTCTTAAAAATTTAGGATGCTTTGAATGTCTATATAACAAGTCACTTACTCAAAGGTAGTTGCAGATTAAGGTTAATCGGTTGCATTGAAGTTTAATATTGAGTCTACAATAACTCACGTGAATATTAAGTCTATAATAACCCACTTGAATATTAAGTCTATAATAACCCACTTGAACACATTCATTAAAGCAAGGGCCACTAGGGCAGAATGTTGTATACTTTACCAGCTATGGTCACTGCATGGAGTATTTTTGCCTACTTGTTTTTCTTTGTTACAAGAATTCAGTTGGTGGGAGGTACTGTGCTATGAAGATAAAAGGCATCAAAACTTTTTTTTTAAAGAAAAGAAATTAATATACGAACACCAGAACTGGAGAATTTCAGAGTTGGGAGGGACCCTAGTGGCCATCTAGTGATAGTATCATAGTTATAGAGCTAGAAGGGACTTTAGAGGCCATGTTTTCCAATCTCCTCAATTTACAGATGAGGAAACTGAGGCTCAAGGCCACAAAAAATTTAATGTCAGAACTGGTATTTTAACTGAGATTCTCTGAATTTAGAGCCTGTGTGCTCATTCCATTACTAATACCTGAAAAGTAAATCTTCATCTCAGGATACTTGACACAATTTTCTTTTGATTATTAATATTGTTAGTTACTAGAGTTATGTGTATGAAAGAACAAGACAATTAGGGGAAACATAATAAAATAATATGGAATTTTTGAACAGAAAGGAACTATATAGATCATCATAAATAACAGATGGGGAAACTGAGGCCACAGATGTGAAATGATCTGATTAACATCAATTCTACAAGACCTAACTGAAGAAGTGAGGAAGGAGGTATGAATTAAGGTATAGGACATTACATAGGGAGTCAGGACACCCCATATCTTTTCCTGTCTTTGGGACTGATGATACAAGATCCTTTCTGCATTACCCAATACTTCCATCCCTCCATTTCTGTTTAAAAAAAGGAAACAATAAATTGCCCCCTGCCTAATATAAATGAAATATTTAATTCATACAAAAAAGATGTTGGAGTAACTCTAGTTTCTTAAAAATTACTTAACTTATAAGATTCTCATTTAAAAAGTCAAAGGCCCGAAGGCAAAACTTTCCATTTGGTGCATTTTATTTTCTCATTTCCTTAGAATATGACAGAAAGAAGTTTGGCCATACTTTTTAATTCACTATAATAATGAAACTCATATTTTAGGAAACCCATAGTCTGTCAGGGTGTAATGAACTTGTTAAATGACAAAATGCCAAGTGGCACCATGGACTTCATTACAGTGTAAAATAGCTTCCATTAAGTCAGCACAAAATGGCACCCTCACTCAAGTAGCCTCTTCTCTTATCAGAACTATTCAGATGCTCATTTTCTTACTGCCTCTAACATTTCTCATTCAAAGGGTATCCTAGACCTAGAGATATTGTACAGGTTCATGGGGAAAATCCAAATATTGGACATATCCCCTCCAGGAAATGGAAGCTTCATGACCTTGTCTTAGATAAAGAAGTGAATTACATCCTTCGTTTAATTTCATGTATTTTGTGTACAATGGGGTGTTGGCTACACAAGATGATTTAACCCCCAAAGACTGCTATCTAGGTCTTCTGTTCTTCTCCATCTCTCTCTCAAATAGAAAGGTCAACCTCAAACCAAAGTCAATGATTTT
>CM053583.1:402671385-402754714 GCA_028627135.1 Pseudochirops cupreus | reverse complement strand
GAATATCCTATCCCCTTTGAATCCAGAGAGCCATGCCTTCTAAGAAAGTTTAAACAAAGAGAAAAATGCGTGATTCGGCAAAACTAACATGTCAGCTGACTCTGCCATATACGCAATATTTCATACTCATAATCCTTCAGGTGCCTTTTTTCTTCTCTACTTTGGGTTAAATTTTGTTACTGTGTGTAAAATGTCTCACATTTCTATAGCATCTTACCCTTTAAAGCACTTATATATAATATGTACAATATATATCACATATTATATTTCATGTACTTTTTTATGTGTAATTCACATTTAGTTCCATATCCTTTTTGTTGTTCTATTTGCTTTGTTGCAGTCACTGTGTTTCTTGTTTTCCTTTGCTCTATTTTGAATGTGTCCATAAAAGTCTTCTCATCCACCTATGAATTCTCCTCCACCCCACCCCTACCCCTCTCCAGTCACACAGGCAAATAGGTGTTCTTAGAGAAAATTTCTGTACGTTGTGCTATTTGACAATCTTCTAACTAAAAAGTTGTGAGTGACCCCTGGGGTATTTTCGTACTTGTACTTACAAGTTAAAAGGCTGTTACAATCATACCCACATGGGATAGCTGTTGGACTAACACTCATCTAAATTCCAAGCAAACATGAACTGGAGCTGATAAAATCATTAACTGCAGAGAAAGAAGGAATTAGGAAAATGAAAATGGAAAAGCTTTCTAAAAACCAATAAACCAATAATTTTCCTACAGGAATGCAGGAGGCAAAAAGGGATAAAATTTCACTTTTCATTGGTAATAATTAAATGCAAAGACACTTAAGAGAAACACAGGCAGTGGTATTTTTAAAAAAGGAAGGTTTCTGTGAAATTTGACTGCAGATTTTCACACACCAAGTGTTCTACATTTAATTCAACCCTTTATCCTCTGACTGCAAAATGCATTTTGAAAACATTCTGCAATGTTACCAAGCTGATTCTGTCTGGATATGGAAAATATGTTTCCCATGGTTCATTCACAGCATGACTTATGGCTATTCCCCAAAAAGTCAATTTCATCTTTAAAAAATTCTTCATTAGACGTGTAGAAATTGTCCTGACAGGATTCTTACTTCTTTCTCCCTAATATAGTTTGAATCATTAATCATTTAGGTATGATAAAAACAATTCAACAGTGGTATTTAATAATAATGACATTTATCCAGTGCTTTGAGAAGTGCTTTAAATACGTGCTTTCACAGTAGTTCTATGACGGATCTGCCATAGAGTCTATTGTTCTCATTTTTCAGATGGGGAAACTGAGGCTGAGAGGGGCCAAGAGATTTTCCTGGAGTCACACATCCAATAACCGGCAAGAGAGGGATTTAATTAGCTTTTCTAACATCTACCTGTCAAAGATAAAGTGAATAAATGAAGGAAAAACATTCAAAAGATTAAGTAATCAAGATTTTGAACACTAGCATTTTTGAAAACATGCATACAATTTTCTTATTTCAGATCTTGAAATACAGAAAACAGTAGCTAGCTTAGCTGAAGTCAATCACGTTCTATGGTAGTCATTCTCAACCTGTGGGTTGTGCCCTCTTTGGGGATTGAACGACCCTTTCACAGGGGTCGCTTAAGGCCATTGGAAAACACATATTTCCAATGGTCTTAGGAACTGAGACATGGTTCCCCTATCTGTCTCCAGGCGTGTCTGCCCACATGCAGATACACCCACATACGAGTATTAAAGGGTCGCGGCATTAGGAAGGTTGAGAACCACTATTCTATGGCAAGAAGAATAGAAACTATAAGGAGGAAATTCACTGCTTTTTATTAACAAAAAGACTAAGAATTGCTTCCCTCATGCTTGGAAATCATATTACTACAGTGTTAAAGGTATTTAATGACTCAAGGATTTTACATAGAACTTTCTTACTTCTTTAGAATTACTCCCTCCAATCTCAACAGAAAATTGGCCTTAATAGAGCATCCTTCAAATTGATGTTTGCAATATGTAATTATAATGACTAAGAAGCCTGACCATGAAGAAATTTGAAAAAAAAAAGTCCTTCCCTTACTTCTTTGCAAAAGTGGGGAACTATGAGTATGGAATATTGCATACATATTTAATTGGTGTGCAGTTTGGTTTTGCTGAACTTTGTTTTCCTTTCTTTTTCTGTTCTGTTGCTGTTGGTTGCTCCAAGAAATGAACTGATGAGTAGGGAATGGGTGGACAGAAATATTCAGAAATGAATGTGATTATAAAATCAAAAGATAGTAAAACATTAAACCATTTCCTTAAAAATAACCTCCCTTCTAGCCCTAAGGAAATAATTTCATGTTGCTTGATCTGTGCTCCATCTAGCTCTCATTTTAATAGCTGACACAAATGGTGTCACTTGTTCTGCATTTCAATCACACTGTTCTTCCCACCCCGATCCAGGGTTTGCATTCTTGGGACTCTTACCTCCAAGGAGAAGGACAGCACAACATCTGATTTGGAGAGCTGGTTTTCATTCTCTTCTCCCATGTCAATGATGGATGTGTTATGGCTTCGTTTCAGTTTCTGAAGCTTGAATTCACCTCCTTTTGACACTGGCATACTCTCCAAGTTTGCCATCAGCAAGTTGACTGATGATTTCAACTCTTCAATGTACATATTCTCCATTTCTTTGGACACAAATTTGGGAAACTTGCGTTCCTTGAAATAGAAAGAAAATGGTAATGAGGAGGGCTTGGTAGTGGACCATGATATGTCTTTACCTAGAGCGATTATGACTTGTTGACAGAGGACATTGTAATGCCTAGAAGAATTGGGATCACAGTGTCATAGATGATAGAATCATACATTTAGAGCTAAAAGGGACTTTTGAAACTAAAACCTCATTTTTACAGACAAGGAAACAAGCATAGACAGAGAAGTGATTTGCCTGGGTCATAAAGCTGGTAAGTTTCTGAGACAGGATTTGAACACGAGTTTTCATAACTCTAAGTCCATTGTCCTAACTCCTTGCCACTGTGTCTCCTGGTAGTGATGGGTCAAAAACTGTATGGAAGTCAGCTGAATAGACAGATCTTCCTGTCTCCTAAGGAAATCAGTACAATACCAAACATATAGTAACTAAAAAGAAATCCAACATTTGGGTCTCCCAAACATCCTTCTCTCTCAGTGTTTTATCATGCTAACATCTCTATCTAGAATGCTCTTCCCTTCCCCAAATCTAGTGTCCAAATCCTATTCATTTTAAAGACCTGGTTCCTCCACAGAACCATCTAGATTTTCTCTAGCCAGAAGTGATATCTGTATTACTTGAACAAATACAGCCCCTTATTGGAGATACTTTGCTATAGGAGACAAAGGACTGCAGTGGACATTAGGAAGACCAAGTTCAGATTTTGCCCTGTAAAACCTACTAACCCTTGGGACTTACTTTGGGAAATAAACCTAACTTCTCTCAACCTCAGTTTTTCCATATGTACAATGGGGCTAATAATACATATAGTCCTTATCTCAAAAGGATCAAATGTTATATACGGGGTATTCCAAAAGTCTTAATGCTGCTTTAAGCTGTCTAAGCTTATTCTAAAGCTTAAAGTTATACTAAAACGTATATTAAAACTTTAATAACTTAAAACTACATTAAAACTTTTGAAACATCCTGTATATATCTC
This sequence comes from Pseudochirops cupreus, assembly GCA_028627135.1. Taxonomy (NCBI): domain Eukaryota; kingdom Metazoa; phylum Chordata; class Mammalia; order Diprotodontia; family Pseudocheiridae; genus Pseudochirops; species Pseudochirops cupreus. The sequence goes on along the minus strand of CM053583.1, from coordinate 402,751,074 downwards.
CATAAAAATTTCAGTTACTTTTTTTTGCCATGTTTTGAAGGCACTTTCTGTTCTAATATGCATTGTAATTATTTGAGTGCATTTCAAGTCCCAGACAAGATTTTAAACTTTCTCGAAGGCATGAAAGATGCCTTATTCTCCTTTGTGTTCCTATAAACTCCCACAACAGTCCCTTTCATAGAGGAGCATTTAAATATTTATTGAAGGAACTGCTGAATTTCATCATAGCCCTCTGTTTTCTGAGGTTTCTCCTCCCACTTGAAAATCATTGGAAAGAAACATCGGAAATATTTTTCTAGTGTGATTTCATTTCAAGTTCAAAATAACCAATTCAGTTATTTTTGACTTATGGAAACCAAGAAATTGTTTTTTTTTCTTTCTCTGGTTATCTAGAGTGATTTCCTCCTATGAATAATTCAAAAGGAACTGATTTGAGAAGTTTCAAACTTAGCCTATAGCTATTCCTATGAAGAATCATCACCATTTTCAAGAAATATTGGAAAAATTAATGAAGTGACATATAAATTGATCATCATTTTTCACAGATGTAGATGAAATCATTTTTAACTAGAGTTAGGCCACTTTTTTTTTCTTTCTCAGCACAGGATTTTTGCTAGAATGCCAGTGACGTCTATTCTTGCCATTTGCAGTTTTTACATATTCCATACAGCCTATCTCAGATCCTCAGGTTTTTTTTTTTATCTTTATAGATACCAAAGCATAGCGTCTTGCAAAAAGTACTGGATTAATACATGTTTGTTGAAATGAATAGGATATTTTTGTCAAGTGATAGTTTTCGGTACTTTGGACAGAGGTGACAGAGCCTGACTGCTGAACTTGCAGGGGGGTGGCTGTGTTGTGGGTATGTGGGAGGTAGATGAAGGAGGAAATCTAAGGAAGAACAGGTTCAGAGCTCCCCTGCTTTTGGCTCCTGTCAGTATTGTAGACCTTGGTATCCACTCTGCTTTCCTTAGGAAGGCTACTCTAAATGAGATTCTCCAGGGTGTCTTGGCAGGATCCATGAGATATTCTTCTGGTGTGGGACTGTCATATATTTATTTTTTTGTTGGATGTCAGTGAGAAGGTGACCAAGGCAATTATGTATATATGAGTACATCCGTTTCCACTTTTCCTGAGCAACTTAGGAAGGAAACGAGCATTTATTAAGCTCCTACTTTGTGCTACTAAGTGCTTTACATGTATTATCCCATTTAATCCTCACAATAATTCCCACTTTACAGTTTAGGAAAATGAGATAGACTTGGCAAGGGTCACACAACCAGGAAGTATCTGCAGCCTGATACTTGAAATCATGTCTCAAGGCCTAGTGCTCTATCTACTGTGCCACCTAGCTAACTTGTGTTCAAAGACTACATTTGGTCCCTTAGCTTTTGCTGAGGATTGGTCTTCCAGCATTAGGTGATACTATGATGGTAAGGCCTCTGGAGAGAGCCTGACAGAGCTGCATCTCTAATATATTACCTCTCTTGAATTCAATGTAATCAACCCTCCACGCTGGTTTCAAGAGCCCGGGATGTGAATACCTCAATGAACTTTGATAATAGATCTAGAGTTTGAAGGGATTACTGGCCATTCTGGCCAACCTTCTCATTTTACCAATGATGGAACTGAAGCTCTAAGGTTAATTCATCCTACAGGCAGTAGATAAGAGAGCTCTTGTCAAAAGGCTGCATTATGGATAGGTTAAATTTAAAGCTATGAAGAGGAAGTGGAGAATGGAGGCTGATTATGGGGCCTGGAAAGAGAACGTGGAGCTCTTGCTCTCAGCGTAAATGACTTTGTAGGTTTCAGAAGCCATACAGTAATGCTGGGACCAATTCCATCCTGAAACTACTCGGTAAAAACACATTTGGCTGAGGCATTGCCTGAGTATACAAACATGTGTGGAGGTTGGTGGGAATCTGTATGGAGAGGACCATGATGTACTTGCCAACAAGGAAAGAAGTTGCTTTGACAGAAAATTAATCATGAGTCACCACAAGAGAATAGATGGGAGTATCTTTGGTAAGAAACTTCTCTCCAAAGGATCATGGCTAGAAAGCTGAAAGGTACTTCAGAGGTCATCTAATCCAATGCCTTTATTTAACAGATCACAGGATCATGGACAAAAAGCTAGAAGGGACCTGAGAGGTCATGGTTCAACTCCTTCATTTTACAGATAACAAAATGGGCCCCAAGGATTTAAGTGAAGTCAAATGTTGCAAATCCTGGTCCTTCAGTTCAAGACATAATGCTTTCTCTCCTTCAGTTCAAGACATAATGCTTTCTCTTGCATGCTGGCAAGAAACTGAAGCCTGTGAGGGTTGAAATTACTTGCCCACCATCATCCATGTAGTGAGTCAAAAAAGTGACATTTTAACCCACATCTTCTGACTCCAAGTTCAAGGCTCTTGATACTGTACCCTCCTGTCTCCTAGAGCAGTGTACTCACAACCAATCTAAGGGCTGTATAACCTCTATACCCTCAGGAACTGCAAAATGGCCACTAGGTTGGGTTTGCAGAGGCTCAAAAGTCATTGTTGCTCTTTGCCTGACCATGGAAAAGAATCCCAATGTAATTGACTTCTCAGGTATCTGGGTAAAGAGTCCCAGTCCACCTTGGAGCAGAGCCACTAGCCATATGGGGGTTCCTTTTCCTAGGCATGAGGCAAAGTGAGACATTATCTCAATGGTCACAAAGGATCCATGCTTCTTGAGCACCTTCCAAGCAGAAAATGTTTGCTACAAAAGAGACTAACCCCAAGGAGCAGGGAGATGGTTGGGGCACATTCAGTATACTCCCCCTCCTGTCTCCAAATCATAATGATGGCAAAACCCCAGGGAGCTCCATGATTTTCTTGGAGGGACTGATAGATATTTCCCTATAGATTTACTCCTTGCTGTGAGTGGTTGCCATAGGAATGAATGAAAGAACAGAAACCTCTTTGTATAGTTAACCAGACTCAAGAAAACAAAAATCCAGGGCATTCCCTTCTCAGCGCTTCCATGGTGGGGACTTGAGCACAGCAGGCAAAGCACCTCTTTTCTGTATGACTTGCCCTTAACTAGTTGATGTCCCAGATGGGGCCCTCATGATTACCTCACAGTTCTGATTCTCTAAGCCTTGTTAATGTCAGCCAGACACGATGCAACAGAAAAACTTTGGAGAAGCCCAAAGAATTATCTTCCCTTCCAGAAATCAGACAGCTTGTAATGCCGTCATAAAAGGAGTTCATAAAGCAGAGTGTGGAAATGAAAACAAAACCATCTTTCTGCCGTGGATTCTTCTTTAGCTAAAGGAAGAAATATGAGGTGTCAGCTGAGGCTGTTTGTGAGTGGGGGGAGGGGGTTAAATGGCATGCCCATGACAGACACGTATTTAAGGAAAAAGCTGTATTGACACAATAAAAATGGAGTTCTTACTCTCGCTCTCAACTTTCCAAAACATAAAAATAAAATTGGCCTCACAAAAAGACTGGTTATTTATTTTGCTTTATGGAATATTGATGATACGAGTGCATACAAAGGCTTTCAAAGAAACCACCTCTGGCCATTCATTATTGTTTGGGGGCCAATTACTCTTCAATTAGGGAAGCTGACCTGCTAAAATTTCTACCAGGGTGATATATTGTTGCCTAGAGCTGGGAGTTTTTTGGACACATCATGAAATGCAGCATTGAAAAGGACAGAATGCTGCTCAGGAAAATTGTTTTTCCTTTCTCTCTGGGCACATCCACACATATGGGATGAAAACAAAAGCTGCCAGGCTTACCCCTAGCTGGAGACCTGTTAGATCTCATAGGCACAAGCAATATATATTGGGAAGAAGCTCAGAAAGCATCCCAGCTAGGCTCTTAGGAACTATTTCCATGAGATCTCTGTATCTGTAATTGAGAGTAGTATTATTGAATGGCTGCAGGGGTGGGGAACTGAGTCCTCCAGGCTACTTGTGGTCCTATAGCTCCTCAAGTGAGGCCCTTTGACTGAATCCAAACTTCACACAACAAAAGAGATTTGGATTCAGTAAAAGGGCCATATTTGACGATCTAGAGGGCCACATGTGGCCTCACATTGCATGTTCCCCACCCCTGGGAGAGTGTAGGAATTGGACTTAGAAAGATCTGGGTTCAAATTCTTTCTCACACTACTGCTAATTGTGTGGACCTAGGCAAACCACTGAAACTCTTGGAGCATCAAGTTCCTCATTTGTAAAATGGGAATGATAACAGTACCTAGCACATAGGGTTAGGGCCAGGCTTAGATGAGATAAAGTATGTGAAGTGCTTTGTAATCCTTAAAATGTTACCTAAGAGTCAGCAAATTTGCTTCACATCAATCAGTTTCATAAACCAAATGAGTTCTATGGGATATTTATGTTGAAAGAGGGAGAGGACTTAGCATATGTTTGTCTAATTCACCATCCTATCTTTAAGAAGGGACCTTGGATCCTTTTTGTTGGTTTCTTTATCTGAGTCTGTGCTAAAACAGGATTATAAATTCAGAGGAAAAGAAAACCTTAGAAGTCATTTTAGTCCAATGTTCTCTGAAATGTTTTTGATTCATTCATGCCTGTTGGTAAAAAAAAAAAAGGGGATATGTCCCTATATATGTGTATTCATATATATGCAAATACATACATCACATATGTAAATATATATACTTATTTTAAAGTTGTACACACTTATTATTATGCTAATTATAAACCTTATACAAAATTTAAAAAAGATGAAGTAATATTGATACTGGAGTAAGTAGGGAAACACTGGAATTTATTGAGTAGGGGAGTTACTTAATCAAACCTTTGCTTTAGGAAAATCACACCAACTGAGGGGAGAATAGTGAGAAAAATGATTATTTTTCCCTCATATTTATTAATCAATTGTTGAATCAGGACCAAGATTTTTTCATGAGCCTGTAGGTTGTTCAGTCTCCCAAGGACATTGCTGCTGATGAGATTAGTTTACATTTCTCACCAGTCTTGTTCAGACCCCATCCAGGTAGGGAAGCCCATTGTGCTTCTGCTCAGGTTTGGGTGGGAATAAATTCTTTGATTAGATTGCTCAAGGCTGATGATTTAGAAGTAAATGCCTCAGCCTTTCATTAGAATGGTTCCACCTCTCCTTGTAATATTAATTCTTCTCGTTAATTGTTAACCAATCAGAGTTGATTGCCACCCTCAGGAACATCTACTCTTTCAAGGGCAAATAAATCCTGAGCCCACTGCAATGACTCATCTTTGGTCCAAGGGAGACAGCCAAATGACCATTCATTTTATTAATAAAATGCTAGCATTATTAATAAAATGATTAGTTATGCAGAAATTATGTGTCTTGAACTTTTTAAATGCCACAATGATTGGAAAGGGGAGAGATTTGAGGCAGGGCCATCAATAAGGAGGCTATTATGATAACCCAGGCAAGAGATAATGAGAGCACAGAATTGGTAGCTATGTGGTTAGAGAAAAAAAGGATATTTAGACACAAATGATGCCATGGAGATGGAAATGATAAGATCTGCCAATAATGATTACAAGGGGTGAATGAGACTAAGGAGTTAAGGACAGCACCAAACTTATGAACTTGGGTAACTTGAAATATGGTGGGCAGCCCTTGGCAGTAATAAGAGAATTTGAAACAAGGGTGGGTAATGAGCTCTTCAGTGTAGATGGTGATGCATCTAGGCCTGCCCGCGTCTATTACTCATTCCATTCTACCAAAAATAAAAAGGAGGTGGGCGTGGGAGGTTTACTCACTAACCATACCTTGGAGCTCAGAACCAAGCAGGGCAGAGTCAACAGAGTAGTGTCTGCTGTAGCTACAAAGAAATCTTGGGGCCAGGGCTGGGGTGGAATTTTCTCACAGCACCAGAGCAGCTGCTGATATAATTAAACTTAGGTTATAACTATATTGAGAGGTTCACACTAGGGGTAGAAGAGGACAGCTGAGTAACAATGTGATCTTGGGCAAGTCACTTGCTTCCTCTGAGCCAATTGGACTAATGGGCCACTAAAGTCCTTTCCATTTCTCACATTGAAAGATTCCATATGGATTTGGGTATAGCAGGGGTCAAATTATGTCCACCTGAAAGCTATTGTCTGGAGCAGTGTCTGACACATAGCTGGAACTTAGTAAATGCTTGTTGATTGATTGACATGAAATGATTATGGCACAGCACAGAGAGGGAGTGGAATAGGGACAGTGCTGGGACATAACAGGTGAGGAAGACAGTGTGGTTCTGTTGGAAATAAATGTCATTACTAGTTATCCTGAAGAATGCTCTCAAATTCACACTGGGTGGTCATTCACCATTTGTGGTTATACTGGAACCCCACATGAAGACCAATAACCTATAGATGAGGAAATTGAAGTCAAGAGGTCAAATGAGCTGTCCAAGGTTGCAGATGAGTGGCAGAGGCAATCAGGATTGAAACCTAGGTTCTCTGACCAAATCCAGGCATCTTTCTACCATACCATACTGTTTCCACAGCTGGGGAAACTGTACAGTTAGGCCTATCAGCTTGGAACTGTTTTCTAGCCCTAACACAAGTGATAGATTCAGTTTCACTTGGGCAAGCAGGTGGTATCCTAAGCAATGCCAAGTTCATGATCAGCACACCTGGGCACCTGTCAAGGTGATAGGAGCCTGCAGGAAGCCAGGCACTCTCATAAGCTCTTCTGCCAATTTGAGATATTTCTATTTGGGCCTAGGATTTGAATCAAGGGACAAAACAGGAAACTAATGCCTATGACATCCTTGTTGTTTCCACTGGTCAACTCATTCTTCATTTGTACATAGCTTTCCTCATAACTGCCAACTTCCTGGTTCCAGTTTCTGGGTTATTGGTGGCCAAAAGGATGGTGGGGCGTTTGGGGTATTTTACTGTAGTGTTGTATAGCATGACTTGTTGGGTGTGGTGATGCTAGCCAGGGAAGCAGCAGGCCTGGGTTCTGGTCCCTGATCTACCACTCACTAGTTCATTCACAAGTCACTAGACACTTCTGGGGTTCATTTTTTCCAACCAAAACATAAGCTCATTGAGTGTGATAGTCTCTAAAGTTTCTGCTAGTTCTTACATTCAATGATTGCACATGAATTTGTGGATTTAAGTCATAAAAATCTCTCCTGAACCCTACCAACCACATGAGTAGCTAACCTCCCTGTGCTACTTTGGGAAAAGTGCTAGAATTGGAGTCTTCAAAGCCATGTGATGGGGAGGGAGACACTTAATGTCTCTTAACTTCAGATCCTTCATCTATGCCATGAGACTGTTAGACTAGACAACCTCTGGGCTATTTTCATCTATTATGATCCCACATATGGTTGGTTCTGATAATCACTGATATGAGAAACATATATGATGCACCTACTATGTGCCAGGCATTGCACTAGGTGATAAAGATAGAAAAACAAACCAGTCCCTGCCCCCAAGGAGCTTACATTTTCCCAGAGGGATAAAGCATGTACAAAGAAAAGTAAATACAGATAAGCAAATCCATCTATCTTTATGTATATTATATATATAGGCATATATAGTATATATACATATGGAGTTTTGCATACCTATTTGTGTATATGTGTGTGTTCGTGAAATTCAAATCAATTTCTGGTATGTGTGTTGGGGAGAAGGATGTTAACACTGGGGGTTCTAGGATAGACCTTATGGAGGAGCTAGTGCTTTAGCTGGAGGTCCTACTGCATCTGATTTTGGTGTGAAGAATATAATTTTCCTTGTTATAAAAACTCAATTTCCTTTTCTTTTCACAATACATTTTCATTGACTCTCATATCAATCCTGTGAGCCAACATGAAGGTTAGACATATTTTATGTATCTCAGGATGGAGAGACAGAGAGGTTCAGTGACCCCCAGATCTTGCAGGAAGAAGGGGAGGAAATAATAAAAAGACACTTTTTAGAGTGTCTATTATATGCCAGGCACTGGGGCAAGAATTTTTTTTTTACAAATATTGTCTCATTTGATCTTCACAACAAATCTGAGAGATAAGTGCTGTCATTATTCCCATTTTATAGTTGAGGAAATTGGGGCAAACAGAGAATGAATGACTCACCCAGGGTCACACATCTAGTGAATGTCTGAAGTCAGATTGAACTTGGGCCTTTCTGACTCCAAGCTCAGAATTCTAATCACCGTATCACCAGCTGCCTTTATACACCCCCGACATATGCACATGCACACACATATACTCACATACGTGTATATCTATCCATCTATCTAATCTATCCATCTATCTATGCATCTATCTATCTATCTACCTATCTATCCATCCATCCATCCACCCATCTATCCATCCATCCATCTATCTATCTATCTATCCATCTATCTTTCTACCTTTCTACCTTTCTATTTATCTACCTAGATATGTATATCTGGAAAGAATTCTTTCTGTTTTCCTTACCTCTTTTATTGATACCATTTTCTTTATTCTACGTAAGAAACTCTTGAATTGGGGAGAACATCTACCCAAACCCTTGGTTCATGTAAGAACTAGTAAATGCCACCTAGACAGCTAACTTCACTGTTTGTAGCACATAGAATCTTTAATATCAACTTTTGATCACATATTTTAAAATTACTGGCTTTTACTCCAAAGACTGAAACTAGAGAAAGCTTTATACTAATATAGGGAAATTATAAGAAATGTTTGGTCATAAATCAAAAATCCTTTTATTCAAGATTATAAAAATATTCCATTTTTTCCTGGTGCTTTAAAAATAAACATGTTGCCTATTCTTCAGGAACACTGATGACCTTTTCTGTGTTTGATGGTATTAAGTCTGAAAGTGGTTTTGGATTAAAGGCAAAACTGCAGTGTGGGGTGAGGATATGGGGTTGGAAGCAATCCAGTTGGTTATGTACACTTTCTCTTTTCCAAGGAGGAAAGGACAAAAAAGGGGCTCCTGAAACACATCTAGGGAGTAAGAGGTCAGCATGATTGTGAGTAGGGTTCAGGGAGTAAATTCTTCCTTCCTAGTTTCAAATTCCACCCAAACCAACTTGATCCTAACTATCTAAGGCAGTGACAGGCAGGCAGGCAGTTTTTTTGGAAAACACATGCTGCTGTTGAATTTTTAATGAAACAATTTGTAGGTGGGAGTGTATCACTGTCCACTCAAAAACCATTTCTCCTTCTAGCTTCCTGAATTCTTCTGAGTGTGACACCATCCTCCTAGTCACCCAGATGGAAAATTAGAAGTATGATACAAAACACTGCTGCCAGAGAATGTGTGTTCAATCCCACCTTTGACTCTTACTACCCATATGATCTCAGACAAGTTGCTTCTTGGGCTCTAGGTTCCTCATTCTTAAAATGACTGGTTGAACTAAATGATTTCTGAGATCTCTTTCACCTCTTGAAGTATGATCCTCTGATTGTTTTTTTTTTGGAGGGGGCAAGGCAGAGCAATTGGGATTAAGTGACTTGCCCAAGGTCATATAGCTAGGAAGTATCAAGTGTCTGAGGCTGGATTTGAACTCAGGTCCTCCTGACTCCAGGACTGGTGCTCTATTCATTGCATCACCTAGCTGCCCCTGACCCTCTGATTCTGAATTCCTTTCCTTCTCATCTATTCCCATATCCAATCAGCAGTGCCACAGACCATGTACTATGTTGCTCCAATAGCTGTCTAATTTTTATATTGATTTTCAAATTAAGTGAGAAAACACAAATGTACTGCCAAGAGTGGTTACAGGATTTTCTCTGGAGATCTTAAAAAAAAGGATCAATAATTTTCAATGCAAGCTCAAAAGAATTTAAGCTCTTTGAGGGCCAGGACCATTTATTTGCTTTGTATTTTCCTCATATTTCACAGTGCCTTGCTTAGAGGAGGCACTTATTTGAATTGAATGATTTAGCTCTAATCAGAGTTTCTCCTGACAGCAATATCTTTGCTAGATAAAGTGTTTTAATCAATTCATAAGTGCTATTGAGAGTTTACAGTGTGAGAAACCAAGCCATTGTCTAGTCCAGCTAGCATACTTTTCCAAAAACTACAGATTTGCTGGTGCTCAAGGTAACTCTCTAAAGACACTATAAACTCCAAGAAGGTGAAGCTCTTCATTGGTTGCTAGATGTGCCCTGTACCAATGAAGTCATGGATCCCTGTCACTACAGCACTTAGCACAGTGCCTGGTAAATAATAGGCACTTAATAAATGTTTATTGAATGACTCCTTGTCAGTGGACAAGTATTAATTAAGTACCTACTAAGTGCCAAGCACTGTGCTAAACACACTGTATATGAAGAAAGGCAAAAGACAGTTCCTGCCCTCAAGGAGCTCTGAATCTAATGGAGGAGACAACATACAACAACCATATACCAGCAAGCTATAGGATACTGTGTAGATAATAAAGAGAAGGAAGGCACTAGAATTAAGGGAGATCAGGAAAAGCTTCTTGAGGAAAGTGGGATTTTAGCTGGGCCTTGAAGGAAGTCCTGTTCTCCAAGTTCATTGATGGAACAGTCTATGCTGGTTATATCAAACCTAAAATTTGGTGTTATTTTTGGTTATTACCACTATGATGATGATGACTACTACTATTACTACTACTATTACTACTACCACCACTACTACTACTACTATTACTACTACTACTATTATTATTACTACTACTACTACTATTACTACCACCACCACTACTACCATCAGAATACGTCTTGCATGTGTCCAAATTCAAGATGCAAAGGACTTCAGTGAACCAAATTGAATTTTTGGAAAGGGAACATTTTTGGTCCAGACCTCTTTGGCCTCTCTTTCATGGGAGTCCCCTCATAGGAATTGAGTTTCGAGATCAACTCTCACTTCAGAACTATCAGTTTCCTATCAGGAATGTCAACTATCGGAGAGTTCTCTTTTAAAGGCCATTACTTCTGGAAGAGTGGGAAAGCAAATGGAGAAGAGACTTTGGATGTTAAAAAAAATCCTTTTCTTAGAAGTTTAGCAGTGAAAGGGAGTATAAAGAAAGACTTTTTTAGGATTGGGTGTAATAGGTTGATTTGAAGGAGCCAATGATAACAGACAAGTATGAGAGAGAGAGAGAGAGAGAGAGAGAGAGAGAGAGAGAGAGAGAGAGAGAGAGATGACTGTTTTCTCTTCCAAAGTAAATAATCTTTGAGGTGGGAATGGATAGAACAAAAATGACAAACAGAAAGTTGGAGCTAAAGGTAAGTGAGAATATAGTTGACTTCAGTGAGTTGGAGTCACCAGACCCTAGGCAAACTGAATTCCAAAGAAAACCCTCCCAACAAAATGATTGCTGCATGGCTGTTAGCAGTCTTTAAGATACTGTGAATTATCGGATGAGGCAGAAAACATGAGGATTCTGGGTAAAGATGGCCTGTTATGGAAGAAGTCCAGTGCAGAATCCAAGCTCAAAGAATTTTTTCTGTGGTGTGGTCCTCTAGATGCTCCTATTTTCAGGGGACATTGTGCTGGTTGCATGAAATCCTAGATCATTGTAAAATCTCCTATAAGAGATCTATAACTACTCAAAAATATTTGTTTCAGTCAGCTGCACAAGAAGCACTGAATGAATGAAGAATATTTGTTACCCAGATTATTATATACATTTGGGTAGAGTACCCAGAGTAGTCATTAATCAGTAAGTAGAGGTGGACATTAGGTTGGTTTTGGAGTTGAATAGAGGAGGAGAGAGGGCTCAATTATCTTTAAGCAATTACAGAGTTCCTTCAACGACCCCAAACAGCCCCCCACCCCAATTGTTTCCTTTTAAGACCAGCATTCCACTGGAATTACTTTATAGAAATTTGGTATGAAATGCAACAGTCTCTAGAGAATTAAAAAAGGAATGTCATACAGGGGGCAATGGAAAGTCTCAGGGTGGGTGTGATCAAGCTGAAGCATATTACCAGTCAGGAATTCCAATGAAGACTAATGAGCAAGTTGACAAGAAAATGCATGGTAAGAAGATAATATGGGCAAGGGAGAAAAATAAACAGATGAATTGTCTAAAATGCTCCTCTGGTACCTTTGCAATTTCAGAAGTTAAATAAGGCCACCAACATATTGGGGTGGATCCCCTGCAGAGAATTGATTGGAAGATATGAACAGGCATGGATGATTTTTGACCTGCTTCATCAGAAATTCACTTGAGTACTGAGTATTGAGTATGACTGGTCCCCAAGAACAGTTATCAATGGATCAACAGCAATGTCCCAGGGATCTGTCCCTGACACTGCATTTTTGAATATTTTTTTAATGACTTGGTATTTTCTTAGAGAGTATGGCTCTCAAATTCACTGATGCTGTGAGTCATGGGGGAACAACTAACAAATTGGGAAATAGAATTAGGTTTCAAGACAATCTCATCAGTTTACAATTTTAAGTAGAATCTGATAGACAAAATTTAAATGCAAAACTTAAGTTAATGATCTGAACTGAATTTGTCACTTAAGACTTTACAAATACAAAGATAGGAAAGGCATGGCTAGAAGCGTTTCATATGGAAAAAATCTAGGGGTGTTAGTGGCCTCCAAGCCCTTCATGAGTCTCCAACGGGCTACAAGAGCCAAAAGAGCTAGTGTCCTCATAGATATAATTAGGAAAGGTCTAATTCAGATCTAAAGAGATGATAAGCTTGCTGCATTCTGCTCTGGTCAAAGCACATCTGAAATAATATGCTCAGTTCTGGGCAACATGTTGTAGAAAGGGTATTGGCTGACTGAAATGTGTACAGAAAAGGGTAAACAGAATAAGGAGGGGACTAGCGGGTCAATTGAAGAAAGTGTGAGCTTGGAGAAGTGAAAACTTAGAGAAGACATACTAGCCATTATTAAGTAATTAAAGAATAACCATGTGGGAAAAGGCTTAGACATGATTTATTTGGCCCCAGAGGATAGAGCTAGAAGTAAGGGGTAGAAGCTGTAGAGAAGCAGGCTTTGTTTTGGAGGTAAGGCAAAAAACACTTTTTAATAGCTATACAAATGTGGTATGATCCGACTTTGGATGTATGGGTTCCACCCCTGTAGAGACATTCAAGTTAAACCATTTGTCAGAGATATTGTAGAAGTGACCCACTTTTAGATACATGTTAGAGGTCAGATCTGGCCACTATAAATGAGAAAGCAAATTACAGATGGCTTTAATTATGATCAATAAACAAACATTTATGAAGTCCCTACTATGTGCCACAATAGCTACCCTTTTATGTAGCACTTTAGAGTTTGCACAGTGCTTTACACTTTACACAATTTGACAAGTGTTTATTAAGCTCCTACTATGTGACAGGCACCGAGGATATGAAGAAAAGTCAAAACCAGCCCCCGCTCTGAAGGAGCTCTCAGCCTATATATGTTCTCTCATTTGATCCTCACGAATCTCTGTGATTCAGGTGCTATGACTCTCTTCATTTTGAAGAAGAGAAAACCAAGGCTCATAATCAGAGTCACAAAGATAGTCAATCTTGAGGTAAGATTTGAACTCAGGTCTGAAAGCTATCTATCTACTATGTCTTTGAGATTTCTTCTAATTTCTAAGATTATGTGATTCTGAAATCATGGATTATTGTCATCATAGTCTCCCCCTTCAAGAGGGAGACTTAGGTGGCACAGTAGATAAATTTTGTTTTAGAGCTTGGAAGACCTGTTTGAATCCTGCCTCAAATACTTACATTTCCTTGTGCCTCAGCTTCCCTCTCTAGAGTGAGGGTGTTGGGCTCTAAAAATCTATTATTATTCTATATCTAGGTTCTCTCCTGATGACTTGACCTAGCCTTCTCACTCCCATCTCCTTTCTAATTTCAGGTACCATGTATAATCACTGAACAAGGTATACCTAGAGGACCAATAAGGGCCCACGATAACGCACCTCACAGGGCCAACACAATGGCCATGAGGGTGGGGAATGATGGTTCAATCACGTGGCAACAACTGTACCCTTCCCAAAGGCAACAACATCCTTCATACACCCCAAACAATGTGTTCTCCCTTCTCCTGAAAGCCCCCAGGTAAATGCTATCTCTGTGCCTAGAAAGAACCATAGAATACCATGGGAAGTAGGTTGACTTACTCTTTCCTGCTCTGATTTCACTGGAGTCCCATAACCCCTCTGCCTCAGGAGCATCCCAGGAGAGTTTCCCTGGTACTACACCAAGTAACACCACCTGAGCCTTCTAGTAGTCCTTTCTTCAGTCTCTACTGAAAACCAGGCTGCCTACTGGACCACAGCTAAGTAGAAAAGCTTTGCTAAGCCAACATTGCTGATATTTCTAGGACAGCACGGAGTTTATGTTAGTTATTTAAGGAAACAGACTGTGCATATATTTACAAACAGCTGGTTTGGTAATTTTATACCATTCTTAACTAAAGCACATCCCCTAAATGCTTCGACTGGACAATATAATTAACTATGATTCAATCAACAAATATTTATTAGCAACCTATTATCTTAGCTACCTCTTGATCAGAGATGGTGGGTAAATTTTCCATGGTCGCACAGCTACTTGTGTCCAAGGCAGGATTTGAAATCAGGTTTTCATGTTCCAAGTTCAAAACTCTTTGTACCATGTTGCATTATTTCCTCTGTGTGTAAATGATTCAGACTTTTTACTAAATCAGATTTTCACCTTCTCTCAAAATTACTGAGGTTTTCCTTAAGTAAGAGGATTTTCTTCTCAGATTTGGAAGCAAGTGACAACTGGCTAAAAATATTGTGAAGGGAAGAAAAAGTAGGCATGGGTTTTCAAGGCATGATGCCCTATTAGATTTAAAGGTGGTCTGAAGTTTTGAGTCTCTTATGTGGGGCCTGAATGAAATTTCCCCTTGGTCCAATACTCAGACCCTCAGCAAATGGGACAGACACAGAAAGGTTTTCCAAAAACATCCTTACCCTGGCTATTTGGTCTGCCATTTGGAGACGTCCATCTAGCTCCCGGCGGATTTGTGCGGCTTGCTCATCTGGGTTGTCCAACTGAACAAAAAAATACAAAGACATAGAACATGAACTTGAGGCAGTCAAGGACCATGCACTCATCACACTATGAAACCATGCTTGCTACTTTCACAATGGAAATTGTGAAATTTATCATTCCCCTCCAAGTATCACAAATCTTTTAATGAGCATGTCCAGTTTATTGGAACAAATTGCCCACCTAAACACCCAGGGGCACATTCTAATGGGTTGGGAAATTTACAAGGAAGAGCAGACCCATGACCTTGTCCTTCAATCAGTCACCAGCATTTATTAAGGATCTACAATATCTCAGGTGTGGGAATATAAAGACAAAACTGAAAGTCTTTGCCCTCAAGGAGCTTACATTGCAATAGGATTGATCTCAAACTAACTGCACCGAGGATCTTCTACTTTGGTGACTCAGGTAAAGAAAGAAATTACACATTTCAAATGAACAAAGAGGCTGATAGTTAAGGGAATGAAATGAACCATGTGAGTCAGAACTCTTCCCTCCTCATTTCCCTGAGCAAGCCTAACATCATTTTTCAAACTCTAATTATAAGACAGCCCATCAGTAATTTGGAGCATCATCTCAGCTCATTCACAGAAAAGGAAGCATGATAAACAGAAGATTGGGGCATTCAAACATGCCAAGTTCTCTTTTAGCTAATAAAACTGGACCTACAATAAAAATAGACTTGAAGGAGAATATCAGGTGGCACTTATAGGCTCCTTTCTCTTTATGGCCCTCTTTAGTCCAGAACAGGAAAACAACCTAAATTCCCTTCATTTTTCCCCCTCATATTTTTATATGCAAGAGTCAAAGCTACCCTAAGGAATGGTTCCAAAACTGAGAAATAACATTTCTGAAATAAACAATAGTAAATGCTGGAGGGGTTAAGGGTGATATCATTTTGCAAAAGCCACTTTGAGAAGACATTATGGTGAGACAACTATTTCAGGCTTTACAAAACACACACACATACACACACACACATATACACACACACACTGCATTATCCTTTTAACTGAGCTTCCTTTCTCAAGCATCTCCTCATTCCAACTCATCCTTCACTTAGCTGCCAGCAGACGTACACATCCATTCCCTTTTAGCCCTGGACCTTGGACTTAGTGAGCAATTGATTGTTTTTTGTGGGTGTTCATCCTTCATTCTGGAAGAGGACCAATGACATCATGGGAGTGATGTCTTGACTTGCAACTGAATTGGATTTACTTGAGGTAGGGTCGTGCAAAGTCATCAGCCTCACTTTTTCCTCCAGAGTCATGGGATTCCAATGGCAAGACATAGGTCATGATGTCTGGTTATGGCCCAAAGTAAGCAATTAATAAATATGGTGACTCCTCAATAAACTTCAGTGGCTCCCTATTATCTCCAGGATAAATTATACAGTCTTCATTTTGCTAGTTAGAGCCCTTCACAACCTAGCCCTTCCTGCCTTTTCAGACTTCTTAGATCTTGCTTCTCTTTACCTTTATTCTGAAGGCAGCTAGGTGGTGCCATAGTTCACAGAGCACTGGGTCTGGAGTTAAGAACACTTTTCTTGAGTTCAAATGTGACCTGAGACACTTAGTAGCTGTGTGACCCTGGGCAAGTCACTTAACCCTGTTTGCCTCAGTTTCCTCATCCATAAAATGATCTGGAGAAGGAAATGCCAGAGCACCCCAGTATCTCTTCCAAGAAAACCTCATATGGGGTTACAAAGATTGGACAAAAATTAATAACTCACTCTGATCCAGCAACAGTGGCCTACTGGTTCCTTATAATAATACTGTGTCTTTGTGCTGTCTATTCCTCCATATCTGAAATTCTCTCCCTCCTGACCTCTGACTCCTATTTTCCCTGTTTTCCTTTAAGTCTCAGCTTTAAAGGAAGCCTTTCCTGCCTTCCTTAATGCTAGTGTCTTCCTCTGTGGATCACCTCCAGTTTTCACATAGCTGTTTGCACATTGTCTCCCTCATGAAACCAGGAGCTCCTTTGGAGTAAGGACTGGGTTTTGTCTTTCCTTGTATCCCCAGTGCTTAAGGCAGTGCCTGGAATACAGCAAGTACTTAATAAATGCTTATTTATTGACACATTCTCTGCCTCTGTCTCTTTGTCTCTGTTTTTCTGTCTCTCTTTCCCTTTCTCCCTGTCATTCTGTCTGTTTGTCTCTCCTGCTTTCTACCATTCTCTCTCTCCCTTTCTCTCTTTCCCCTTTCTCTCTATCATTCTGTCTGTCTCCATCTCTCTCTTACTCTCTCCGTTTCTGTCTGTCTCTCTTACAGACAGAATTTTGTTCTTTTCAACAGCTCTGTGACCAGTGATAGATAAGAACAGCTTGATAGGATGCTTTCAAGTTCTCAAAGCAATATCTGCACATTACCTCACTTGAGCCTCCCAACAACCTTGTGAGGTAGATGCTGACATACTATCTTATACATTTTATGGAATAGGAAAATGAGCAGCTTGCCCAAGGTCATAGAACTAGAAAGTTGGTAGTTTGGAACTGAGGTCTCTTGGACGTCCTCAGCATTCTTTTCACTACATCCAATATTTACCAGATGTCATGATTTAAAAAGGAAGCATGGTTTGCTGTAGTGGTATCAAATTAAAATAGAAATGGATCTAGTCTGGCCACGTGGTGAATTAGAAAACCACAAATTAACATTATCTACATTGTGTTGTATTTTTGCCTATTTTTGTTAAAAATTTCCCAATTCTATTTAATCTGGAGCACTTGAGAGTGTTGGGGCTAGAAGCAGCTGTTTGACATCTTTGTTGTAATGGACAGAGAGTTGGCCAGGAGTGTGCTGGTAAATGTTTAACAGCTAGATCTCTGAAAATTCACCATACACTTTTAAATTATTTGGAATTATCAGCATGTCCTTAATCACTGTCCAGATCGTCAAAAAACAATAAATCAAACCCGTATTTGCAATATTTGTGATTTCTGAGGTGTGAATACTCAAACAGCAGCTAAAAGCTGCTAGGTAGCACAGTGGATAGAGTGCCAGGCATAAAGTCAGGAGGACTACTCTATCCAAGTTCAAATCTGGTCTCAGACACTTACTAGCTGTGTGACCCTGGGCAAATCACTTCACCCTGTTTGCCTCATTTTCCTCATCTGTAAAATGAGCTGGAGAAGGAAATGGCAAATCACATTAGTGTCTTTGCCAAGAAAACCCGAAATGGGGTCACAAAGTCAGCCATGACTGAAAAATGACTAAACAACAATGAATACTCACACTATATATTTAACAATCAGTTGGAGAGCTAGTACAAGTTTGACTCAGCACATCACTAGGGTTGACTCTAACTACAGGAAGATTTAAATTCAAGTTCCATCTCTGCCAAATGACCCCAGGTTAGTCTCTTAACATCTGAATACTCCAGGTAGCCCTAAAGTATTAAAAAGAAGAGAAGATGTTGGTCTGCAGTGGTGGAGGGAATTCTCTTCTCAGGAGTTCAAAAAGTAACAAGTCCAGTAAGAAGAAAATGGATCTGGTTGGTGGGCAGGAAGGTCTCTTAGAGGTCCAGTTCATCCATCTTACAAGTGATTTGTCTAAGCTCACACAGAGAATGGGACCTCAAACCCAGGCCCTTAGACTCCAAATCTAGTAACCTTCCCACCATGTTATTCTGCCTTGTATAGTTCAAAGGATTATAGATTTAGAGGCACCTTGGAAGTGATCAAGCCTATCACAACCTTTGACAATATATTTTGAATAAATCTGAAAAGTGTGATGCTTCCCAATAAATCCCATCACTGTCAACAAGAAACTCTGACCATAGATTAGGAATGCTCTTTTGATCTCCAGTTCCCAAACTGGAAAAACTGGCTCATCAGAATTGAGTGTCAGTTCCGCTCAATCACTGGTCTCTTGTTGCCCTGGAATTCCAGCAGAATCCAGGTGCAAATTCACTTTAAACATGTAGATTCTCTTGGACTAAAATACATATGCAAATGAAACATCTGGAGACTTCATGGAGGCATAGCTAAATAATTTTTTTAGGTTACAAAGTGAGGAATTTGTTTGAATAGTTTATATAAATTCATGGAAAAATTTTCCACGTCAAGGCTAAGTAGAAACTGCAAAGGGGGAATGAGAGGAGTTTTCCAAATAAACTCCCCATTGGCCTCTTGGGATGTAGTAAAATACTCCCAAGAATCACAGCAGTGTAGACAGAGCATTGGTCCAAATATATACAGCTGTCATTTTGTGATCAATTCAAGAACATATGATGGTTTTCTTTCTAAATTGCCTGATTTCTTTCTGTCTTCACCAATAAATTCCTCAATGGCCAAATTCATTGTTCTTTACTTCACCCTATGTATCCATGATCGAGTAATTATTTGAAAAAATGTAAAAACGATAACTGTGTGCCAGAAAGTAAGCTAGGCACAAGGTATATGAAGAGAGAAATGAAACAGCCCCTGCCTTCAAGGAATTTATATTCTCCTGGGGGAGGGGAAACCATTAATCAGTCAACAGTCAATCAATCAATCCATGAACGTTTTTTAAGCGCTTAGTCAGGAATTGTGCTAGGCTCAAAGATACCAAAGACAAAGCAAAAACATCCCCTGCCCTTCAAGAGCTTACATTCTAATGAAAGAGATGACATATACACACATATACATACACATATATGTATACACACACATTTCTTAAATACCTACTATGTGCCATTCCCTACGTAAGCACTGGGGAGAATAGACATGAACAGAAAAGTCCTTACCCATGATGAGCTTATATCCTTTTGGGGAGAAGGGGGTCCATTAACAAGAATAGGCCATAAACATTTACTAATTATTTTCTGTGAGCCAGAGAACTGTGCTAAGCCTGGGAATTTATATAAGAGCAAAATAGTTCTTGCTCTCAAGAAGCTCACATTTTAATAGAGAGAAATATATGTATATGTGTGGGCATACATACGTGTGAGTACACATGTGGGATACATACATGTATGCCCACACTAGTACACACATATATGTATGAGTAGGGATTGACTCAACAAAATAATCAAGTTACTGGATCCCACCTTCAGTTACAAGGCACATTTATGAGTGAAAACAAGTTTCAACCAATCATTCACATGCTTATGATGACAGTGAGAATGTTTGGATTGGCAGAAGAAAATTGGTTGCAGTCTGTGCATCATCTCAAAGGGACCAGTTCAGAACCAAAAGGATTTGAATATATGGCAGAAGGGTGGTCAGAGCAGGTGAGCTGGGGATTAATTCCAGCCAAACCCCTGGAGATACGCTATTGGGGGATGGGGAGAAGGGTACCTCTTCTCAGGCCTCCTTCTATCCCTTCCTCTTTTTCTGGACAAGGACCTTGAGAGTGCAAAGTGTCCTGGGTTTTTGGATGTTCTATTGAGTGTCATCCTCCAAAACAGCAGCTGCTGGTGGCAGTGTCAATAATGGAAGCTGAAAATAGACAAGCTATGATGTGGAGAGGCAGATTCATCTCTCTTAAGAAAGGAAGCTACATTCTGTCTATGGGGGACTTTTTGTGCATCCCCCAAATGGAAAATGCTCAGGGCTGTGAGTTCCCTGTTTGCTTCTAAGCTTAGGATCTCCAAGCTTGGGCTCACTTTTCCATGGACTCTTTATGTGCTGATGGTAGAGTGTGCCATAGACGTTTTTTGGGGGTGCTTTCTATCAGCACTTGTTACATCAGCTCAATTAATACCCCTCTCTAAGAGCTGAGCCTAGCAATCATGGAAGGAAGAACACTGTCGGGGACACATGAACTAAAGTATTAGACAGATACACCTTACCCTAGCTCCTCAGGATAAACCCTATAGCCTTTAAGAGCTATATAAATTTTAGCTCTTATTAACGACTAAGTTTCTTCATCTGTAAAATGGGGATAATAACAATACCTGTGTTCAGGTTTGTTGCAAGGATCAAATGAGACAATTCATGTAAAGTCCTTTGCCAACTTTGAGCTGCTACCACAATGTTGACTAGAATTGCCATGTATATATTTAACTGTTCTTTAATATTCCCAGCATGGTCAAAGGTACAGAAAAAAGTCTTCTTAAAAAAATTGGAAAGACTTTGTGTATTTCACTTGACTAGAAATCAGTAAAGTAGTTGCTCTGGAGGCTGGACTCTGGTTCTGGTGGAATTTGAAATAGTAGCACAATATGTTATTGTAGGACATGTTATGATGTGAAGTGGTATGGTATAGTACAACATGATATAACGTCGCATGCTGATATATTATGATATGCATATAGTATATGTAATATGAAGGGTGGTTTCATGTGCAAGAGCTAATAATGCTGACAACTCATACTCAGGGAGTATGACCTTAGAGGTCATCAAAGCACTTTCCTTGAGTTATTTCTTTTGATCCCCCACAATCACCCTGTGAGGTAGGTCCTGTAGGCATTATTATTAACATCATTTAAAAAAAATTTTTGGAGGGCAATTGGGGTTAAGTGACTTGCCCAAGGTCACATGGCTAGTTTTGTGTTAAGTGTCTGAGGAAACTGAGGCTTAGAGTGCTTTACTGCCCATTTTTGTGCATCTGGCCAGTGCTGGAGCTCTCCTGAAGCCCGAGGCTTCCTGACTTCTCAGTCTGGCGCTTTCTGCACTTGACAATTCTGCCCAGTGGAATAACCAGTACCGGGGTTTTGGTGTGTGGGACACATCACACATGCCTCTGCTCTCTTCTGAGGACCCCACAGCATAACCTTTATCTCCTGTATTCTCCTCTTGAACAGCCTGCCTTTCCAAGTCCCGGAAGCAGCAGGGCTGCTTTGTGCTGGCTTTGTATCACTTGCATTTCTGGTCTGCACCACACAGGGGCATTGACAGTTTGGACTATGAAACACACAAAATCTGAAACCTCCCAGCAGCGGACCTGCTCCTGGTTCTCCTGTTTGGTTGCTGCCACCTTCCATTGTCTGCAGAGATCCGAGTTGGAAGCTGCTCTGGACAAATGTTATTTGTGTCCTGGTGTCAGCTGGTGTCTCTAGGGTCAGGGCTCTTGGATGGATTAGGGCTTTTAATTAGTAAGAACAACCCAGAGGCAGAGGGGCATCCTCATAGCTAATAACTAGTTGGAGAGATGGAGGGTAAGGGGAAACGGAGGGTCCCTAAGGGAGCTGGTCATGACACAGAAGAATATCCTTGACTAGGGAGACTGTCATCCCTGCACCAATGAATCCCGAAATTATAAAGCAAAAAAAAATTAAGTAATTACCTTTTTGAGTGACAAAAAAAAAAGAAAAAACCCAACTGCTCGGTTTGCAAGGTGCCATGGAAACAGGGCTCTATTTACAATGCTGGCTTTTTCTTCTTAGGGAAAAAAGATCAGCCATAGAGCCAACCCCAAAACAGAGATTCCCCATCAAGGCCTCCTGAGGTTTTAAAAATATACACCTACATGTACAATCTCTGCCTAATTAGATGTGAAATGCTCAGATTAGTGCCCATCGTCATGTCTATGGAAAAGGATAGCTTTATTGGAAATCAAGCTTCTGGCTGTACTCTCTTTTAAAGTGGCAGTACAGAAATCTAAGGCTCACTTTTCTCAGAAGCAAAGTCACAACTGCTAACGCTCCCAGGCCTTGCTTTAATCTAAGGGATGAAACGAGCAGGTCGTTTCTGCCTCTTTCTTGTGATTTTTCTCCTATTCTAAACTTCCCAGTCAAAGGTAAGTGGAAAATTTAGACTAACATTTGTCAGAGTCAAGCTACGTCTCCTATAAATAGTTTTGTGTCCCTGAAATGCTCAGACAATTTTCTCAAATCAGGGAAGTAATGTCAGGAAAAGACCACTGGTTCTAACACCAGAGGTACTGGGTTCTCATATTTGCTACTTGTGTTTACTCCTTGGGCAAACCATTCATGAATCTCTGTCATTCATCCATTTAGTCGTGTCTTACTCTTCATGACCCCATTGGGGGTTTTCTTGGTAAAGATACTAGAGTGGTTTGCCATTTCCTTCTCCAGCTCATTTGACAGACAAAGAAATTAAAGTAAACAGGGTTAAGTGACTTTCTCTGGGTCACAGAGCTAGTAAGTGTCTGAGGCTGAATTTGAATTCAGGTATACTTGACTCTAGGCCCAACACTCTATCTACTTTGCCACCTAGCTACCCCAAGTCTTAGATTACTCATTTGTAAACAGTGTGGGTTGGATGCGATGACCTCTGATGTCCCTTCCAGCTCCATGATTCTCTGTTTCATTACTGGTCACTGAGGCATCATGGTTTAGTGACCAGAGTACCAGTCATGGAGTCAGGAGAACCAGGGTTTAAGTCTGGCCTGGGATAAATTTTAGTCATAAAATGTCCTTGAGTATATCACAACCTCTGTGTGAATCAGATACCTCTTTAGGAAAGGGGTCCTTAAGCTAGGGTCTCAGAGCTAGTTTTATAAAAATGTTGACAATTAAATTTCGACATAATTGATTTCCTCTGTAATCCTAATATTCTGAAAAGGGGTCCATGGACCTTATCACACCAAAGGG
This sequence comes from Pseudochirops cupreus, assembly GCA_028627135.1. NCBI lineage: Eukaryota > Metazoa > Chordata > Mammalia > Diprotodontia > Pseudocheiridae > Pseudochirops > Pseudochirops cupreus. Next base: position 402,727,657 of record CM053583.1, on the reverse strand, counting down.
CTCATGACATACAAGAGAGCCTAAGAACCTCAGACTGAGAGCTTACAACTAAGACTATAGACAGGATATAACCTATGTTGGTGGAGGGATGTTTGTGTACTAGGACATCCTCAAGCTGGCCAAATTATGGATGAAAGGAGCACAGAATTAGAGCTGGAAGGGCCTATGAGGTCATCTTGTCCAGTCTCATTTTATAGATGAGGACACTGAAGGCCAAAGCTACTTGCCTTTGTCACAGAGGTAACAAGTGACAGAACTGAGATTTGAACTCAAGTCCCATGACTCCAGATATAGCCCTCTTACCACCACACTGTGGTGCAGTGCTATGGCTGTTGCCAGATTTGAGAATTGCTGGCCATCTTGCTTAAAATTCTTCCAATAAACTCCTCCACTATTGTCTAATGGGGCACAGAGGTCACCCTGGGTTCTTGAAGTCTTTGCCAAAGAAGTACAAATTCTGAAAGGTATTATCCACCTGGCCAAGCTTTGAGTATAGGCCTGGCAAGGAGCCATCTGTCAAAGGACTGTAAACCTAGCTACATTCAGAGGTACGTCACCAAAAGCTGGCTATCAGGCAGTGAATGTTTTGACCTTAGTAACTTATATACAGGCACAGAGGGACTTGTAACCTGCAACAACAGAGAGAACATTCAAATAGATGGGACCACAAATTTTAGAGTTTCTTGGTGGTGGTGGTTGGCTCCAGATTGGAGGTGAGGAAGGGTAAAAGGATCAGCTTTTAAAAGGGAGCCTCAAGGAAAAAAAAGACAAATAGATTTGTACCCCGCATGAAAAGCAGCACATGATGGAATAGCTGGGCCAATTGGCAATTCTATAGAAGGTGAAAGAAGTGCCCCTTGTTACCTCAGCATCCCAGGGGGCAGAGCTGCCTTCCCCTTTCCCTGGTGGAGGTGAACTCTCTGGAGGGAAGCTTATGCCAGATCAGGTGGCAAGAACTACTACTGAATCCCCTAGGTAACACGATCTCTACAATGAAGAAAAGAACCAAGGCTAAGTACAATGGAGAGATGAGGAAAGGATTCAGACATTTCAGCCCAAAGTAGTTAGAGTTTCTTTTTCTTTTACCACACTATTAACATTCTTTTACCATCCTAACTGCTTCAGTTCTCCACAAAAATCTGTTGTACATAGCCTTTTCTCTCTCTCTCTCCTTCCTTCCTTTCTTTTGCTCTTTCTTTCTTTCTTCCTTCCTTCTTTCCTAGCTTCTTTCTTTCTTTCTTTTTCTTTCTTCCTTCCTTCTTTCCTAGCTTCTTTCTTTCTTTTTTTCTTTCTTTCTTCCTTCCTTCTTTCCTAGCTTCTTTCTTTCTTAGCTTGCTCCTTCCTTTCTTCCTTTCTTCCTTTCTTTCTTTCTTTCTTTCTTTCTTTCTTTCTTTCTTTCTTTCTTTCTTTCTTTCATTCCTCTCTGTAAAAGCCTGCTTGTTCTACAAATGTAAGTCAATACTTGCTCTGGAATGACTAATGTCAGAAAATTACCGCAGGCACTGAGGGCTTAAGTGTCTTCCTCAGGATCACTAAGATCAGTATATGTTTGAGGCAGGATTTGCATCTGTCTTGTTGACTCAAGGCCAGTTTTATATCCATTGTGCTGAGGGAGAGACAGAGAGAGACAAAGAGAGAGAATTGGGTAGAGCGGAAAGAATATTGGATTTTGAGTCTGAGATCCTAAATTCCAATCTCAATTTTTGACCTCATTCCTGTCTGACTTTGGCAGAGCCACTTTACCTCTTGGGGCTACGGTTTCTTCCTTTCTAAAATGAGGGGGTTAAATGAGATGGTTTCTAAGGCCCCTTCTAACTCTAAATCTGAAAGTCTGAATCTTAATTGTATTTAAGTAAAATGTAGCTAGATGCACAGAAACATACACTAGTAAAGATCTTCCAGGTAATAAAATCTGACCCAATTTAGTAAGCATTTATTAATATCCTACTGTATGCCAGTTACTTTTCTAGGAGCTAAGAAGACAAAGAGAAGAATGAAACAGTCCCTGCTTCAAGGAATTTATGTGCTACTGAGAAGGCATAAAAGGATGTCAAGATGTAAAAGGACTGCAGAGATCACCCAGTCCAACCCCTGAATTTTATATAATATGAAACTGAGGCTTACAAAGGTAAAGTGACCTGTCCAAGGTCACACTGTTAAGTGAATCAAGATTAGAACCCAGTTCTCCTATCTCCTAAGTCAGGTTTCCTTTTAGAACATCACCCTACAGAAATCTAGGCTGACACTTAATAAATCCTGACTATCTTCAGCCCCATTGCACATTCAATCAATGATATATTTACCACTTTCCCTTTGTCTTTTTTCTTTTAAGGCAGTGGGGAAGAGAGATTGAAGAAAGAACACTTATAAAAGGAATTTTGTGGTGTTCAGTTCTTCTGATGTCAGTTGTAACTCAACCTCTCTCTTCTCTTTCCCTCCATCAGGTTTCATTCCTACCAATTTCATTCCCTTAGAACTGACTTACAGAATTGACAGAGCCCAAAGTTAGTGGCAAAAAGAACTATCAATGATAGAGCCCCATAAACCACTTTGTAACAGGCTGCCAAAGTTCCCCCTTCCACCACCTCCCTACATTTGCAATCTTTCTCCAGTGACAGAATGCTCCACAGAGTGCCAACCTTTCTGGTGCACTGCAGTCTGGAAAGTTACAGTCATGGCTGTCTCCATTCCCAAAGAGAGTGGATATAGCTGCCCAATCCCCCATTTCCAGAAAGCACCAAAGTTCTGCTGGTCTGAGCCAGGGTGACATCAAGCCTATCTGCTGCAACTGCAATACTTGTTCCCCCTATTTCCTTCATACCCTAGACCTTGCAAGATGTGTACAATATGAGATGCGTCGACTCAGACTCTATCGCAGTAAAGTAGCAAAGCTTATTTGTAGACATTCATTGGCAACTCCCATTTTCAGTGGTTAAAATACAGAAAATTTGCTTTCCCTTCACTGAAACAAATGTGGGCATTTGCAATCTTGAGAATGCATTCTACCTTTCAATTAGCTGTAAATGAAAAGAATAGCCCAAATTGAATATTGTGTATATCTAGGTCCTGATTAGAGGAAATAATCCCTTAAAGCGGTGGCATTTATTTAAATACGTGCTTTTTGAAATTATAATTAAATAAACTATCACAACTTCAGGGGAGTCACTATTCTCACTAATTAGGACATGACCATAGTTTTAATAACTTCAAAATAGAGATTAGAAAATGTACCTCCTTCCAATTATTGAAAAGGTGGTAGGGAGGGACTATTAGATAGTATATAAACTGTCAGACTCAGATGATGTTTTGGCTAGTTTTATAGAACAGCATTTTTTCCTCCCTTAAAAATTTTTTCAGGGCAGCTAGGTGGCAGAGTGGATATAGCACTGGCTCTGGAATCAGGAGGGCCCAAGTTCAAATCCAGATTCACACAGTCATTAGCTGTGGGAAAGCCGCAACCCCAGTAACCTCCAAAATTAAAAAAAAAATTTTTTTCTTTGTTCTAAGGGTTGACTCACTGGGTGAAAGAGGTAAAAAAAAAATGAGGTGGTATCAAGGAAGGGGATCATTACAGAAATGCCTACAGTGTACAATTCATCTTCTTTTCATGTTCTTGATAAGTGTGTAAACAAAGACATATGCCTCAAAACGTATCATTGCCTGGTTTGTTCAGAAACCACTGGAAGAGAAATTGGCATTGCCCTGCTCATAGAGGGCAGCTAGGTGGCACAGCTGATAGTGTGCCTGAGTTCAAATCTAGCTTCAGACAGTTACCAGCTGGGTGGCCCTAGGGCAGTCACTTGACGGCTATCTGCTTTAGTTTCTTCATTGGTAAAATGGAAATAATAATAATAGCACTGCCTTCCAGGGTTATTGGGAAGATGAAATGAGTCAATATTTGTAAAGTGCTTTGCAAACCCTAAAGTGTTACATAAATGCTAGTCATTATTATGAATTGATCTTTTTGAAAAAAAACTTTCTATCCCCTCTTTCCCTCCCTTCCTCATTTTTACTGTTAGTTTATTTTCAGAGAACCATAGATTTAGCACTATCCTGAGGTTCTCAACCTTTTTCATGTCATGGGCACTTGGATGATCTGGTACAGCCTAAGTTCTCCTTCTGAGAATAAGATTTTTCAATCAATAAAATAAAACATATTGCATTACAAATTATCTTGAAATAAAGAAGCATTTTTTTTCTCATCTAAATTTATAGATTCCCTTCCCCCCTTCCCAGCCTTGAAATCTATCCTAGATCTCTCGGGCATACGAGGAGCCCAGATTAAGAATCTTGATCTTATTCAGTCCCCTTGTTTTTAAGATGAGGACACTGTGAAGCCTGAGACAGTAAATGTTTTACTTAAGATTGCTGTATGGGAAGTGGCAAAGCTGGGTTTTAAGCCCAGGACCTCTCCAGCCATATCTCGTATTCATTTCACCAAACCACTAGCTTTAGACCAGTACCTTTCTGAGGATCTCATTTACATAAAGGAAATTAATATGACTCTGCCCTTCTTCCAGAAAAAAAGTTGAGCAATAGTTAAAATGTCTCTATCTAACCTACTACAATGAGATTAGTGCAGCTAGGTGGCAGAGAGAGCACTGGGCCTTCTTCCTGAATTCATCTCTGTCCTCAGACACAAGCTGTGTGACCCTGGGCAAGTCACTTAAACCTGTTTGTCTCAGTTTCCTCATATGGAAATTAAACAAGAGAAGGAAATGGCAAACCACTCCAGTATATTTGTGAAGAAAACTACAAATGGTTCAGATCCAACTAGAAAACAACAAAAGTGAGATTAGTTAGACATATTCCCAATTAAAAATCTGAAAATTCCAAATGAGGCAGCCAAGATCAGAAGATGAGAGCATAAGATCTAGTGCCAGGAAGACCTGTGTTCAAATCCTCCCTCTTATGTGGGCAAGTTGCTAGAGGTCTTTGTGTCTATTTCTACAACTGTACCGTGGAGATAACGACACTTATTGTGCCTCCATTTCAATGCAATAAACATTTATTAACCACCTGTAAAGTACCAGGCAAGGGGCTAAATGCTGGAGATAGAATTAATAAAAAGAAAGGCAGTCCTTGCCCTCAAGGAGTTTGCAATCTAAGGGAGACAGCACACGAAAGGAGACAGGAAAGCAGTGGGGGAGGGATATCTGATGCCACAGCATCTTTTTCCATGGAATTGGAAAAAAAAAAAAACCAAGACAAGGCAGCAGATGCAGAGTGGACTGAGTCTGAAAGTCCACAGAAGCACAGAATGATCCAGTGATTGTATGATTCCTATCATTACCATGAGCTAGGAATGGAAGACCATTCATGGCTCCTGACGCCTGTAGGAAATGTGGGACTTAAAACCATTCAGGTCAGTGATTGGGTTGGTCTGAGTGTGGGAGGGAAGGAAACAGATCTTTTCCACAGTGATGATGATGATGATGATGGTGGTGGTGATGGTGGTGGCGATAAGACAGCTGTAATTTATATATCTCTTGTTGGTTTATAAAGTATATTAGCTGCATGTGATTCTATCAACAGCCCTGAGAGGCAGTGCTATGGGCATCGGTATTTGTAATTTGCAGAGGTTCAGAATGGCAAGATGACTTGTAAGCATTTAGGGCAGGATCTGAACTCAAATTTTTCCCAACTCCAGGTCCATGATTTGACTCTAAAATGTTGCCTCTTTGTAATTCTAGTTAGGTGAGCCTCTGGCCATAAAAGAAGCATTTTATTTTTCTGGGAGCTAGCAATAGCCCCTATGATAATGATGCATCTCCAAGAGACACAGAAGAAAGAACCATGGCAGCAGGTGCAGAAAGTCATGTTTCTGCATTAGTCATTCTCCATCTGTACTGCAAAGTAGGCACAGAAGAAAAAACATCCTCAGGCTCTTAGAGGACATATATCTCTCCTCTGCTCTTATGTTGCAAGGGCACAAGGGGCTAGCAAGTAGAATGAGGAATTCTACAACCCCCTAGTGCAGCAATGGTCCATTTGTACATAGGGCAATTATAGACCGCTCCCTACTATATATACCTCCTTCCTCTTATTTTTTTCCTTCTTTTCTCTTGGAATATTTTTTTTCTCCCACTATTGCTTTCTCTTACCAGAATCAAAGAATGTCAGATTCAGAAGGGACTTCAGTGGACACCCTGGACCTGAGCAAGAACCCTCTATATCAGTCAGCAAGTACTTATTAAGTGTAGATCTGCTTGATGTCAGGTATTGAGCATATTCCTAGGGAAGCAGAGACAAAAATGAAGCAGTCTCTGTCCTCAGAGAACTTATAACCCAGTGAGACATGAACACAGGTCTTCCTGGCTACAAGACCAGTTCTCTATTCATTTGGCCTCTCTGCTTCTCATACAGAGTATATACAAAATAAATACCAGGGTGGGAGAGTGGTAAGGTTAGGGTTAGGGTTGGGAGGTTAGAGTCAGATTACTCTCTGCAATGTAGCTGACCAGTGGTCATCCAGCCTTTGCTTGAAGACCTCTTGGGAGAGAGAATCTGCTACCTCTCAAGATTTGTTGTTGTTCAGTCATTTCTCAGTCATGTCAAACTCTTTATGACCCCATTTGGAGTTTTCTTGGCAAAGATACCAGAGAGATTTCCTTCTCCAACTTATTTTACAGATGAGGAAACTGAGGCCAACAGGGTTAAGTGACTTGCCCAGGATCACACAGCTAAGAATTGTCTGAGGTCAGATTTGAACTCAGATATTCCTGACTCCAGGTTCAGCACCCCATACACTGTACCACCTAGCTGCTCCTACCTCTCAAGACAGACCACTTCAATTTTCAACAGCAGTCACCACTGGATCTAGTAGCCTTTCACTCCCAGTGACTCACCATATTGATGCTGAAGCTTAGTGTGGACATACAATTGGCTTAACAAACTGCAGCTCAGAATTTCTGAGCTCAAACTATTCACCAGCCTGCCCAGTAGCAAAGAGTATAGGTGTGCATCACCATGTCTGGTCCTTTTGCACCTTCCATTCACTGCTAATTCTAACTACTGGATGTCACTGAAAAATTTCAATCCAATCTCTGTTTCATATGACAGCTGTGCTGGAAGAGAGAGATCAGACTTGAAGTCTTCTCTTCTCCAGGCCAAGCATGGAGTTTAAGGAAGATCACTTTGGCAGCAGCACTGGATTCAAGTGGGGAGAGAAGTGAAGCAGAGAGACTAATCAGGAAGCTGTTGCAATATTCCAGGAGAGAGGGGATAAGAGCCTCAACTAAGGTGGTGGCTGTATGGGTAGAGGTGAGTCAAATGTGTTATGGAGGAAGATATGGCAAAATTTAACAATTGATTGGATATGTGTGGTGAAGGAGAATGGGGAATGGAAGATGTTGCTGATATTGAGAGCTTAGGAGACTCTGAGGATTGTGCTGCCTTCAGTGGAAAGAGGGAAAGTGGAGAGGTTTGGGGTAAAAGATCATGAGTTCTGCTGTGGACACATGGCTTGAGTCATCTCCGGGGCATCCAAATTGAGATGTCCAATACATGACTGGAGATATGAGACTCAAGCTCAGGAAAGATACAAGAGATGTGAGAATAACTTGCAGAGAGACAGTAGTTAAATCCATGGGAACTAAGAGAAGGCAAAGAGAGCAAAGGACCCAGATCCAACAATTTGGGGCAGTCATGTGGATGATGAACCAGTGAAGGAGACTAAGAAGTATCAGTCAGGCAAGTAGGGAGAGAACCAGGACAGAGCAGTGCCACAAAAACTCAGAGACAAGAATAACAAGAGATCATGGTCCATATTGGAAAAAAAACTTCCTAGAGGTCATAAGGAAGAGGACTAAAGAAAGACCATCAGATTAGGCAATTAAGAAATCCTTGGTATTTTGGGAGACAATAGTTTCAGTGCAGTGAGGAAGCTGGAAGTCAGATTGAAAGGCTTGAGGAGTGAGAAGAGAAGAATTGGAGTTTGGGAGTAAAGATAGCTTTTTTCATGAAGTTTGGTTATGAAAAGGAGGAGAGATATAGGTTGATATCTTCAGGGGATTATAGGGTCTATTGAACTTATTTTTTTTAAATGAAGGAAAATTTTGCAAGAAATGGCATACGTAGTCTCACTTGAATCTCGCAATCACCTTATGAAGTTGGTATTATCATTCCCATTTCACAGATGGGGAAACCAGGACTCAGAGTAGTAAAGTGACTTGCCCTTGGATGGATACATTAGCCAGAAGTGTCAGAAACCTTATTCACACTTGGATTTTATTGAATTCTAACTTTTAGATTCTGTGGGATCATGGTTTTAGATCTAGAAAAGACCTTAGGGGATACCTAGTACCACCTCTAAATTTTTGTATGAGAAAACTGAGGCCCAGCGAGTTTAAATGATGTTACCCAACAAGGTCACGTAGGTAATGACCATCAGAGGATGGAGCTGAACTCCAGTAATCTCCAACATTTTTTCCATTCCACCCTCTACATCATTTGTAAGAAGAGGTGCCAGTTTGAGAACCTGACTCTTCTGATTCTGAGTCTTGACCATATGGATCTTTATCTTTAAGCATTCCAGCACCTACCACATGCTAAGTGCTAGGGACACAAGTCCAAAGAATGAAACAATCTCTACCCTCAATGACCTTCCATTCTAAAGGATACATAGAAATACACACAGCCTAATGTCAAGTTAATACATACAAAGAATGTTCAATGAGGAAATGGGAATTTGGCAATTATAAACAGATGAGATGGGGAATAAATGAATGACTAAAGAAGGGTTAATCAAGGAGTGCCAAGTAAATTGCCATATTGTCATTTGATGCCAATCTTGCTTCAAGTAAAAATCCACAAATTGGGAAACTCATTGCGTCAAAGTGGTTGCTGTCCAACACGAGCCATATGTGTCCTTGAGCCTCAGGATATTTTTTTCTTCCACTATCAGTGGAAGCTGACAATATGCATCATGGGAGATCAAGAGCTGTTATTAATGTAGGATAATGTTCCCTTAAATCCCCTAAATCATGGGAAAGGGCAGCTTGCAAATGTCAATGTGGAAAAAAAATAACATGCTTGGTAGTGAGGCCAAAAATTTCACAAATATTGAAAATGCCCTTAAATGTCAATGAAATCTGTTTCCCCTCAAAAGGTCAGCTCCTTAGGTAGCTCAGCAGATAGAGTCCTGGACCTGGAGTGAGGTAGACCTGATTTCGAATTCTGTCTCGGACACTCACTAAATATGCTGCCTTGGGCAAGTCACTTCACTTTATTAAGCCTGATAATAAGATAGAGGATAATATATGAGTTAATAAATATAAATGATCTCATAAACCCTTAAGTACCACATGAATTGTGGCTATTATATTATTATTGTTGTTGCTGTTGTTGTATGCCTTTCATTCTTGAAGAGGACCATGGCATCTGGAAGATGATGCTGTGACCTACAGTGTTATTATTGCTCTATCATTTCAGTCATATCAGACTCTTTTTAGCCCAATTTGGGACTTCCTTGGCAAAGATACTGTAGTGGTTTCCCATTTCCCTCTCCAGCTCATTGTACAGATGAGGAAACTGAGGCAAACAAGTTTAAGTGATTTGCCCAGGGTCCCACAGCTAGTGTCTGAGGCCAAATTTGAACTTGAAGATGAATCTTTCTTATTTCAAGCCCAATGCTTTATCCAATATGCCACCTAATTGCCCTATTATTATGATTATGATTTAATATTTGGTGGATACTTGTGTGATTTTGATAAATTGGTAAAATAATAGAAGTATTAGTCATGAGATTTGATGTGGTGCTTTAAGCTTTACAAAACTCTTTACCAATCTCTCTTTTGGTTTTCACGACAACCCTGGAAGGTAAGTGCTATCATGATCCTCACTTTACAGATGATGAAATTGAGGCAGACAGGACCAACGACTTGTGCTGGGTCATTCAGCTAGCAAGGATCTGAGGCCAGATTTGAACTCATCTTCCACAACCTAGGTCCAGCATGCTGTTCACTATGCCACCTCGATTTATGAGGTCAAGATGCAACTGAATGTTCCTGGTTTTCAGTTACGACCAAGACACTGGTGTGTTTGTCTACGCATATGTACACTCAGTGATGTAAGGTTTGAAATCATTAGATTGTTTCTGGAAATGAAATGTGGGAAATGGTAGTGAAATCATTCAGGGTATCAGAGAGATGTCTTGGTGGGCTAGATTTTTCCTTTGAAAAATATGTCACCAATATCTGACATTGGTAGGAGATTGGGTTATTCATAACTCTACCCACATATGTCATTACCTCACTTTGTCTGCCCTGAAGGGAGTGTCTACTTTGGTGTTACAATTGTTCCACGTCAAAAATATTTATAAAATGTGGGTTTCACTGCGCAGAAGAAATTTTCAAAGAATATTTTCTTCCTGATATCAAAAAACAGAACTGAACAGTTGACTTTTTAAAATTGTCATAAATGATGCAGAAATTATAGATAGTAAGGGATCAGACCCTGAGGTGGCAGTTGTACACAGGCAGATTTAGGTTAGAAATCAGGGGAAAAAAACCTAACAATTAGAACTGTCTGACAATGGAATGGGCTGCCTCTACAAGGAGAGATTCCCCTTTAGACTTTGATGGCTCAAGTAGTGGTAAATAGGAGAGAAGATAAAATATCTTGAGTCAGTTAATAAGTCATTCAGTCAGTCAACAAACATTTTTTAAGTGCCTACTATGGACCAGGTTGAATATGGAGAAGGAAAACAAACCAAGTAACTGACTTAAAAGGATTTGAATTAGGGAAGCAGGTCTGAGTTTGAATGTAGGAAGGAGAAATTTGGGAGAAAATAAGGGAAGCTTCAAGTAGAAAAATCTCCCAAGAATCGAAGCTGCCTTTGATCATTTCAGATTGGTACTTCCATGCAGGTCTTAGAAAGCTGTCTACTGGACTGAAAGTTTAAGGGTTACAATGTCAGTGTGGACTTGAACCAGGTTTTCCTGGTCCTGGTTCAAACCTCTATCTTATATGCCTCCAAGAATGTCATCTATAAATATGAATTCATATCCTCTAGAAATGGGATAGAATTGAATTAAATGCCACATTGATTCTGGACATTTACAGAATGAAGTTTAAAATTATTATTCATGATTATAGAATCTTGGACAAGAAACTGAAGGGCATTAGGACATTAGGCATTAGGTTTTGTTTTATTCACTCTTGTCCACTGAAAATAAGGAATGTAGAAGAGAACAAAAGTCATTTGGGAACTAAATATCTAGCTAAGTGTCTGAGAAGGGGAATTGGAGTTTTCGATTTTGGTTCATGATTCCTGATCAAAAATGGAGTCCACTTAATAAGAGACTATAAGAAAATCTTTGCCCAGTGTCATGCAAATATAATCAAAAGAGCTTTGAACTAAAAAGAATGGAGAAGAAAAATTGCTGATTACTATCTCCCAAGTTAGAAACTACAATATCAGTTGAGACATCCCAAAATTCCCAGGAGGCAAAACCCATGAAAGCCACAAAAAGAAAAACTAACGTCCTCAAGGGTCTATACACAAATGCCCCCAAATGTAGATAACAAACAAGAGGACCTAGAGTCTAAAGGCAAGGGGGTGAATTTCACTTCATAGATATTTAGTGATGGAATACAAATTCATGACTTGACTATGTTTTAGAATAGGTATAGTTTATTAAAAAGAAATAGTAGCTATAAGAGGAATACACTATATACTTCAAAGGTTTTCTTATATGAGGAAACCTAGGAACCACATCACAAGATTTGGTATGAATCATAATGTAGTAGTGACAACAGACTTTCAATTATCCAGACATGTACTGGAGTGCTTTCTCTCTCTCTCTTTCTCTCTCTCTGTCTCTCTCTTTCTCACAGTCTCTTTTCTTTCTCTTTCCTTTCCCTCCCTCTTTCTCTTGCTCTTCTTTTTTCTTTCTCACTTTCCCTCTGTTTCCCTCCTTCTCAATCCACCTTCTCTCTCTTCACAGAATTACAGGACAAATATGCTGATTTAAAAAAAAAAAAGGAAATGAATAAAGAACCTGAAAACGATAGGCTTCTATTCTGGAGAAAATTCGAGAATGAATTATTAAGGATTTACTTGGTGAACATATAGAAAGAGAAGTGATGATTAGAAGGAACCAAGCATGGCTCATAAAAAGGTCATGCTAGACCCCCCTCATTTATCTTTTTGACAGGATGACTAAACTAGCAGATGAAGGTAATGCTGTCATATTATTTCCCTAGATTTTAGCAAAGTTTTTGGTAAAGGATCTCAATACCATTCTTGTGGAGAAGATGGAATGATTTGGATTGGACAACAATATAACCAGATGGATTCAGATTTAGCTGGATGGCCAGATTCAAAGAGTAGTCATTAGATTGTAAGCTCCTTGAAGGCAGGGACTGTCTTTTTCTTATTTGTATCACCAGCACTTAGTTTAATGTCTGGTACGTGGTAGGTGCCTAATAAATGTTTATTGAATTGAGTTGAATAATTGTTAATGGTTTCATGTTAGTGTGACAGGAAGCATGATAGAGTAGTACCTCACTGTGGGTCAGTGCTTCGCCATAGGGTGTTTAATAGTTTTATTAATGAATTAGATAAAAGCATAGATAGCTCATCAAATTAACAGATAATGTAAAAGTAGGAGAGACAGCTCGTAGAGCAGATAATAGAATCAGGATCCAAAAGGATCTTGCCAGGCTAGAATATTGGGCTGACTCTAATAAGATGAAGTTCAATAGGAATGAAGGAAGGTTAAGGTTAGTCATAAACAGCAATTTGAAAGAGATCTAGGGTTTTATGACCTGCAGCCTCAATGGGAGTAAGCAATGGGATGTGGCAGCCAGAGAAGGGAATGTGATCTCAGGCTTCCCTAAGAGAAGTACAGCTATCCAGAAATAGGGAGGTGATAGTCCCATTATGTGCTACTTTGTTTAGACCATGTCTAGAGTATTATTATGTAGAGTTCTGAGTTCCATGGTTCAAGGACATTGATTGATAAGCTGCAAATTGTTCAGAGGAGAACAGCCAGGATGGTGAAACACCTTGAATGCATGTTACATGAGGATAAACATTTTTAGCCTAGAGAAGCCTCTGGTGGTGGCGGGGGGAAGCACGATTACTTCAGAAATATGAAGGACTGTCATTGGAATATAGGGATGAGACTTAAGGGCAGAGGAAAGAAGCAGGGAAGAAACAAAGGAAGACAGGAGAAAAGGAAAAAGGAACATCAATAAAACAGACTGTGAGCTCTTTTAGAGCAGGGACTTCTTTTTGCCTTTCTTTATATTCTTTACCACTTAGCATAGTGCCTAGCACAGAGCAGGAGCTTAAAAAATGCTTGTTGACTTGATATTGGAAACATTTAAAAAGATACAGAAGAAAACACAACAGAAGTTAAGAAATTAGCAAATAAGGAAATTTTGTGCCTATCATTAAATTTAATGCCAATTTTAAAGAAACAAACTGTACTTAGTTTCCTATATAATACAATCTTTTTTTGTTCTTTGTATATCTAAATCTTTGTGTTTTAATTATTAGGTTTTCAATCAAAAATAGAATTTTAAAATGGTAATATAAAAATGGAATATGCTACAGTGGGAAGGAAGTAGGTTCCTCCTCTTAAGCATTAAGGCACGTACTAGAGGAAAGTGTGTTGGGAAATTTGTAGAGGTGATTCTTGACGAAGTACAGGTTGACTCAAATGGCCTCAGAGGTCACTCCCAACTTGTAGATTTTGTGCTTATGAAGCTCTGTACAACAGCAGCAGCAATGTCACATTATTATTAGAGGCAACAATATGGCCCAGTGTTTCAAGTGCTGGGTGGGCTCGGAATCAGGAAGACCTGAGTTCAAATCCTGGCTCAGATACTTTATAGTTGTGTGAATCCTGGGAAAGTCCTTTACCTCTGTTTGCCTCAGTTATTCATCTGTAAAATGAGTACACTAATAGCACTGATCTTCCAAGTTGTGAAGATGAAAAGAGATGATATTTGTTAAGTACTTTGTGAACCTTAAAGCACTATATAAATGCTAGTTACTATAATTACTACTACTGCTACAACTACTATCACTCCTCCTCCTCCTCATACTGCTCCTCCTCCTCCTCCTCCTCCTACTGTTACTACTACTACTACTACTGCTACTACTGTTACTACTACTACTACTACTGCTTTGTGTTTACAAAGAGATGTCATATGCATTATTTCATCCTCCCAACAACTTTGTTAGGTAATAATAATTCATGCTTATGTGTAACCTTAAGGTTTGGGGAAGTGGTTTTCTTGTAACAAACCTGTGAGGTAGGCTGGTACATGATGTTGTGTCATTTCTATTTAATAGATAAGGGACTGGGAATCAAAAAGTTTGAGTGACTTGTCCAAGGTCATACACATAATATAAGTCTTAATGGCAAGATTCAAAGCCTGGTCTCCTGTCTCCAGATCCAGAGTTCTTTACATTAAACCCAGATACCTCTCAAGCTACTGTAAACAAAACTCTGTTCTCTTATGTATACACATGTCTCTGGTAGGATGTATGCCTCTTGAGGGCAGGAACTGTTTCATATTTGTATCCCCAAGACCTGGCATATAGTAGGTTTTTAACAAATTCTTATTGTAGATTTATTGATCTATAATTTTGGAGGATTATTTTTTAAAAAGTTTTATGACATCACAGTAAACCACAGTTATCTCTTAATATTTGACCTTTCCTCCTCCCCTAATTGAACCTCTCCTTGTAATAAAATGAAAGCCAAACAAAACTGACTCAATTACTAATAAAGTAATTGAATCTGATAAGGTATGCAACATTTTACACCCATACTTCCCCATCTCTACAGTAAGGAAGAAAGCATGTTCCATCATGGTTTTTCTTGCCCAACATAATTTATTGTATTTAACTACAGTTCAGCTGTGTTTTAATGTCTTTAGTGTTTATATTATTAAAAACATTGAACATTATTTTCTTAGCTTTGCATTTGTTTTATAGAAGTCTTTCTCCCCTGAATTTCTCATATTCTTATAGCCTAATAGTATCCCTTTAAAGCAATTTGCTGAGCTGTTCCTCAATCAATAGACACCTACTTCTTTTACAATTTCTTTTTCATTTTCATTTTTGCTAATGTAAGAAGTGCTGCTTTAACATACATGGGAACTATTTGATATGTATAGGATTTTCTTGCTGTCTTTGATATGCTTGGTGTATATGACCCATAGTGTGATCAATTGATCAAAGGATATAAAATAATTAACTACCCTTCTTTCAGAATGACAAATTATTTTCCATAATAGCTGGACTAATTCACAGTTCCTCCAACAGTGTGTTAGTGTAAAAAAATTAACAAAATTCATTTGAAAGAGCAAAAGGTCAAGAACGTCAAAGGAATCAATGGAAAAAATGTTAAGGAAAGTGGGCTAAGAGTTCCAGATTTCACACTGTATTACAAAGTGGTAATCACTAAAACAATCTGATGTTGGCTAATTAATAGAGTGATGGCTTAGTGGAATAGATTAGGTATGCAATACATGGTAGCAAAAGACCATAATAATCTAGTGTTTGATATGCACAAAGATCTAAGTGTTGCAGGTAAAAATTCAACATTGATGAAAATTGCTTGGAAAACTGGAAAGCATTCTGCCAGAAACTAGGCACAGACCAGTTATACAGGTGGGGAACCTGTGGCCTCAAGGCCACATGTGTCCCTCCAGGTCCTCAAGTGCAGCCGTTTGACTGAACCCAACTTTACAGAATAAATTCCCTTAATAAAAAGATTTGTTCTGTAAAACTTGGACTCAATCAAAAGACTACCCCCAAAAACCTAGAAAGCTGCATGTGGCTCAAGTTCACAGGTTCCCCACCCCTGCACCAGCATCTCACACAAAATACTGGGAAAATGATTTAGACATAAAGAGTGATATCGTAAGTAAATTAGGAGAACATGGAAAAATGTACCTGTCAAATGTATGGACCCAGATAAGGAAAGAGTGTGTGACCAAACAAGGGATAGAGGGGATTATGGGAAGTAAAATAGATAATTCTGATTACATAAAATTAAAAAGATTTTGAACAAAGAAAATGCAGCCAGAATTAGAAGGAAAACAGGAAAATATGAAAAAAAATTGTGCCAAGTTTCTCCGATAAAAGCCTCATTTTACAAATGTATAAGCCATTATTTATTAAATGTATTTATAAAAATATTTTATTTATAAATATCTCATTTGTAAAAGCAAGAGCCATTCCACACTTGATAAATGGTCAAAGGATATAAATAGACAGTTTTCGGAAGAAAAAACCCAAAGCTATCAATAATCATATGAAAAAATACTCTGAATCACTACTGATTAGAGCAATGCAAATTAAAACAACTCTCAGATACCACCTCACACCTATCAGATTGACTACCATGACAGAAAAGGAAAACGACAAATGTTGGAGAGATGTGGAAAAATTGAGACATTAACACACTGTTGGTAGAGTTGTGGACTAGTCTAACTGCCCTGGAGAACAATTCAAAATTATGCCCAAATGGCTGTAAAACTGTGCATATCTTTTGGTCCAGTTATACTACTACTAGGTCTACATCCCAAAGAGATTAAGTAAAAGGCAAAAGGACCTATTTGTACAAAAATATGTATAACAGCTCTTTTTGTAGTAGCTGGAATTTAAGGGGATGCCCATCAGTTGCAGAATGGCCCAACAAGTTGTGGCATCTGATTGTGATAGAATACTATTGTGCTATATGAAATGATGAGCAAAAGGCTTTCAGAAAAACCTGGAAAGACTTCTATGCACTCATGCAAAGTGAAGCAAGCAGAAGCAGGAGATTCCAAAGGACCCATGATGACAAATGATGCCTCCAGAGAAAAAAGTGAATTTTGAATATAGCTCAAAGCATACATTTTTAAAATTTTCTTTATTTTCATTATTTTATTTTGTTTGTGCAACATGGCTTTTGCAATATGGCTAATATAAAAACATGTTCTACATGACCTCACATGTATAATCAAAAACAAATTGCTTGCCTCCTCAGGGAGGGAGAGAGAGAATGTGGAACTCAAAATTTTTTTTAAATTTCTAAAAATTTTTACATGTAATTGACAAATATTTAATGAAATAAATTAAATAATGTTAAAATGTGTATTAGTGTCCCCATTTCTCACCAATTTTTTTCTATTATTATATAAACCAATGGAAAAAAATAGATGCCACTTATTCAGTATTTGCAAAGGCTTGCAAAGGTCTTTACAATCACAGAAATCCTCCAAGATAGACTTCGTTTTTATTCCCATTTTTATATATGAATAAACTGAGGTAGAAGAAATTAAGTGAAGTGTTTGGTTTGGTTACTATCCATGCAACTGGGGAAATTACTTAGTTTCTCTGGGCCCCCAATATAAGCTCCTTTGTTAGGCATTTAAAGATCTCTTCAAGTTGAGCCCTTCCTGCTTTTTCTATCTGCTTGCATATTACATTTCTCCATGAACTCTATGGACCAGCCATAAAGGCCTACTTGTCTTTCCTCACACGTGAAGCCCCATCTCCATGCACTATCATCCCCCCAGGTCTGAAACATTCTTTTCCCCCTCTTTGCCCGTTAGAATCTCTTAAAATTCCTTTAAAAATTCAGCTTAAATGGCACCTTTTGTAGGTCTTTCTTGGCCCCCCTCATGTACTACAAGTTTTTCCTCTAAGGTTAACTTCCTTCTACTCTGTATGTATGTTGCATGTACCTACTTTTTTTATGTGTTATATGTGAATATTTTCTCCTCCATTAGTATGTAAGGGGTAGTCAGTGCTTTTTCTGTGTCTCCCTAGCACTTAACACAGTTTCCAGAACAATGCAAGTGTTTAATAAATGATTGTTATTTAACTGAACTTATCATATTTTTATTAAGGAATTAATTCAAAGGCAACACATAAGCCAGAGCAAGACCCTGTGCTACAGAATACAAAATGTGCTGGGGAAAATTCAAAAGAATGAACAGAACACAAAGTGGGGCTTGTTCGCTTGGCTCTGTCTACATTGATCAAATTCACCCAATAATTACTCATTTCTCCATTTCATTTGGTCGGTGTAGATGGAGTCCATGTCAACCATTCAAGTTAACTCAAATGAACATGAAGACTAATTATACTTATGCTGTAAAAGGAGAAGACAGTCTCAGCTTAGATGAAAGGGCTGGAAGAAAGAAGAGATGCCCTGGGAGGAGAAAAACCCCAGCAAATAAATAGTAATTTAAGCGACACTAATTAAAACTCCATTGACCTATGGCTCTCATGTCTAACTGTAGACAGGTGCTCATCCAGATGGCTCCAGTTTCCACCAATCAAATTTACTGGTAATGTCCCCAATACTGCCCATTCCCAAAAGTCTTTGGGTTGCTGTAGTGATGGAGATGACATTGACTGGGAAAATTCTATAGCCTGGAATTGTCATTGTGCTTTTGAAAGCAGCCGATTTCCCCCTTGGCCCCCTGCTGAATAAAACCCAACGCTTGCTTTTTTCAAAAGGAAACCACTCATTTGTATGCCAGCCA
Source organism: Pseudochirops cupreus (assembly GCA_028627135.1). Taxonomy (NCBI): domain Eukaryota; kingdom Metazoa; phylum Chordata; class Mammalia; order Diprotodontia; family Pseudocheiridae; genus Pseudochirops; species Pseudochirops cupreus. Next base: position 402,709,153 of record CM053583.1, on the reverse strand, counting down.
AAGAGTTCTGTTCTCCCTAGACTTGGTGGAAAAGAAGGGCTGGCCACTGTGAATCAAGGCACAAGACTGAGATTAGCAGGGAAATGAGGAAAGACTATAAACTGAAATGACTTTTCTCTGTTTGTGTGGGCAGTGTTAGCAAGTGGGACTAGGACAAGCAAGAAGGGCTGAATTGGACCTATGTGATATCCCACCTCTTTGCCTTTGTACTAGATGGCTCCAAACCTATGCTGCACCCTTATCTCTACCTTTTAGAACCCATAGCACCCTTCAGGATTCAGCTCATGTACCACCTGCTTCACAAAGGCCTTTTGTTATCCCTCAAGTTATTAGAGATATTCACCCACACATTATCTTTTATACCATATATTTATATGTGTACATGTTGGTTCCTCAAAGAAGAATGTAAGTTTCTTGAGATCATGGAGCCAAGAAGGCCTGAGTTCAAGTCCTTCCATTGACACATTATTACTTTATCCCCTAGGCAAATCGGTTAGCCTCTCAGTGCTCCTGGCAACACTTTAAGACTTAAGTTGAAGAGAAGCTGCTGACCTGAATTGGTAGAGGGAGTTTACTCACCTATACCACTGAAATCCCAGTTCCAGGCCCTACCTCTAACTCCATCCCCCAACACCTGACAGTGTTTAGTACAAGCATTAATTAATACTTGTTGAAATGAATCAAGCCAGTCTGTTCCAGACTTACAAATGGGGAGGGGTCAGAAGATGAGCCAATGTTGAAGGTGGGTTGTAGGTACTTCTCCAAGCAGCAGGACTCATGTCTTCTCAGCTAACATATTAGCAGGTCAATGTTGTAGGTAAAAAGGCTCAGTAAATAGGCATGAGGCTAGTAGCTCACCCAATTGAGCTGGCCACATTTAGACTAAGAGTATCTTACTATAAATTCCTTTGCTCTGAAGTTCAACAATTCTATAATTTTTTAAACATGATTTGCATGAGATTCTTGTAACATATTCTTTGAAAAAGCCAACCCCTATCATGGCTGCAGTAAAATCTGAAAAGGGGGCATCCCTGCCAAGGCTCAATTTAGCTACACATCATCTTTCTCATTAGTTGCCTTCATTCCACTCACATAGTGGTGGGAACTCAATATCACACACATAACCCTAAATTCTCCCTTTGCTTTAGGCCCTCATCACTTCCACCCTGGATTATTGCAGTGGCCTCTTAATTGATCTCCCTAACCATAGGCTTGCCCTTCTTGGACCCATCCTTCACACAGCAACCACAATGATAATCCTAAAGAAGATTCTGAAAAAACAAAAATGATATGTTGTCTTTATAGATGACCCTCCCCTAACTTACAAATGGGTTGTTTCCCCAAAACTCATCTCTAACTTAAAAACTCAAACCGAATTTTCTTATAGAATTCCCTTAGGACCTCTGCATAAGGATCTCCTTGTACCAACTTCCTACATCCCAGGAAGTTGTCTGAAGCACAGAAAGGTTAAACAACTTGTCCAAAGTTATACAATGTCTGAGGCAGGACTTGAACACAGAGCTTCCTGGCTCTGGTACCCTATCCATTGTCCTTATTGCCTGTAGTTACCCAGAGAAGCAATGTTCACAAACACATACAAGACACATATGTGTATGTATATATGTGTACATATACATATATGTTCTTTGTTTCATGAACAAAATCATCTTTAATCCCTAACATACTATGTATTTGTAGCAAAAAATCATCAAAAACAATATCATTACATTACAGGAAAGAAGGTTTAAGAAGAGGAAGGTGAAGAGACAGATTAAACTTATGTAGGTATTTTGAAGAGGAATTCTGTATCTTTTCAAAGGCTTCATGGTTTGATGGTACTGGTGTATTTTGGGGAACTTTTGTTTGAAAGTATTTCTTGGGATGCCTAGAGAGTTGCTTTTTTCCTCTGCCATATAAATTTCTTTTTAGAAGAGGCAGATAAAGGGAAACTGAGAAAGACAGAATTAAATATTACTGAGTAAAAGATATTAATTTGTGACATTAACTGAGATATGAATGGCAAAGGGAAAGGAAGAACTGTTCATAAGATGCCTTCAGCAATTTTAGTGGAGAACACTTGGAGTCAGTTTCACATGTCAACCACTAGAAGGAGTTACTGTCCTGGGATAGCTTGGTTGCTAGAGAAGTAAGGGTGGGTGGTAGTGGAGCAGCTTTGCAGTGGGTGGGTGGGGGAGGAGGATGTTTGCAAACAACAGTCCATATGTGATAAAAGCACTTTGTATTCAAGCACCACTTAAATCAGGTAAGGTATTGTTATTGCCAGATATCTGGCTTTAAATCAATGGAATCGATGTGGTAGTGTTGATGAAAAGAGATCATTTTCATCCTGATTTGAAAATGTTTATTAAATATCTACTATCTATGTTCAAGACAACATTCTAGGCATTAAGAAAGGCAGAGATGGAAAGAAACATGGTGGCAAGCTTCATGAAGCTTATAGTCTAGTAGACATTTGAGCCATTGTAGTAGATATTTTTCTCTCCCAAATTATAGTTAATACTCAGCTGAAAGGTAGTGAATTAGAACCTAAAATTAACAGAAATTTTTTGCTGCACTCTACTTTTTGATAAAGAGAAATTACAAGAAAATATATTAGTAACACAAGTTTAGTTTATAAAAATTATCTAGCCTTTAGAGCAAGGACACTTAACTTGGGGTCTATAAACTATTGTTATTGTTTTAAAAAACATATTTTGGTAACTACATTGTAACATAATTGGCTTTCCTTGAAATTTTGTTTGTATGCATTTTAAAACATTATTCTAAGAAAGAGTCCATAGACTTCATCAGACTGCCAAATGGTTTCATGACACAAAATTAAGAATCCCTGAGCTAGATTATATCCTAAAGTTAGCACAAGTCTCTCCAGTCTCCTGTACTCCCTAATCCTAGAGTTTTAGACACTGAAGAGGAAATTATGACTTTGATACTGACAAGATGCTAAAAAATTCAATAAAGAGGGACATGGTGGAGAAAGAAGCCTCGAGTCAGGAGTAAAGTTCAGATAGGAAGGAAGGAAGGAATGAACATGACTTGATGGCCTGGGATCATTCCTTAAAATGTAGGTTTCTGGAGGAAATAAAGAATCAGAGAAAGATATCTTCTTGAGGAGAAGGCAGCAGGGATAGAATGAGCTTACAGAGCAAGAAAGTGCTATCTTGTGATGGAGAAAGAAGTCCAGATATTCTGGACAGTCATTAAAATTTAAATTTGTTCCTTAAGATTTTGTGGATTAATGTTGTCTGTGGGAGATCACTGGTCACATTTTAATGTGTGATAATGATGTGGGTCTAACTGAGTTTATTGGTGATTTGTCATTAGTCATAGCCAGAAAATATAGTGAGCTTCTGATGCAAAATTTTAGCCACCAGATCATGTCTTGCTAGCGATTCAGTAGATGTTCACATTTTTCTAACCCATACTGATGAGCTGCAGTTTCTACCATTTCCTTGCATAAGCACCACTAAAATCTAAGCTCAGACTCCTAAAGGACAAACATTTTGTAATTTCAGGAGCAATGACAAGGTCCTGAAGTGCCATCCAAATCCTCACGACTGAGTCATTTTGGTAGACATCCTCTTGGATATAAATGTTGCCCATGGATGGCCTATTAGATTGTGAGCTCCCGGAGGGCAAGGAGTGACTTTTGGATCTTTTTGTATCTCCCACATTTAGCATGGTGCCTGACACACAGGCACTTAATAAATGTTTATTTACTGACTGACTGACCTTTTTGTTTCACCCTTGGATTTTTGCTATTTTATAGGATCCATCTAGAGGTAATCCAATTTGGATGACATTCAACAAATTTACTGGCATTCGCCTCTTCTCAGCTTTCATTATTGCTCAGTGAAATGATGCCTCATATGTATTTCTGTAGATTTGGCACCTTTCTACACTGTGCTCCAAGGATGTCTAGAAACCCTTACTTTCCTTTCTGATGAGGAAGCAGGGATCTTTCTGGAGCTGCCTTAGGGTGATGAGCCCAGTTTATGTCAATGTTAAAAGGAGTTTTAATAGTTTGCTTGCCAAATCTGTTGTGGTCCATTTTATAGTTCTGAAGATGTACATTAAACACACAATTGTGAAGCTGTTAATTGGTTTAATGAATTCTTCCTGTTCTGTTTTGATTTCAGGATGTCAGTAAATCTTCTAACACATTCAGCCATGGTCTTGATATCATTGTACTTGAGCTATCTTGTCTGTAGGAGACCGAGGGCATTTAATGGTTGCCATAGCCATAAACAACAACAGTACTGCTGGTATTCATACATTGGCACTCATATACTGCTTTAGAAGGTGAAAAGTACTTTATGGTGTTCACTTAAATATTATTATCTCCATTTTGCAGATCAATAAATCAAGGTTCAGAGTGGTTATGCCTTCATCTATTGACTTGATGTGGCCTTTAGTGTGAGGATCAAAATCACCATTACAATTGCTGTTATTATCATTATTATCTAACATTGATAAGATTTGCAAAGCACTTTCCTTAAAATAATCCTATGAAGTAAATAATGCAGACATCATTATCTCTATTTTACAGATGAGGAAAATGAGGCTCCAAAAGGTCAAGTGCTTTGCCCATGTCACACTGATAATGTCTCTGAGGTAGGACTATGAACTCAGGTCTCTTGCACTAAGCTTGACACTCTTTTCATTACTCTACACTAGTTATAATTTGGAGATTTTTACTAATTGCAACTTTCCATTTTGTTTATATTTTAAAAGGCTATATATGTATGTATGTATGTATGCATGTATAGGTGTGTGTATATATATATGTATATGTATACGTATATGTGTGTGTGTGTGTGTGTGTATACATTTAGTAAATAAGAATGAACATTGTAATTCTACTTCCCAGTGGATAGGGAGCCATTGGAAGCAAGAACCTAGTCAAATATCACTTTGATACTCAGTTTCTTCATCTGTGAAATGGACATGATAGGTAAATGTCAAAAGAGTTCTTTGTGCCTCTAAAGCAATAAATGAGTGCCAGCTATTACTACTATTGTTGATTATTCCATTGGTAAAACCTCACTCCATCATTCACCTTGAGGTAAGCTATAGCAAACATTAAAACACTATACAATATTAAAAGGCAGTGGTGTTTGCTGATAAAAGAAGATGATAGATATGAATGGGCTTTGGAAATTATAAAGTGTTCTACAAATGTAAGGCATTTTATTAATGTCCACTCTGCATCTGCTGCCCTGTTTGGTTTCAGCACCACAGAACAAGGGACACCTCCCAGGTAATCTCTGACCTGCAAACTCAAGCCCTGACTGACCTCCTCCTCCTTCAATCTCCTCTCTTCTCTGATTGGAGAGCTGGAGGATGGAGTACCAAAGTCTTCCCAATGTTTTCCTTTATAGGAGGAAGAAACCAGACTTTCAGCTCATTCCTCCCTGTATCTGCTGCCCTTGGAGGACACGCAGAAAATCCCGCTCGGAGAGCAAAATCTGCAATTGATTATCAAGAAGAGCAGTTGATAATCAGGATCAACCAGAATGGTGAAAAAGTTTCTGCCTTTGATGGGACACAATCATTGGTCAGAAAACTGATATTTAGTCTTGAGAATGTACCCTGAAGAATCCAATGGAATATAATTTATTGTTTAAAGGTAGGACCGGGTTCTTGTTTTTGCCTGGCACATGGTAGGCCCTTTATAAATACCTGAATTAAAAGGGAAAGAACAATAATTAGAGAGGGGATAAGATTATTATCAAAAATTTGAAGGGAAGAGAGATTAAACTTGTCCCCTTTCTCCTCAGAAGGCAGAGCTGGGAACAAAGGGTATAAGCTGCAAAGAGACAGATTTAGGCTTGATGTCAGGAAAAACTTCCTACCAATTAGAGCTGTCCAAAAAGTGGAAGAGTCTGCCTTGGGAGATGGTGGGTTTCCCGACATTGAACGACTTTCAGTAGAAGCTGGATGATCACCTCTTGGATGTGTTCTGGTTGGTATTCTTTCTCAGGTATAGATTAGATGAGATGGTGTTTGAGGTTCTTTCTGACTCACAGTCTCTTTGATTCTGGGTCAAGTATTGGCCGAAGGAGAGGGAATCAAGAAATCCCAATTCCCCACTGGCTTTGGGGAGTGTTTAAAGGCTTAATGACCCAGCAAAACAATTCTCTAACTAGAAGGCCAACTTGTTCAGCCCCTATTTTTATCAACGAAGAAATGGTTGCATAGGGGATTTAAGAGACTTGCCCAAAGACAGAGAGACAGGCAATATGCATCAGAGGTTAGATTTGAGCCCAAGTCCTACGATTCCATAGCCAGTGTTCCACCTACTGTACCATGCTGAAAGTTCCTTGGGGGTAGGGTTTGAGTTTTTCTCTTTGCACCTCAGGTAACTACTACGGTATGTAGCACATATATTTAATAAATGCACTTTGAGTTAAGCTGAATGAATAGTTTCCAATGTTTCATCTAGAGATGTGCAGCATATGTAGAAAAAGGCTGAATAAATACTGTAGAGTAAACATGCCATCAGCCTGGACTGTACAAGATAACGACATGGGTGACAGTTTATTCCTCTGATGTAGGGCAATTGGGAAAGACTTCCTGCTTCTGAGAAGTTGTCTGATTTGGAAAACACACAATGAGGAAGAAAAAATCCACTCTGAAAAATGTATACCCAGCTCTTCAATTAATAATTAATCTATAAGTCAACATGCTCCAAGTCATTTATCCTGACTGAAGCAGAGAAGGCTGACAGCTGCCATGCCCTCAACACCCACCTCTGGAGTCATGTCTTTCAGTGACAGACATCAGTTCCTTATCAGAAGGCACAGTTCTCAGAGGTCCAGGAGGCAGCCCCCTCCATCAGCAGTGACATTCACTATTGTGTTTTATAGGACATATTCATCAGGCACTCCTATCCTCAACCTTCTCCAAATACCAGGGAACTGTTCTGATGAGATAGATGCACCCAGCTCACAAGAGCTCAAGAGGGAAAATCAGAAGAGCCAATCAGCATTTCAAAATGAGGAAATCTACCATCACTCTTAACTCTGACCTTGGGCAAGAAAGATTCTTTGCCTGATGACATTGGATTACACAGGAAAAGCAGACATGGGGACTTAATTTAGTAATTTTGTGCCAATGTGCTAATCCTCTGCATTGACAAGCCCATCCTGATACTGCCAGCTGCCTTGGGATTGAAAAAGATGGGGAGCCTTGATGAGGAAATATTAATGGAAAATTTGACAGTTTTACCCAACCATAGGTTTGCAGGCAAGCCAATTCAAAAAGTGTCTTCTGTGGACAAGACATCAGAACCCCTAGACTGGGCATACAAAGCCAAAATAAACAACAATTTCTCTTTCCTTGAGGACCTTACATTTGACCAAGGCATATGACAAGGAAACAAAGATACATTAATTTAGAACTAGAAGGGCCCATAGATTACATCTAGTCCAACCCTGACTTTTTAAACAATGAGGAAATTGGAGCACATGGATGAAGTGGCTTGGGCAAGGTCAAACAGGTACTAAGAGAGCCAGGATTGGAGCCCAGGCCTTCTGACTCCCAAGTCACTGTTTCTTCCACCATAATTTCATGAGGGAATAAGCAGTAACACCTAAGGAAATCAAGAAAGGTTTCCTGTAAGAGATGGCACATGAGCAAAGTCTTAAAGAACAGTTAGGGATTTTAAGAGGAGGGGAAGGATGCCTTCTAGGTATGGAGGATAGGACGCAAGGCATGGAGGAAGGGAGAGAAAGAGACAGAGACAGAGAGACAGAGACAGAAACAGAGAGACAGAGACAGAGAGACAGAGGAGAGAGAGACAGAGAGAGAAGGAGAGACAGAGAGAGAGGGAGACAGAGAAACAGAGACAGACAGAGATACAGAGAGAGACAGATGAGAGAGCTGTTTGGGGAACAGCAAATAGTGGAACATTAAGGGCAAGAAGACCACAAGAAACCTAGAAAGGTAGGCTGGTCCAGAGACAAATTGGAAGAGGCTTGAAATGCCCAAAGAAATGACTAGAAGACAACAATAGAGTCAGAGATGTCTTGATTGTTCTCATTTCATTCAGATGTGGACGTCAGGCTGCTGCAGGCCCGTTTGAGAGGATATTTCCAGGAGAGTTCTGAGCATCTATTCATGTGAAAGGTATACTAAGCCCTGCTGTACTAGTCAGAAGATTTTCTCTCCTATTAGAGAGAAGGTACATACATGTTTCCCTCTGAAGGCTTAGGGCAGCAAATCATTGTGTGGTGCTTTGTAAAAGAAATGACAACTAGCTGCAAACATGCAGAAACACAAACACGTGCGTGGGCACACACTCAAGAGTGCACACACACACACACACACACACACACACACACACACACCCCACAACTAGGACACCAAATGAGTCCCCTAGGGGAAAAGACAATTTCATCTTGTTTTAAAAGACCAAGAATCCATAGAGGGCAAAATGACATAGCAGGCTTTTTGGAGACAGAGCTCTGCAGACAAAGAAATGTCTTTAGAGAATAGATGTGTGAGCTTCTTAAGAATATAGCCCAGATGGACAGGACTGATCGGTCCACCCTTGGGGGAGGGGAGGAACTAAAGTGATCTCGAATTCTAAATGCCCTGCAGCTGGGGTACAAGAATGGTTAATATTTGGGCAAATGGTTGCTTTCAGTTTGGGGAGAGACACGGCATTTGAATGAAGTTGCAAGCAGGAGCAAGGCATGGGAAGGGAAGCTGGATGGAGAGACTGAGGACTAAGTGTCTCTGTCCATTGGGATCCTGATGAGTGGAATGGTGAGAATAGAGGGAGGGAAATCTGAGAAAGACCATTACAAATTTGAACTCCTCTCTTCCTCTCTAACCAAGAAGGAGCAGAACTTAATTCCAAAGCACATCTCTGTAATCTGATGTTACTTTTAAAATTTCTGTGTGAATGGTTTGAATGTGTTGTCTACATAAAAATCAAATCAATCATAAGTACTTTTAATTTAGGTATGTCATTATTTGTGAATAAGGACTTGCAAGAATGGTGTGAGTGAATGTTTTGTGGTATAGAGAGATACAAAATGACCAAGGCTCAAACCTCAGTTTCATCTGCTGCCCTGCTTTTTTGGACACAGGGTCAAGAAGAGTTGGGTTTGATTCCTGCCTCAGAGGCCAACTAATTATGTGATTCTATTTAAGCCAATTAACTTCTTTCAAGCTCAGTTTCTTCATCTTTAAAATAGCATTATTATAGCATCTATCTCACAGAGATGTTGTCACGATTAATTGAGGTAACACACAAAGCACTTTGCCAGCCTTAAACTGATATAGACTTATTCACGATTATTATTGTTATTATTTTGTGTTTCTGTATAATGAGAGTCATTCACTGGCTTCCTTCTGCCTCCTTTTTATCAGAAATGAATCACACAAACAAGAAAAGTAAGCATCGGTCCTATTCTTTATTTAGAGTAAGTTGGCTCTGGAGTTAATTAAAACATAAGTTATAAACATAACTTCAGAGAACAGAAACAAAACTTTGGATTGGACATCTGCTTCAACAGAGAGAAAGACAAGGGGGAAGTGGAGCTTCACCATCTGTGAGAATTCTTGGTAAGGTGTAAGTTCACCATTAATTGGTTACACTTCATGCTCTGGTCCCAGCTGGTTTTTCTACCTTGATGGGCAAAGATGCTTGTCACTGGTGGAACTGGGATGTGCTTGACACACCTCTCTCTCTCTCTCCCTCTCTCTCCCTCTCTCTCTCCCTCTTTCTCTCTCTCTCTCTCTTTCTTTCCTTCCCTGTTTGCTTATGTATCACTGTCTTTTCTTTCTGTCTTTCCCAGTCTTTTTGTCTCTCTCTATTTCTGGCTTCCTCTCTCATGTCCTCCCTCTCTCATTGAATTGCCAGCTTCTCTCACCAACCCTGAGTGTCCATCCACAATTCCTAAGACAGCAATCTTTGAGTTTCTCCAAGGTTGGGAAGAAAACACCACTGTATCTCTGATATGTTTTAGAAGCTTATGCATCTAGTCTGAGAACTACTTTCAATACTTGCAATGGAATTTGTCCCCAGAAGAAGGTCTAAAAAATTTCCATGCCAAACTGAAGAAACTCATCTGTCTGCATTTTATATCCATTTGGTATTGATCACAGCCAAATGCTAGGCTTTAAATTAATCTTTTCTTTAATTTACTTTGAAACAACAAATACCCCTGTTCTCTCAATATTATTCAAAATGAATAACAATCATTATTTGTATTATTTTTAAAATGTACATTCCAGTGGGTAAATTGCTCTTTGAGATCTCTAACCCATTCCTGTTAGATAAGTTCTGATCTATACTACAATGTCTTTTTTTGATATAAGGAATCAAGGTACTAATTACTGAGAATACTTTGGCATGAACATTTTATTACATACAGAGTATCATGCCGATATTCCAGTAATTGCTATGTTTCATCATAAGTCTCTAAGAGATTTCTAGCTTCAAATCCTTTCTTGATGATACTGTCTTACACTCAATTTCTTCCTCTATGGCACAACTCACATGCCTTTCCACCTCTCCTGCTCCTTCCTCCCACCAGTTGTTTGTGCTTTGTCCCTCTGGAAATGGCTTTGTATTAATTTGTCCAGATTGTTATCCCTCCTCTCTCCAGCCCCTCAGTAGAATGTTTACCCCGTGAGGCCAGGGACTTTTTTTTTTTGTTTTTTTTGTTTTCATCTTTGTAACCAGGCTTCTTGGCATACAGGAGGAATTTATAAATGTCTGTTGAATTTGATGCTGAATTTCTGAGTGAAAACAGTGAACTCCTTGTCAGTTTAAGTAAACTTTCATATCATGGTTTATTTTCCTCTCTCTTGACAACTCTGCCTCAACAGAACCCTATACTAACGCATTACCAAAGACTGTCTACAGGGTTACCATTGTACATTATCATCTAGGCTAATCTTGTGAGAACTAGAAAGAATGTGAGATCTAGAAAAGTTGAGGGACTTTCCCAAGGTCACACAATGGAGTATGTGAAAGAGATGAAATTGGAACCCAAGTCCTATATATTGCATCGGATCTCAAATTAACCTGAGCCAATATGGCATACTGCATAGGAAGCTGGCCTTGGACTCAGGCAGATCTGGGTGCAAATACTACCTCTGATATATACTGGCAAGTTATTTAACCCCTCAGTGACCCAGGCCTCTCTCTAAACCTTTAAGTTACAGAGAAGGTACCTTGTTGAAGGGCCCTATATTAATTCCAGAGTTTCCAGAAAGATGGTTTATTTAAGAGGCCACATGGATAGTGGTTAGCATTTGCTACTGGTGTGATGAATAGAGGCCTGGGCTGAAGTCAGAAAAACTCCTCTTCTTGAGTTCAAATCTGGTCTCAGGCACTTATTAGCAGCGTGACCCTAGTCAAGTCACTTAACCCAATTTGCCTCAGTTTCTTCATCTGTAAAATGAGCTGGAAAAGGCAAACTACTCCAGTGTATTTGCCAAGAAAACCCCAAATAGGGTTGAAGAGAGTCTGATGACTAAAAAAAATTATTAAACCACAATAGCATTTGCTAGCTTGCCACTGAAAAGAAATCACAGAGGCAAGTTAGATATTCAGTATATTATATACTACTTTAGTTTATAAAGGTTAATGTATATTTGAAAGGCAGCATGCTTCAGAGTAGAGATTTTAGAAAAGACCTTCCTTCAATTTTATCTTTGATACCAACTAACTGTGTAACCACAAAGCAACTATAGCAGGAGAGATCACTGGCCTCAAATCTAGAAGACCTGAGTTCCAATTTAGCCTTACTTCATGCCTAGCTCTTAACTAGTTTCTGCCTCAGTTTCCCCAGCTGTAAAATCTACCTGTTTTCCCAGGGTTGTTGTTGGGATAAAATGAGATAATATGTATGAAATGCTTTGCAAATCTTCAAATGCAATCTAAAAGTTATCTTATTATTGTCATTAGTCAAAACCTCTATGAATCTCCTTTTGTATGTTGTCTCCCCCTGTAGACTATAAGCTCCCAGAAAGTGTGAACTGTCTTTATTTTTAATAATTATCCCCCAGTACTTAGCACACCATAGGCATTTGAAAAATGTTTATGGGATTGGATTGGATTGATAGCAATACCTCTAATACCTACAATACTTACAGCAAAAAGTTGTTGTGAAGGTTGAACGAAATAAAGCACTTATGAATCTGATGGTACCACATCTTGCTGTGTTGACTTCAGCTCATGTCTCCATTCTAAGCCAACAAGCATTTGTCGGGTCCCTGCTATATTTTAGGCACTGTATTAGGCACTCGGGATATAAAGACAAACCAAACCAAACACACAAATAGTACCTACAATTCTTTTTTTAATTCAACAATCTAGTCCTCCAGACTTTTTTGTTCTTTCCTCCATTTTTCTGGCTGTCTCACTCACCATTCTGACATGGTCTTGGAGGTTACCCATCTCAATGCCTGGAATTACTTTAATTGTCACTGACATCTTTGGTTTTGTTAGATTGAGACAGCTTAAGCATCAGACCTTCTGCAATGGACCCATCTGACAACTATTGCAAAGCATAACCTTGCCCTTCCCATGCCCTTGATACTTCACTAACCAGTGGTGGGGCTTAAGGGAGGTGGAGTATTATACAAGAGGCGTTACAAATGCAGAAGCGAGATTGGACAACAGATTGGCTATGTGGGGGTGAGTGGGAGAGAAGAGCTAAAGATGACACTGGGTGACTGGTTATTACTGGGTGACTGGAAAAATTGGGATGTTCTCCACAGTAATAGGAAAGTTAGGAAGGGAAGCTATTGAGACTAAGATGCATTTAGGACACCTAGTTTAAGATGTCCATAAAGGCAGTTGGTGATGTGGGAGTAGAGCTTAAAAAAGAGATTAGAGATGGATGTGGAAATCTGGAAATAATTTGCATAGAGGTGATAACTGACCCCAGGAGATGTGATGAGATCACTAAATGAGATAGTATAGACAGAGAAGAGACGAGGGCCCAGACCTGGGGGGCCTTCTAGTCACAGTGAGTGGAAGTGGCTTGGACTAAGATCCAGTACAAGAGACTGAGGAGTGGTCTGATAGGTAGGAGGAGAACCAAGAGAGACCAGAGTCATGAAAATCTAGAAAGAAGAGAATATGCAATATAGCATGATGATCTAGTGTCAAAGACTGCAGAAAGGGCATGAAGCATAGGTATTGAGATCTGTTCATTCCCTTTCGCATTTAAAATAATCAATAATTTTGGAGAAGTCAGTTTGAGTTGGATGATGAGGTTGGAAGCCAGGCTGCAAGGAACTTAGTAAAGGTTTAGGGTAAGGAGAATCAGCTTTCTCAAGTTTAGCCATGGAAAGAAGAGATATAGGAAGAAAAATTATGGGGATCCAACAATCTTTTTTATGATTATGAGGAAGAAATGAGCATATTTCTAGGGAGCCAGGAAAGAAGCAGAAAATAGGGAGATATCAGAGATTACAGATTGAGTAGAGATGTTAGATAGGACACATTCCATTTTATGGACAAGTTAGACAGCATTCTGAATCAAAATGCATCATCAGTGATCAGGAAAGAACTGCATTGTCCTAGTTGTAGGACTAGAAGAAAAGGCTTCCTCATTAACTAATGAAATCCTCAGTAGTTTAAAAAAAAATAATTCAAAGGAACTTGATTGAACTATTTTAAGCAGAAAAAAGGACTGAAACAATTCAGTGAGACCAATGCTTCCTTCTTTAATAATTGCACCCCATTTCCAAGTTTACAGACTTCAAGACTGGAGTTCAGTAGTATAATAATTTTTTAGACCAGTGGATATCACCCAAGCTTCCTTAAATGCTCAAGAAAAAATGGAGAGGTAAAGATTATGATTTTCTGTTTGAGCTCTTGGATTAGAAACTCTACTCCCTGGAAGCTACTTTCATGGTTGAAGGCCAGGAGTTTGGGTCTTTCTCCAGACTATTTCAGACACTTAAATTCTAAACTAGCTCAGTTCAGAACTCTCACAAAGGAGCTTACTGTCTTGTAAATACTTTCTGCATAATGCAGGCTGCTGTAGCCCTCCAGTGAAGATAATATTTCTTCAATGGATTCTACTGTTTCCAAAATAAAGACACATAAAAAACCCAAAGAATTCAGATGAATTACAATGAGTGTAGAGAGCAGAGGATGAAACAAATACTCATTCCTTTTCTTACTAAAGAGGTAGGTAGTTAATGGTGGAGGTGGTGGGGACTATGGGTGCGGAATGCTGGAAAGGCAACCAACATTGTTGCTTTCTAGGCTAGTTCTCCTTACTTGTTTGTCTTTGGGTTTATTAGGTAAGAGGACTACTGGGAAATGAACGATTAAGTAGGAAACAACCTCCCTCTCCCCAAGAAAACATTAATTAAATTAAAATAAAAAATAAAACTTAAAGGTCTTGACAATCATTTTTTAATACCTTGAGCCACAGTTTTGTTCTTAAATTTTACTATTCGTGGGGAGCTAAAAGTCTTACAAGTAAGAGTTGTAAATTCTATTCTAAAACCTTGTTTAAAATGCTTTCCAAGCTGTTCTGTGGGAAGATGTCCTCCTCTTCATGTACGCTGTGTGCCAGTCAAGTGAACCTGCTTCTGTTCCCTTCAAGAGATATACTTTTTCCTCATTCTGGGTCTGAACAGGCTGCCCGCCATGCCTAGAAATGCCTAGAAGGATGCAGTCTCTCATTCCTTCCCTGTGTTTATGTATGTGTGTAGGGGGTGGGGAGGAGAGGGGAGGGAGGGAAGGAGAGAGAGACAGAGACAGAGACAGAGAGACAGAGAGACAGACAGAGAGACAGAGAAAGAGACACAGAGACAGAGAGAGACAGAGAGACAGAGAGAGAGAGAGAGACAAAGAGAGAGAGAGAGAGACAGAGACCGAAAGGCAATTAAGGACATTTCTGTGTCTCAGAGTAGTAGAAAAGGAGGCCCAAATTCTCTTTTTGATGAGCTCTAACTGCCTAAAAAAGGATCGATAAACCTGTGACCAAAGTCAAGTAAAACTGCTCCCAGCTCAGCAAACCTAAGCAGATGGGCTTTGGGTGGCAAACTCAAAGCTTTGCACCAACGTTTGATTCATGAGTTACACAGGAACGTTTTGTCAAAGCCTGGGGATTAAGGACAAGGTTAGTTTCTGGAAATGACTACTTTAACTTAAAAGAAGCTGAAAGGACTGAAGGATGAGTGAGAAAGGTACCAACTATGCCCTAGGCCATTTTGCCTTTCTGTGTGCATTTCTTGAGACTGCCCACTTTATTGTTTAATATTTCTCAAATTTAATAATTATAATAAGTGAGTTCTAGTTTTTTTTGCATAATGGCAAGAAAGTAATTTTTCCAGACTGGATCTTGGACAAACTTGTTCCTGGCAGTTGGGCTCACACCTGCTGGCAGTATAGAATGCCTATTAATACGGGAAAATAAATTGCTTCTTGAGTATATTTCACTACAAATTCCAGATCTTTCTCAGATAAACAGTTGTATACCTTTTTTTTTTTTATCAAAAATGAGATGAAATCAAAATACTCAGAACAATTTTGGAAGGCTTGCTCCCACTCTTCCTGATTTTGCCCTGAATGGAGTATAGTCTGCTATGGGCATATTTGTGTGGCTTTGCTTTAATTAAGAAACTGCAAGTTGAATTGTGATGAAATTATAACTGGCATTCAAATAGCACTTTAATCTGTGGAAAGTGCTGTAAATCTCTCCTCCCTCCTGAACATACATCACTTCCATTAGAGAAGACTGGATACCTACCCTCAGGAACTTCATAGTCTTCTATAGAATTAAGATACCCATATGGAACTATGACACATTTTAGGAAATTTCAGACCTCAAATTTGATAGATGTGAGTTAATTAACATGGAAATTCCTCTGGTGGATGCAAATCTACCAGCTATCTATAACTTAGAGTCTTAGAGAATTGTCGAAGGCACTGAGAGGTTAAGGGATATATTCATGATAACAATATGTATCCACAACAATGCCTAAATCCAGATGTTCCTGATGCCAGGAGTAGTCTCTTTCCTCCTATCCTCCTCTGCCTTGCCAATATAATACATCATAAGTTCATTAGATAATTGCAATGTGATGCTATGTTGTATCTCAGGTGGGAGATCATTATTAATAAGAGGAGGCAGGAAAGATTTCATAGAGCTGGTGGTATCTGGGTTAGTTTTTAAGGCATAGGTAAGAATTTAACAGACTAAGGAGGAAGGGAGGACATTTCAAGCAAAGAGAAAATCATGAACAATGATAGGAGGGAATGATAACACAATGATTTGGGAGGGGAGTTCAGGAGAACTGAGGGGAAAAAACAATTTGTGATATAGCAAGCATGAGGAGGAGAAATATGAGATAAGGCTTACAATGCAGGGGGGGGTGCCAGACTGCAGAAGGCCTTGAAGGCCAAGAAAAAGAGTTTCTTGGTTACTAATTGGGAACCACTAAACATTTTTGAGCAGAGGAATGACATGGCTAGATCTATGTATAATAAAGGATATTCTGGCAGGAGCATGAAGAGTGGATTAGAAGTAGGATAAAGTATTTATTAAGTATTTTTATGTGCCACACACTGTACTAAGCAGTACAGCTACAAATATAAGCAAAACTTCTCAAGGAGCCTGAATTCAAGCAGTGCATATAAAGAGAGACATAGAAAGGAGTGCAGAAGCAGGACCCGGATGGGGCCAGGACTGCTAGAGAGAAGAGGGCAAAACTGAGAGGGTGAGAAGAGAGTCAGGAGTGAAGTAATATAGTCTAAGCACACATGAAAACATGATCTGGGCTAGAAACTCACCACTCAGCAGAGAGGGAGAGAAGGCTGTTGGGGAAGGAGTAGAAAGAAAGGTTATGGGGAGCAGAGGAAGGAGAATAACCTATACAGAAACTTTGCAATAGTTCAAAGGGAGAATATTGATGGCCTATACTAGAATGGTGGCAGTGGGGCAGAGGGAAGGGTGAAGAAGTAGAATCAACTTGATCATTGATTAGATATGAGAGGTGAGGGACAAAGAAGAGCTGAATATAGCTTTGAGATTGGAGATGTGGGATCTTGGATGGAAGATGGTGCCAGAGGTAGAAAGAATGAAGTCAAAAGGAAAAACAATTTTAAAGGAAAATGGTTTGGGATGTGTGGAACTTGAAGTACCAGAGGGACACCTAAGTAAGACGAAGGAGCACAGAGCTGGCAGGAACTTCAGAAGTCATCTAATCCAAAAGCCTTGCCTTAAAGTGTGGCCCAGAGAAATTATGTGACTTGTCCAAGGTCACACAGATAATAAGCAGCAAAGCTGGGATTTAAACCAAATTCTGAATCTAAATTTGGTCTACTTTGCACTGTATAAGTCTGCAGCATCCTGTAGGCATCCAGAGATGTGGACCTGAAGTTTTATCAGAGATGTTAGGACTAGGGATATGCATTTCCCAGTCTCCTATGTGAAAGTATTAGTTGAAACCTTGAGACTAGAAAAGTTTGTCAAGGGAGAAAGTATAGAGATAGAAGAAAGGAAGACTAAGGGAAGACTAACCCTCATGGATGGTCTTTGCATTCTTCAAAGTTCTCAAGCCTTCCAAAGATAATTGTATTAACAATAGCAATGTTACTATATAAATTGATTTCCTGGTTCTGCTCACTTCACTCTGCATCAGTTTGTAAAATTCTCCACAGGTTTCTCTGAAACCATCACCTTCATTGTGTCTTACAGTACAATAATATTCCATCATATTCAGTTAGGTCCTCATTAGTGTGAATAAGGGATCTCATGAAGTGTTCATATTATTTGAATTTTCATTGCATATTTCAACTGGGCTGGAACCAATGTACAGATCTTGTGAATAATTACAATTTTAAATAATGAAAATTATAACAATGGGACTATTCCATAGGATTCATTATTTGTACCACTTGGGACCTAGTTGTACCATAACTTGTTCAGTAATTTCCTATTTGATGGAGATTCCTTCAATTTCCAATTCTTTGTTACAGTAAACAGCTGCTTTATGAATATTTTAGTTCATATGGATCCTTTTCTCTTTCATCTCTTTGGGGTATAGACCTAGTAGTGGTATCACTGATCAAAAGTACGGATAGTTTAATAGCTTTTTGGACATAGTAAGGAACTTATATTCTAATTCACAAGACAACATACAGGTACATATGAGAAAGATTTAAAAAATGATACAGGGGCAGCTAGGTGGCACAGTGAATAGATCACCAGCCCTGGAGTCAGGAAGACCTGAGTTAAAATCTGGTCTCAGACACTTAACACTTACTAGCTATGTGACCTTGGGCAAGTAATTTGACCCCAATTGCCCTGTCTTCCCCCTCCCCCCCCCAAAAAAAGGCAAAAATGATACAAGATAACTTTGGAGAGGTAAACACTAGCAGCTGGGGAGGTTGAAAAAAAGTCCTCATATAGTACGTGGCATGTGATATGAATTGAGAAAGAAGTCAGGGATTCTGAATGGAAAAGGTAAGGAGGGTGATAGGGATGCAACAAAGAAGTCAGAGTAGGGAAAGTTCAAAGGGAAGAAGACCTCTTGAGAGTGTGGCTTTCCTGAAGTCAGTTGATGAGAATATCCACTAAGAAGGAATGACCAACAATGTCAAGAGCTGTGGTGAAGTCAACTGCAATGAAAAATTTAAAAAGACACTGAATAATGCAATCAGAAGATCATTAGGAATTTCCCATAAAATATTTTGGCAAAATGATGGCAGTGGAAATTGATTGAAAGGAATTGAGGAGAGAGCAGTTAGTGAGGAAGTAGAGATCATAGCTATAAACAAGTAAACATTTTCAAGACATTTAGCTAACAGAATAAATAACATGCTAGTTTCATATCTGAGGTTTGATAATATTAATTCACCATCATTAGGTTGCATTCTTGAAGATATTTTTAAGGAGTGGTGAGGGAAGGTGTCAATTTACTCATGCTCTTTTGCTTAGTCTTATGAACAGCTGTTCACTGGAACATGGAATAGAGTAAAAGTAACTGGGGAACCCATTCATTAAGCCTATGACCTTGGTTATTTTACCCCTGTGCTCTAATGGACTAATTATGAGAACTCAAGACCAGCAGGCACAGGCTATAAATAGTAAGGAAATTGGCAATCTCCGTTTCAAACTGATGTTAAAATTTTACTCAAAAGTTTTGTGAGGTGGTAAACACGGTTGTATTTGGTACCCTTCCC
Organism: Pseudochirops cupreus; assembly: GCA_028627135.1. Classification (NCBI taxonomy): domain Eukaryota; kingdom Metazoa; phylum Chordata; class Mammalia; order Diprotodontia; family Pseudocheiridae; genus Pseudochirops; species Pseudochirops cupreus. The sequence continues at coordinate 402,689,958 of CM053583.1, read as the reverse complement.
TAATCACTTATCACATTCCAGAAGCAGAAAAGATCCTAAGAAGAACAAAAGATTAAGAAAAAAATCTCTCCCTAGCTTTTTCAGCTCTGTGGCTGAATTAACTAGTAAGAAGGTCATGTGGGGGTGGAAGTCAACTGAGCAACTGGCATCAGTGGGTAGGAAGGTGTCTATGATGCCAAATTAAAGAAGGAAATTTGCATGTTAACTGTGAACAGGCAGGACTCCCCCGACCCCCCGGAATTTGGGTTCTTTGGGTGTCAGCCATTGGATTCAATGAAGAGAGTAAGTTCTATTGTGAGCACAATAAATGGTTAGTCTTCAGTTGTGTAGGAGGGAAATAACATGCCAACACCTCACAACCCAACTGTGTAACTGGCTTCAGGCTCTGCCTCTTAGATTTTGCCTCCTTGTGCTTTTATAGATTATTTTTTTCCTTCTCTTTACACTTGGTGTCATTGTCTTTATGACTGCACATTAGCAGCTAATAACAACACAAGGTCAGCAACGATATGACAGTTGACAATATGTGTGTGTTTTTTAAACCATCATTATACTTGCATTTTACAGTTTTTGAGAGTTTCACTGAAACTCCTGACCTCAATTTCCCAAAGCATTTGGAGACACTCTGAATCTATTCTATGAACCTCCAAGGAGGCATTTTGTCATCTTCATCCTCCATAGATCCCCCACAGAGTCTAGGAAAATGCCAGGGACATACAAGTGACTAAGTAACTTCGTGGTCCTGCTGACTGCCGTGTCTGTGAGGGGGAAGCTGCCTGACACATAGACAATGAGGAATGGGATAGTGGTGCCACAGTGAGAACTTGGAGATCATAACATCCCTAGTGGGATTTGTTAAAAGTAAAGAAGAGGGACATAAAGGTCTATTCTAATATCTTGGGAGAAATGTTCTCCATCTGTTTTGTTTTCCTTCTTAAATGTCATCATCACTTTACAACTCTGAACATTTCAAAGTCACCACTCTGAGACAGAAGCTTTCTATAGAGAGCAAACAAATTCAAATATTCAGACATCGATAATCCTGCTGACCTCAGTCATAATGCGGATGAGAGACGCTATTCCGAACTGAGGCTGAGCTCATTACCCAGTGGCCAAATCAAAGATTTTTGGAACTGAAGTAAACCACATTCTCAGGGGCTAAAAGTATTGGTGGGTGTGTTTTCTGAGTCATTGTCAGTACTCTTTGAAAGGCCCTGGAAAACAAAAAGCTACAGCAAGATTGGAGTTGGGCAAACACCCCAATTTTTTAAAAGGGAAAGGTGAATCCAGAAAATTTCCCTTTGATTTCAAGGGAAATTCTACAGTGTTATATCAAATGGATGGTTTATGAATATTTAGAAAAGAAAGCACTGATCAGAAAAAGGCAGCATAGCAATTCCATAATAACTTAATTTCCCTTATAACCAGTTTTTAGACTGGTAGATCAGGGGAATACTATAGACAGTAAAACTAGAGTTCAGTATTTCATAAAAATTATAACACTACCTCCTTTTGGCAGAAGGAATGGTACAAGTGGTGATATAGGCTGGATGATGGTACAGTTATGTGGATCTGAAATGTTAATTTGGAGGGTAGTCTGTAGGTTAAGTGCCCTTTTGAGCTGTCCTTGGTCCTACTCTGTTCAACATTTTCTGTCAAATTTGCAGATGATATGAGATTATGAAGAAAGTAAATATGTACTATAATCAGTCAGAATCAAAGGAGCTCCTGATAGAGTAGGAAAATTCACCTTTGTAAGTACGAAATGGAGGAAGCATGCTTAGCCAGCAATTTAGGGGTTTTAGTATACTTCATACTTTTAAGTGTATGAGTGTGATATAATAGCCAAGAAAGATCATGTAATTGAATTTAGAGGCAAAGAATCCATTAATAAGGAGATGAGAGTGTTATTATGCATTCTCCTGCTCAGACCCTATTTAGAGTATTACATTCAATTCTTTGAATAGCACTTTAGGAATGATACTGATAAACTGGAAATTGGTCAGATGCAGTAAACCAGGATGATTTAGGGCTTTGAGTTTTATGCACTGGATTTTGTAGAGGAAATTTTTTTCAGGTATGAATTAGACTGGATGACTTATGAGGGTATCTTCTGTGATTCCGTGACAGTAATATAAAGCTTTACAGAGGTTCAAAAATCAACTTCAGAAATGCAAGATAGAGGAAACATGCCTAGATAATATTCCTTGAGAAAAAAAAGATTTGGTAATTTTAGCATCCCACAAACTAGCTCAATCCAATGTCATATAGCAATTCTCTCTCTCCTTGCCTCCAATAAAACAATTCTGATATCATCCTAGACTCCATTGAGAGATGTATACTTCCTAAAATGAAGGAGGTGATAATCCTACTATACTCTACCCTGATCATCCTATATCTTAATTCTTGTATTAAATTCTCAAGATCACAGTTTAGAAAAGATATTGATAAATTGTAGAAAATCTAGATGAGAACAACCAGGATGGTGAGGGACTTTGGAATTATTCCATATTAGAACTCATTGAAGGGAATGGTGATTTTATATATACATAAATACATACATACACACATATATACAAACATATATATGTATATATACATATACATATACATATATATATAACCTGAACATATAGGGTATATGAATTGATTTTGTCTTTAAATAGTCAAAAAATTGTCACATGGAAGAGATATTAGAATTGTCCTGCTTTAGTCCAGGGAATCAAACTTGGAATGATAGATTAAAATCTTAGAGAAGCAAATTTAGTTTTGATGTAAGGAAACTTTTTGTAATAATTAGATCAATCCAGAATTAGAATCCTTTGCTTTGGGAAGTCATGGGTTCTCCTTCATTGGAAGTCTTCAGACAGAAGTCTTACAGTCACTTGGGTTATTCAGTAGTTTGTAAATTCTTGTTCAAGCATTAAGCAAGATGATTTGGAAGGTATCTTTCACCTTTGAGCATCTGTGATGTTCAGTAAATTAACACCAAAAATGTAGGAGCGTTGATCAATGGATTTATGTCAACCTAGGGAGTAATCTCTAGTAGAGCAGCCTAGGGCTCCATGTTTGATCCTGTTCTCTTTGAAATTTTTTAAAGAGGATAAAGACATAGGTGCTATGCTTCTAAATTTGCAGAAAATAGAAAGTTGGGAGGGGCAGAAAATATGTTAGATGACAGAATCAGATTTAAAAAATGATCTTGAATATAAGAAAATAAAATTTAACCAGGCTAACTGTAAAGTCTTACATGTGAGGATTTTTTTTTTAACCAATGGAATAAGCACAAAGGGGAAGGAACACATCTAGATAGCAGTTTAGATGAAAAAGTTCTATGGAATTTAGTAGACTGCAAGCTTAGTGTGACTCAACAGTCTGTTGTGGAAGTCAAAAGAGCAAATTTGACCTTAAGAGAAGTGTTGTGTCTAGAAAAGGAAAACTGGTTGAGCATTGTACTCTGCCATAGTCAGTCCACATCCCAATGACTATATCTAATTTGAGCATCACATTTTAGCAAAGACATGCACAAACAGAAATGAATGACCCAGGAGGTCCAAGAACTGGAAACCATGGCATGTTAACATTCACTAAAGGAAGTGGGGATGTTAAGCTTGAAGAGAAGAAAAAAGAGACTTGAATAGATTTAGAGCTATAGGTGACCCTAGAGACCATCTAATCTGGTACTTTCATTTGACAGGTGAGGATGTGAAGAATCAGAGTGGTTAAGTGACTTGCTTTGGGTAATAAAGTCATTAAGTGTCAGATGTAGCATTTGAACCCAGGACTCCAAGTCAGCACTTTATCCACTGTGCTAGACTGCTTCTCCATGTCAAAGATTTTGCCTTAATAAATATATGGAAAAATTCGTGATGTTTGAAGAGCCATTAGACTTAAAATAATAATCAGTATTTATGTATTGTTTTGTGGTTTGCAAAACACTTTACATATGTTGCTTCATTTGATTTCATAGCAGCCCTGTTATGTGAGTGTTACTACTGTCACCATTTTACAGCTGAGGAAACAGACTGACAAGAGGGTCACCCAGCTAGTAAGTGTCTGAGGCAGGATTCAAACTCAGGTCTTCCTGACTCCAAGTCCAGCCCTCTAATCACAGTCAGAAGCCAGTGACTCAGGCCTCTTCCTCCTTGAATATTCGATTATTTCTGTGACCTTCTGAACCTGGGAATCCCTCTGGAAGGCCCACATTCTTCTCTTAATGGTGAGTTTCTTCTAGGGCCTCAATTTTTTGGAGGGCAGAAAAACCTAACCTTCATTCTCTTCTAGGCCTGTTCATGCCTTCCAGACTTCAAAACCATCCCCCCATACCAGGTACCATCATCCCCTCTGTGTAGTCTAACCCACATTAGAGTGTAAGCTCCTTGAGGCCAGGCATTTTTTTTTTTGCTTGTATTTGTTTCCCACATGCTTAGCACAGTACCTGGCACACAAAAAGTACTTAACAGAGTCACCCATGCATCTTCCATTAATCTATGATCCTCCCTCCCTCTTTTCTTTTTTCCTTCTTTCCCTTCTTCCTTTCTTTCCTTCCTCCTTTTTTCTTTCTCCTTTCTTTCCTTCCTCTCTACCTCCATCCTTTTCTTCTCTCCTCCCTTTCTTCTTTCCTTTCTTCCTCACTCTCTTCCTTTCTCCTTTCTTCCCTCCTTCCTTCCTTCCCTCCTGACTTATCTTATCCTGCTCTCTCCCAAGGGCTATGACCAAAAACTAGAAGTTACAGGAAAGAATAACAGCAACCCTTATTTATATATATGGCATGAAGGTTTGGAAAACACTTAACATATCTTATTTCAGTCTCATAAAAATCCAGTGAAATTGGTGCTATTTTAAATGATCTCTTTTTGACTGATAAGGACATAGAGACTTAAGAATAGTTGAGTGATTTGCCCAGACCCACAAACTAGCATCTGCCATGGAAGCGAACACCAAATCCTGTTCTTAATCCTGTAAAGATCTTTGTTCAGAAATGAAATGGGGAATTAGTGACTTCCCCATTACTGGAGGTATTCAAGCAAAGGGTAAATGATTCCTTGTCAAGGAGACTGCAGAGAACAGTCATGCTTTAATGAGAGTTGGACAAGAGGCCCTCTGAAGCTCCTTTGCTCTTTAAGATTTTATGACTCCATCCTTGTATGTGAGTGGAAATACTCAATATTAGCAACCAAAGGCATCTGAGTATGCTCTCATTGATGAAGTATTATATGTAGCATATAAGCAAAGTGATGTAAACATGAAGCAAGTCTTTTTTATTATAATGTGATAAAATGAAATAGGGTTAGGCTAGGGAGTACTGGCTTGTTTGGAAGAGAGGTATTGTCTTAAAAAAATTCAAATTTTAAAGGACAATAGCATGCCTTATAGACAGTGTGACTACATTGCTTGGCTTAGAGTCAGATATAATAATAGAATGAAGAGTTCATATTCATAGAGTTCTTTCAGGTTTGTGAAACACTTTGCACGTATGATGTCATCTGATCCTCACATTTGTGAGGAGGTATAATTATTATTATCCCCATTTTACATGTGGGGATATTGTAGGTGAGTGACTTTTCCACAGCCACAAAGTTATTAAACCTATATAACAGCGTGAAAACTCAAGTCTTCCTGATTCCAAGTCCAGTGGTCTATCCATTTGATACATATGCACAGCTGTCTCAGGAGGCCTTGGATTTAAATCTAACCTCTGACATTTACTAGTTGCATGATCCTGGGCAGATCACTTAGCCTCTATGTACCTAACTGATAACTCTCTAGAACTTACTAAGTCATAGGATCTGCCGTTCCATACCTGGTGTTTTTCAGTCTGTGGAAATCAAGATTTTTTCTGTACTTGTACTGAAGTAGCTGGTATGGTGAGAAGGACAGGAAGCCTGGGTTCTGGTCTTTGTTCTGCTATTAGCTAGTTAGCTCTATGACCTTAATCAAGTCACTTAGAATTTCTAGGCCTCTATTTTGTTGTCTGTAAAGTGACAGGGTGGCAATATGTGATCTTGGACGCTTCCAGGTTTAACATTCCATGGTTTTCTTACCCCTTATATTTGCTATTTTTCTCAACGATACTAATAATTCTGCCAATTTTTGAATCTTGTAAAACTCCAAGAATTTCTACATTGATCATCTTTATTATTTTGTTGACCTAGTGTTTTAAAATTAACAAAGAACAGTGATGGGTCATTTACCATATTGTGGGCAAAGGGCAGCATTGCATAGAAAGAGTACTTGGGGATAGGAAGTCATACATTGAGTCTATGTCCTTCAATGGGTCACTTAACTTCTCAGTGCCCTATATAACTCTTTAAGACCATAAATTGCAGAAAAGGTGTGGATCTGCATTGGTAAATGAAATTCCTTTTTGGAGCTCCTTACGTCAGTGAAACCAGAAGTCTGGTAAAAAAAAAATGTACTCAGAACATTCCTTCCTTCCTTCCTTCCTTCCTTCCTTCCTTCCTTGTGCCAGGGCTGAGGACAAAAATAAAACAGCCCCTACCCTCAAGGAGCATGTCCTAATAATGTCCAAGGACTTGGATAGAAAACTAGAAATCATTAAGTATTCTCAGAGAGAAATTCATCTAGTGACTGAAAAGTTCTGAATTTGCTTTTCTATTTGTGACATCAAGGGCACTTGGAAATTACATTCCCCTAATAGCCCTTCCAGACCACAAACTATATCATAAAGCAGTATTCATCAAAACACTTTGTACTGGATACAGAATAGAAAAGTGGACCAGATAAATAGAACAGATAAGACAAGTGAGAATCAGAAACAATCCAACTTAATAAATCAGTGTTTGATACATTTTAGAAATATTGATTACCTTTGAAAGAACTCCCTATTTCATAAGAATTGCTGGAAAATCCAGGACAATCTGGCAGAAATTAGGTTGCAGCTAGCACTTTACACCATATACTATAAGAAGGTTTTTTTTTTTTAAGGACACATGATCAGAATATTAAAAGCAATAGAATTAAATTAAAAGCAATAGAAGAGGAACAGATCACAGGTTTTTCATAGCTATGATTAGGAAGTGAGATCTTAAATGAAGGATAAAGTTCATTATAAAAGACAAACTAGATAATGTCTCATATTATATTGAAAAATGTTAACATGTACAAAATTAATGCAACCATGATAAAAAGGGGAATGGTCAGTTGGGAAAAAAGCTTCCTTATCAAAAATCTCTGATAAAGATCTAGTATCAGTATTATACAGAAAACTAACAGATATGAATAAGACCAAAAGCCATTTCTCAAATACACTAGTCAAAGAAGGTGAACAATTTCCCAAAGAAGAATAGCAAATTAAATAACTATATAAAAGAATTCTCCAAATACCTCATAAGAGAAATGCAAATCAAAACAAACCTATGGTTTCCTCTCATAGCCAGTAAATTAGAAAAAATGATAGAACAAGGGAATAACTGATATTGGGAAGGAATTTTGGAAGATGGGGACACTAATGCATTGTCGGTAGATCTGTGAATTGATCCAACCATATAGGAAAACAATTTGTATTTATATAAAGAGTACAAATGAAATATTGATAACACTTTGACCCAGAAATTCTGTGCTAGACTTTACAAGTAATATTGTGCCACATAGATATAATAAATTGTGCCACATAGATATAATAGAATATTATTATGCTGTAAAAAAAATGGCTACAGAGAAGCACAAAAAAGATTTATATGAACTGACACAAAATGAAGGAGGCAAACTCAAGTAATCAGTATACTCTCTCTTACTATGGTGTAATTAAAAAAGGAAACATGAAGGCAATTGAAAGAGAATAATAAAACATTATAATCACCAGCCTTATCCCCAAAGAAGAGATGTGAGCAGACATCTCCTTGTCCTGCTTATATGCACAGGTAGGGAACCATAAGTATGAAACATTGAATAAAACCTCAGATTTTCTTTTTTTCTCTCCAGTATTTGGTTAATATCATTGAATATTTGTTCCTCTTTTTTTCTTCTTTAGTTCAGTAGTATAAGACATCTGGAGAGGCAGAAGAGATGTAGTGGGAAATGCAGGTGATGTAAAAACAAAAGCTAGAAATAAAATTTAAAAAAAGAATTATGTATCCTACAATTTCAGGCAGGATGAGAGGTGAAAAGTCTATTGGGTGAAATTCTATTTATAAGCATAATGTAGGTCCTCACCACCTAGAAATGTCTTCTGGTCCTAATGCATGGTGTCACCTACTATAACCAAAGGTTTAAGGGATTTTTCTTGTCTTTGAAAAGAGTTTTCAGTTGGTATTTTGGGAACTTGCAGTGATCTGAGGTCTCTGTAGCATCCTGCCAAACCGCTGACTTAACCTCCTTTTTAATGACTCAAAGACCTCAGAGTGAATCAGTATCTGATAGGATTGATGAGTCTGATGCAGGGTAGGAATGAGTAAGGAGGAAGGAATGGTTGTCAGCTCAAGAGGAGATGGAGCAAAGATCTTTAGCATATGCTGGAAAGCTACAAGCTTGGATTTCCTTTTGTTAACTGGTTATGATTTGACATCTTTTATGATCGTAGGATCTCAGAGTTGGAAGAGACCTCAGAGATCATCTAGTCCTTCCTATACGTGAATAAGAATCTCTTTTAAAACTTTCCTGACATTCACTTATCTATCCCTTCCTTAAAGACTTCCATTGGTAGGAGGGCAGACCATTCAACTTGGAGGTAGCTCCAATGGTTGGAAGGTTTCCCTTCCATCAAACCATGTTCAATTTTACCTCTGTTCAATTTCACCTCTGTTCAATTTCTATCTATCACTCCTAATTCTGCCTTGGGAGGGTGAGGTTGAAGGTGTGTGCGTGTGTGTGTGTGTGTGTGTGTGTGTGTGTACACGAGTATGTGTGAGTGTGTATGTGTGTGTGTGTATATATATATATATATATATATAATGAGTATGTGTGCATATGAATGTGTGTATTGTGAATACGTACATATGTGTGTGCATATATATGTGTGTGTGTGTGTACACACGAGTATGTGTGAGTGTGTATGTGTGTATATATATATATATATAATGCGTATGTGTGCGTATGAATGTGTGTATTGTGAATATGTACATATGTGTGTGTATATATATGTGTGTGTGTGTGTGTGTGTGTGTGTGTATATATGCGAGTCTGTATATATGTGTGTTTATGGGGTGGAGAGAGGAACAGAACAAGTCAAATCCCTCTTCTATATAATAGCCTTTCAAATATTTGAAAGCAGCTATCATGTCTTTAACTCTTCTCTCCAGGCTTAATAGTCCCAATTCCAACAAAAGAATCTCCTATAGTCTAGATTTAAGGCCTTTTATCATTGTGGTCACCTACCTAAGGATGCTCTCCAAGGTCCCAAAAGTCAGTCTTTCTTCCTTCTTTCCTTCCTTCCTTCACAATTGGGGTTAAATGACTTGCCCAGGGCCACACAATTAGTAAGTGTCTGAAGCTGGATTGGAGTCCTCCTGATTCCAGAGTTGGTACTCTATCCAGTGTGCTACTGGCTGCCCCAAGCCTTTCTTTTTTAACTGTGCTGTTCAGAACTAAAGCCAGTATGACAGATGTGATCTGACCATAGGTTGATTACATCAGGACTATTATTTCCTAAGTTCTAGCTGGAGAGAGAGAGCACATTTCTTAAGTACTTACTATGTATTACAGCCCTAGATAAGTATTTGGGATACAAATACAGGTGAGACTTTCTCTACCATCAGGAAGCTTATATTCTAATAAGGAAAGATAATGCATAAAGGGCAGCTGAAAGGGGTAACACTTGTGCACCAGCATGGAGAGGAGATGGTTGAGAAGTGACATGGAGCCCTGCTTCCTCAACAAGATAAGGCCAAAGCTCAGAGTCAGAGGAATGAATGACAGAGATCAAGGTCAGAGTGAGGGAGTGGGGAGGAAAAAGATGATGGCTGGAATGCAGGCAACATGGTAATAGAAAGGCTGGGAAGTGGATACTCAGGTTTTTTTTATGCAATCTAAATGGTAATGATCCAGACCTGTGATGTAATCAATGTAGGACATTCCCAATGCCAAAGCCAATATGCCCTGTTCTGCAAATTAGAATCAGAGGGAGCTACCTAGGTCATGAAGTTACGTACTTGCTCGTGGTCAAACAGCTTGTCTGTATCAGAGGCAGGTGTTAAGCCTAGGTCTTGCTTGGCTCTGAGGTTGATTTTCTATACACTAGTCCAAGCAGCATCTCCTAAGAAGTTCAGTTGCACAAAAATGTCCTGATTCCAGCAATGGATACCTCAGGAGTGGTTTCCTCCAAGCCTGAAGTATCTACTTCTTAGAAAAAAGATTTAGTTAACTATTCCATGCTTTCTTTGGCTTAGGGCAGTGGTTCTCAACCTTCCTAATGCCAAGACCCTTTAATACAGTTCCACATGTTGTGGTGACCCCCAACCATAAAATTATTTTCATTGCTACTTCATAACTGTAATTTTGCTACTGTTATGAATCTATCTGATATGCAGGATGTATTTTCATTGTTACAAATTGAACACAACCCAAGGGTTGAGAACTGCTGCCTTAGGGGAACAAATGCACTGAATCTTTGACTCTTTTATTTCATTTTTTTAAAACTATTGCTACTTTGAGGGCAGTTAGTGGTGCAGTGGATAGAGTACCAGACCCAGACTCAGGAATATTCCTCTTCCTGAGTTTAAATCTGGCCTCAGAAATTTAATACCTGTGTGACCCTGAGCAAGTCACTTAATTCTGTTTCCTTCAGTTTCCTCATCTGTAAAATGAACCACAGAAGGAAATGACAAACTGCTCCAGTATATCTGCCGAGAAGATGCAAGATGGGGTCATGAAGAGTTGGATACAATTGAAAATGACTGAGCAGGACAGGAGCATGATTAATACTTTCCTCTTTCCCCTCTATAATCAGAAATATGAGTCTGAATAATCTTCACAGGTATCACTTCAAAATAAATAGAACCACGTAATTTAGAGTAAAGGTCAAAAGCATGGGATGTCATCTCAAGGAAAATGAACTCCTCCTGCAGATATTCAGGAGTAAAGGCAAACCATGTCCCAGAAATACAGTGGAGGGGCTGATGGGGGTGGGGGAAAGACTTAGTTTGCACATCAAAGCCCTGTGGTCTCCTCAAAGTGGATCAGATTGACTTCTAATGGATAAAAATGCTATCAATTATAGAAGAGAAGGGAAGAGAAGGAATAGCATTTATATATGACCTACTATGTGTTATATACTGTGCTAAATACTTTACAAATATTATCTCATTCATTCATTCATTCATTGAATCATTCACTGTGATGTCCCATGACCTCTGTCAAAGGCATGCCCAACCGCACAGCCTCAGAAGATGTTTTCAACGACACCTCTGTCATTAGCCTTGGATCATAGATTATTTGCTGCCATGCTCCTTGGTGCTCTCTATACCCCAGACCATAAGCAATTTGCAATTCCTCCCAGAACACACAAAACTTCTTGCAAATATAGATATAGATATGGGTATAGATATAGATATAGATATGGGTATAGATATAGATATATAGATATAGATAGATATAGATATAGACACACACACCAGAAAATCACATCACAGTTGGAAGGGATCTCAGATAGCATCCAACTGAGATTATCACTAACATTTTAGTCACCTAGGTTCACAAACTCAGAGGTTTCCTCAACTCTTCCCCATCCCCCTCATATCTCATACAATCAGTTGCCAAGTCTTGGCAATTTTACTACCACAACATCTCTTCTTGGGACTGGTATCCCAGTCACCCAGGGTTCATAACCTTAGGGTCATAGTCAACTCTTCCAAGCCATCCCACCCCATCCCTTCTATCGAATTACTTGCCAACTCTTCGCAGTTCTACCTCCATACTACCTATCTGTATACCTGTAGTAGCTAGTACCCTAGCACACCCAGGGTGACCTGTTAGTGCAAGTTCTTTGATCTGCTTTTAAAGGAAAGACTGCTCTAAAGGAGTTAATGATCTTACTTTAATAAAGAAGTATCCCAGAATGACAGATAAGTAGAAAATACAAGCATAGCTATTAGCACTAAGAGCAACAGACAGGACTCTGAGTAAAGCAATATTGCTATACACTTTACATACATCACTGGATCTAGGGACTGCAAACAACATCTGAGTAGTTGGCAGTCTCTGAACATACGGCTCCTCAGAATCTCAAAACATAAATCAAAAGATCCTTCTCATGAGTGAACCCCCAAAGAAAATGCCAACCTCTCAAAATATATAAGAAAGACTCAACCCCTGATTGGCTCAGAGCCAGAAGGCACAAAACCTACTTGACTCAGCACAGCTGTGTGTTTTCAGGGTTCAAAAGAGATTAATTCTTCAGATATTTACAATCTAGCCTGAGTCTATCAAACTGACCTCCAACAAGAAGAAAATAGGAACAATAGCAATTCGACCTTGCTTGTACTTACAACACTCCTTTCTCTCTCCATTTACACAGTCACCAACATAATCCAGGCCTTCATCATCTCTTGTTTCAACCACTTTCCAACTTCTGAGTTGTTCTTTCAGCTTCCAGTGTTTTACCTCTCCAAACCATCCTACACAAAGCTTCCAAAATAATCTTCCTAATGATAGGTCAGACCAAGTACCTACGCAGCTCAAAAAACTCCAATAAATCTCTGTTACTTATAGGACAAAATAGTCATTTTTCTGGCATATTAGTACTTAACCTACTGACTGATTAGTGAACCATTCATTCATTCAGTCACTTATTCACACCCATTTATTCATTCATTTATCAAGACCCTTGCTGAGGAAATATATATATATATATATATATATATATATATATATATATAATTTTTTGTATTTGTCTTCTTAGAATTTAATTAGAACTAAGTATTTTTTCATTCATTCATTTGTTTGATAAATGAGTGAGTGAACTTGAAATTAACCTGGAAGACTTTGACATGTGTGACATTTTGCAGGTCACCTGGCTTTTCTGAGCTTCAATTTCTTCATCTGTAGAATGAGGATAATAATGCTTACAGCAAGTATATTGTAGGGTGAGTGGAGATGTTTTGTCACCTTTAAAGTTTTATACCAAAACTTCTTAATGTGGGCTTTATTTGGATGGGAAAAATTAAGCCCTTATTTGTGCTAACTTCTAATTGAAATTTAGCATTTCCTCTCATTTAAAAACATCTTTCTGAAAAGGCATTGATAGAATTTTACCGGACTGTGCCCAGGGACACAAAAAACACTGAGAACCCTTGCTTTATGCAAAAGTGGGCTATCTTCATAATTCTTACAAATTAGTATTAGAGTTTAAGAGAAAAGTTATTTCAGGCATATGGAATTAGAAGATTATAGATGTGAATGCAGAAAATATTAGGGTTTGTTTTAGGAAATGATGATTAGGTCTAGCACATAGGGAATGCTTAATAATTATTGTTGAACTGAACTGAATTTGGATGCAATGGAGGGTCTGGGTGAGAGAGAGGTGGGAAGCATAGATAAGCATTTGGATGGGCCCACATTGCCGAGGACTAAATGCCACATTAAGGAATTTGGACTTTATAAGTAGTGGGGAGCCACTTAAAGTTTCTAAGTAGAGAATGATACAATCAGATTAATATCTCAGGAAGGTTAATGCAAATAGCTTAATGTAGTCATGAGCAGAGATGAAAAAGAGTGGATCACAGAGATGAGTCAGGGGGTAATTGGATTGGATCAGACATGATGTGAGAAAAAGCTGATGATGGCAGTGATGGTGGTGAGAGTTAGATTTATAATTCACATTAATATAGCATATTTTAAGATTTACCAAATATTTTCCCTACAACAACCATGTGAGGTAGATAGCATGATTATTAGCCCCTTTTTACTCAGAAACTGAGGCTCAATGAGCTTAAGCAACTTGCCCATGACCATCCATCCAGTAAATAAGAGCTTGAGGCAAACTTTGAACATAGAACTCTTGACTTCAGGTCCAGAGTGTTGGCCCAAGAAACATAAAGGAAAGGACAGATGTGAAGAGGCCCAGAAAAGAAAAGTGATCACACAACTGGTTAAGTCAGAGCCAAGATTCAAGCCCAGACAGGAATAACAACTTGAAAGAAAATGTCTAATTCATAAGACACTAATCTTCTCAAGCAACCATATGATAATCAAATTTAACTAGAAGAATTAATTCTTCAAACACATCTTCACCTCATGCTGCCTGTACTATTACCATTATCCTAATCTTTTGCCTCCAACCCTTGGATTCTGACCCAGGGCATCCAGGATCTGATAAGTGAGCTTTCAGTTTATATTGCTTAGAGCCAGGTCTCTTCAATAGACATTTTCCTGCCATCTCCATGTTATACAGCTGTGTCCATCAATATGTATTGTCTTCAACCACTAGAATGTAAGCTCCTTGAGGGCAGGGATTATATGGATTGCTTGTATTTGTATCCCCAGTGCTTAACTGGTTGTTATGGGAATCTGAAGATTATCCCTGCCCCTAGGCCCTTTGCTTAAGTGGCTTATGTGGCTCTGAGAACCTTCCCCTATTTGAAAGTATACTCTGCCCCCTAATAAGCTGAATGGGGTCACATGGAGCCTGTGGCAGGAGGCTTGTTTTTTGGGAATGGCCATACCTTGTTGCTTTGTGATTGGGCAGTGGGTCAAGAGGGCTGTGACATTTTCCAATCCAGGAGAAGGCTATATATATGCCCTGATGTGAGGTTTTGCTTTGGGGCTCACTTTGAGAAGAGTTGTATGATTTGGCCAGATGAGACTTTGGGAAGCCATTGAGCCCCACCCCCTCCCTGGCTTTGAAAAGCCCAGATGTTGGTGCTTCCCTCTCTGGTAATTGAATAGGTATGGATGTAATGGTCAAATGGTTGGAAGCCTCTCTGCTGATCTGTTTCTTTGACTGCTTGTAACTTCTATTTGCATTCTCTGAAGTTCAGGGTGCTGACTTTTTCCCCTGAACTAGGTAAATGATATGTGTTTGATTGATTGAAGTAAGATTGTTAATCCTTTTTGAGTTTCTTTCCTTTAGAAAAGCAGATCTAAGAACCTGTGCTAACAGCCATCCCGGTTGTGCTAGGGTGCTTGCTGATATGCTGGTATGCAGAAAGTGCTTACTAAATGCTTTATCTGTGAAAAGAAGTGCAATATATTGGATGGTCATTTCTCCAGAATGTAAACTCTTTGAGAATGGGGACTGTTTTATCTTTGTCTTTGTATTCCTAGCATTTGTCACATAGTAGGTGTTTAATCAATGCCTATTGATCAATTGACTGATTGTCATTATGGGGATTTGGTTAGAAGAAAGGAGAAATAAGTACATCAAGGGACCTGGGAAACAGCTGCTTCCAATAGCCTGTCTGGAATTGATCTTTTTCTCTGTCATTGACATCTGTTCCATCATAAACCGCAATACCTCTCTATGCCTTGAAAATGACCAAGTTTGTCTATTTATGGTCAAGGGAAATGATTACCCTCATCTCTGTTTATGAGCTTAGATATAATCTCTCTTCAAAGATAGTATTTGAGGTAATGTTCTTAGTGCTTAAATGTTGGTTCGTTAATATTTTCTGATAGATAATCATGAAAATTAGTAGCATTTGAAAACCATATCTTAAATCCATGGATGTGGGTGTTTGCGCATTAATAATACTTGCTGACATTTTGGCATTAAAGATACATTCCTTTTTGTCTTTCTGAAGAGTTTTAGCCTCCTATATCTAGAGCTCTTAAGGGCTTTATAGGAATTAACCCATTTTAACCTTGAAACAACCATATAAAGTGGGTATTTTTTGTTTTTGTTCAGTTATGTCTTACTCTTCATGACCTTATTTGGGGGTTTCTTGACAGAGATACTAGAGTGGTTTGCCATTTCCTTCTCTAGTTCATTTTACAGATGAAGAAACTGAGGTAAACAGGGTGAAGTGACTTGCTCAGGGTCACACAGCTAGTAAGTGTTTGGGGCTGGATTTGAACTCAGGAAAATCAGTCTTGCTAAGCCCAGGCCCAGCAATCTATCCAATGCATCACTTAGCTGGCACTGTAGGTACTATTAACTCCACTCGGCAACTGTGGACCTTGGAGTCAGGAAGACCTGAGTTCAAATTTTGTCTCAGATACTTACTAGCTGTGTAACCCTGAGTAAGTCATTTCATCTCTGCCTGCCTCAGTTTCTTTACCTGTAAATGGGGATCAGAATGGCACCTCCCCCCAGGGTCATTGGGAGGATAGAATGAGATATCTATAATGTTCTTTACAAACCTTAACATGCTATAGAAATGCTTTCGGGGGGTGGGGGGGAGCCAAGATGGTGGCATAGAAGCATTCAGTAGCTCCCACATAGCCACCTCAAATACCCATAAAATATGACTATAAACAAATTTTAGCACTCCAAAACTCACAAAAATACAGAAAAACACATCTCTCGCTGAAGGCAGCTCAGCAGGAAGGGATCATCGCAGCATGCTGGGAGCTGAAACCAGCCCAGCCTGAAACCATGGCTTGGCCCTGAGGTGGCCAGGATGAGCCACAGCTGAAGCCTTCAAGAGAGTGGATTAATGGCAGCTGTGGCAGTTTCTAGAATTATCAAGCCGTAAGAAACAAGGACAAAGTAAAAGGCAGTGGAACTCAGCTAATTTGAGGGAGAAAAGTGACCCAGCCAAACTGCCTCCAGGGCAAGGAAGTGGCAGAAGCAGCAGCCCTGCAGCCACCTCCACATGGCTGCTTCAGAGCTCCTGGCCTGCAGACTACAGGGGGGCCAAGCTATCATTCAGAGGCTAAGTGCTTTTGTGTTGAGCAGCCTGGATTTGGATCGTAGTCTTGGGTGGTACTCCTGGGGTGTGTTTTCAGTGAGCCAAAGCTGCAAAAAAATGGCAGCCTCCCAATAGCTCTGGCAGCTGCGAAAACCCCAGCCATTTGGAACAGAGCTTTCCCCTCTGGAAGCAGAGTTCCACAGAGCTAAAAAATCAAGTAATTGACTGGCAACATGAGCAGGTAAAGGAAGCAAAGTAAGAACTGCAATCCAACTTTAGATTCCTTGTTTGGGGACAAAAAGGATCAAAGCATAGAATGGGAGGAAGACAACACAGTCAGAATTCCCACACCAAAAGCTTCCAAAAAACATGAAAACTTTCTACAAGCCATAGAGCAGCTTAAGAAGGATTTGGAAAACCAAATAAGAGAAGTGGAGAAATAATTGGGAAGAGAAATGAGTGTGATGCAAGAAAATCATGAAAAGAGAGTCAACATCCTGACTGAAGAAAATAACACCTTAAAAAATAGATTAACTCAAATGGCAAAAGAGGCCCACGAAACCAGTGAGGAGAAGAATGCCTTAAAAACTGGAATTTGCTAGATGGAAAAAGAGTCTCAAAAGTTTTCTGAAGAGAATAATTCCTTCAGAACTAGAGTGGAGCAAATGGAAGCAAATGACTTTATGAGAAATCAAGATACTATTAAACAGATCCAAAAAATGAAACAACAGAAGGCAACGTGAAATATCTCCTTGAGAAAACCACTGACCTGGAAAATAGATCCAGGAGAGAAAATTTAAAAATTATTGGACTATCTGAAAGCCATGATCAAAAAAAGAACTTAGAAAGCATCCTTCAAGAAATTTCGAAGGAAAATTATCCTGATATTTTAGAACCAGAGGGCAAAATAGAACTTGAAAGAATTCACTGATCACCTCTTGAAGAAGACCCCCAAAAGAATACTCCTAGGAGTGTGATAGCCAGGTTCCAGAGTCCCCAGATCAAAGAGAAAATATTACAAGCTGCCAGGAGGAAACAATTTGAATACTGTGGAAACACAATTAGGATAACCCAGGATCTAGCAGCTTCTACATTAAGGGATCAAAGGGCCTGGAATATGATATTCTGGAGATCAAGGGAGCTAGGATTAAGACCAAGAATCACCTACCCAGCAAAATTGAGTATAATGTTCCAGGGGAAAATATGGTCATTCAGTGAGGTAGAGGACTTTCAAACATTCTTGCTGAAAAAACCAGAACTGAAAAGAAAATTTGACACTCAGATACAAGAAGCATGAGAAGGTAAACATGGAAAAGAAATCATAAGGAACCTATCAAAGTTATACTATTTACATGCCAACATGGAAAAATAATAATTATAACTTCTGAAACTTTTCTCAGTATGAGGATAAGTGAAGGGAATACAAATGTATGTATACATATACATACACATATGTCTATATAGGGGGGTTTATATATGTGTATGAACACATATCTGAGTATGTGTATATATGAGTACATAGAGGGCACAGGATCAATTGAATAGGAAGAGATAATACTTTAAAAGGTGAAATTCTGAGGTGGAGGAGGATTAGAATGAGAGGAGACAGGGAGAGACAGAATGGGGTTAATCATCTCATAGTGAAGAGGGAAGGGATAATTGTTACAATGGAGGGGAAGAACAGGAAGGCAAAAGGGAAAGGGTCAACCTTACTCTCATTGAATTTGGCTTAGGTAAGGAATGACATAAACTCTAAACTGAGTATCTTGCCACACAGGAGAGTAGGGGGGATGGGGATGAGAGGTGGGATGATGGAGGGGAGGGCAGG
>CM053583.1:402610128-402670885 GCA_028627135.1 Pseudochirops cupreus | reverse complement strand
GTAAAGGGACAGGGTAGAGAATAGAACAAGCTGGAGGTGGGGGGGATAGGAAGAAGGGACATATAATCAGTCTCTCACAATATGCCCACTGTAGAGATATTCTGTGTAATTACACATATATAGCCGGTATTTAATTGCTTGTCCTTCAAGGGAGGAAGGGAAAGAATTTAGAATTTAAAGTTCTATAATCAAATGTTAAAAATATATGTGTATATATGTATTATTATTATTATTATTATTATTATTATTATTATTATTACTGTTATTAACTACATCCAACTGGGACTTAAGATACACAGGCACTGTGGTAGGGAGATCCATCCTGCCCTACCGGAAAGTCAGAGGGGTGATGGGGGAGGACATAGGAGACAGCAAATTGGGGGAGGGGTTATGCAGTGGGATGGCTGTTTTGAGGTGTTGGGTAGGGGAAAGATGGGGAGAAAATTTGGAACTGAAGATCTCCTGGAAATGAATGATATAAACAAGAAAAAAAAAATAAAAGAAGAAATATTTCAAAAAAAATGCTTTTGGCATTATTGCTATTATTATCATTCTTCATTATATAGATGGGGAAACTGAGGCTCAGAAAAATGAAGCTATTTGGTTAAGACTAAAAAGCAAGTTAGAATAAAAAAACTGAACCCAGGTCTGCCTAATTCAAAGCCCAGCTCAATAGCCTCTAGGCAATATTACCCTCTCATTTCAATTCTCTCCTCTAACAGGGCTTTATGTTTTCCACACTGAAAGCCTCCTGGGAAAGTAAATAGCATTCTCCCTTTTTAATGACCAGGAAGTTGAAACTGAAAAGTTAAATTACTTTCCATGGTCACTAAGGAAGACAATGTCAGATTTGGCAATAAAATATTACTCTTCCAACATTTTCTCAATTTCTTTTTGGGGAAAAATCACAGACTGTACCTTCCTCCTTCAATAATGCATTTTTGTCATTGTCCTCACAGAACTCTGGTGGGGAGTAGCCTTAAGGACCACCAAATCCCATTTGATATGTATCAGCACTACTGGACCCTTGACCTCAAATGTCTATGTCTCTAAACATCGAAATTAATAACTAGGCAGAATGACTATTTCAGTCTTAGATAGAAAAAAATAGATTGGCCATGTCAGGAAATTTCTGAAAGGAAGCCCATTCATGCAACAAGCATTTATTAAGTAGGTAGCATAGGGAAAGCACTGTTCTGGGTGCAGTGAGTATAAAGATAAAAATGGAAAAGAACCTTCTCCTGGATTCACAGAGCTTAAATTTTAGTGGTTTGATACAGGTTCAGTTAGAGACAATAGAAGAAAATCTCAGGGGATATGGCCTCTTAATTGATCTCCTTGTCCAAAGTCTCTCCCCACCCTACTCTATTCTATGCAAATGCAAGTCTGACCATAGGTCTTCCCCACTCTAATAAATCCAGTGGTTTCCAGTTGCCTCTCACATAAGAAAAAATTGATGAAAACAAACAACTCTTTAGCTTATAAAGCCTGACCCCAAACTATCTTTCAAACCTAGCTGCACAACACTCACTACATTGTTCTCCAATCAAATTGGCTTTCTATCTGTTCTTCTCATGTCACATTCCATTTCCTATCTCCATGCTTTTGTACTGATTGCCCCATATCCCTGGAATACAGACCATTCTCTCCCTGCCTCTGCCTCTTTTCTTTGTATTTGGAGAAGTGGAAAAATTCTTGTCTCCTAAATTTATGGATTCCCTCCTAGATCTAAAGCAGATTTTTCCAAACACAAAATTCATTCATTAATGCATTTGAATTAGTATCAGAGCATTCTATATTTAGAGCCGAAAGGAGTCTTAACAGCTATGTAGTTTAACCTCCACATTTTACAGATGAAACAACTGAGTCCCATGAAAGTGAAACAATTTTTCTAGATTGCACAGGTAAGCAAGCAGTAGAGCTGGGACTTGAAGCCAGGTCATTTGACTCTAAATTCAGTACTCTTTCCATTCTATTCCATTGACATTGGGTATTTTAAAAGTGTTATATCTTCTTATAAGCTATTTTTATACTTTAAGCTTCTTACGAAACAGAAAACATTAAGCGTGTTACTCAACAAAGTGTTAACAGATCTGTTCCTTTGTTATTGTTGATGATTTATTCCTACTTTCATTTATCAAGTATCCTGGAATGTGCTTCCTTCATTGGGCTTGAAGCTGAACTTTCTGTGGATTGGTTTCCTCTCTATTACTCTTTGCTCTTTTTGAAACAATACTACTTATAATTTTCCATCATTCCCCTTCAACACATTCTGCAAATGAGTTTATATTGTAAATTGCTATTTCCCTTGTCTACCATATTGTGACAAAGAGTAGTAGTATGGCTGCATGAGGTGACTTCTGGTCTCTTTTGACCTCTTTATTGAACAAATAAAGCTATGACTAAATGAACAAGCATTTATTAAGCGGTTAAGTACTATATTAAAGGATACAAAAGTGAGATAATCCCTAGCCTCAAGAAACTGACATTCTGATAAGAAGATATAGATGAATTGTGGTCAGGTCAGGAAGATTTGGAGCGGGAAGTGAGAGGAATTATTAATGGAGGCATGTATAAGCCAATTATATTTTTTTTTTTGTACACAGTGTTCCTAGAGGAGAAAGCTGTGTGGTAAGCAATGTATGACTGTCAAAGTAGATGTAAGATGCCTACAAAGGGTGTATGAATATGTATCTGGGATATAAAGCCCTCTCTGGGGCTACTTTGATATGGTGGGTAATTCAAGGAGGCAATTGCTTTACAATGTTTTTCTTAAATAAATTATGATCATACTAATCCACATCTTTTCCTCTATCCATTTCCTTTTTTTTTTTTTTTTTGGAATAGGTCAAGATAGAGCTGTTATAATTGGATGCACTATTTCTCTTTATTACTTCTTCTACTCTGGTATGGATTTTGATCTTTGCTTTAATTAGGTGACAGTCTTGGCTTCTGTATACAACTGATTTAGAAATGACTCACAAATGAGTAACTAGTAATTTCCTTTCTCCTTGGAACTCCAGAATAATCAAATTTATGTTTTGAAACAACATTTTCTACTTACCATGTCCAGTGCCTTCTAACTTTCTTCTCAAAGGAAAGTCATGATATTATAGACATGAAGTTTCTACCTACCTTTGATCATTTTTGTTTCTAACTTCCAACCATGGTTCTGCCATCTTTCCCTGTACTCACACTTGTATTGAAGCCATTAGGTATCAGTGTATGTGCTGACTGTCTTTGAAGGATCTTGTCAGATTTTTCAGAATTTCTTTACTCTTTCATCCTCTTCTTCTTATTTGCCAGATGCACAGTGCTTAATAAATATTCGTTGTCTTGTGTTCAAGAGATGTTGGTGATCGTGCTGCACTCTTCGGGTTTTTTTTTTTTATTATTTTACACCATGAGCCTACGAAAACATCTTCATTTTAATTCTGTATAATTAGCAATTTGTTCTTCCTGGCAAATTCTATTCTAGGCAAATGTAGCCAGTGAAAGTTCCATCAGGAAGGATGTTGTCAGATATTTCCAGAAATGAGAAGTATTCTCCACTGCTGTTGTTTCTCTGGTGCGATGTGAAGTGGAGTGTGGAGGTGACTATATTCAGGCAACAGACTCATGTATAAAAGGGTCTGTTGACTGAATATAATTGCCTCTACTCTCCTTTCAACTGTTGTCAATGCACTAGGTGGCTGGGCTTTGTCTCCATTTCCAAATTTGTAGTTTTCTTGATCTCTTCATAGACTATCACTTAGA
This sequence comes from Pseudochirops cupreus, assembly GCA_028627135.1. Lineage (NCBI taxonomy): Eukaryota > Metazoa > Chordata > Mammalia > Diprotodontia > Pseudocheiridae > Pseudochirops > Pseudochirops cupreus. The sequence goes on along the minus strand of CM053583.1, from coordinate 402,667,129 downwards.
GCGTGACTTTGATAGGTTGCTGGAGTCCAAACCTTCACCATCACGTGTCGCTTCTGACAGTGAATTTCTTAAACATACCTAGGTTGGTCCTTGGCATAGGTCCGTGCTGTGGCCTGAAAATAGTTAGCTCACTAATAAAGCCTCCCCATCTCAGAAATTACTTTGCATCCACTTGGTATTTACTTTCCTATCACCTTGTTTTCTCCCAAATAGAATGTAAATGCTGTTTTGTTTATATGCAGGTGCTGTTTTGCTTTCTTTCACTGTACACCGTGATTCTATGACCTGTTGTGCTACAGATGATTAATAAATGCTTATGGAATGAATGAACAAATAAATAAAAACTTTTCCAAAATGCTTTTCTCAAAGTCACCTTCTGCAGTTGTCAGTTAAATGATTACTGTACCCATTTCACAGATGAAAAAAACTGAGACTCTCAGATATTAAATGACTTTCCCTGAGCCACAGAGTTGGGAAGTATCAGAGTTGGAATTTAACCCAGGTTCCTTGATACCAGATCCAGAGCCCCATTCACATGCCACATTGCCTGCAACTTGAACATACTAATATGACTTTTTTTTTCACTCTGATTATCAGTCATGCTTACTTATGTTGTACTATTCTTAAAATAAATGTTTCCACATTTTCATCTGGGCAAAAATAGAAATCTGCCACATTTAGAGGCACCCTGGAATAATGAGAGAATTCCCCAGAAAAACAGGCCACACAAATACAGCTGTGGAAAGAAGACCTTTTGGTGGCTGAGTACATTTATCTCCATGTAAGTGATATGAAGTCTCAAAGATGAAGAAGAGAGTGGAGATGGGTGAAAGCCCTCTTAATTACAGGACATGGAAGAGAGAGAAGACCCAGAAGTGACAATCTGAAGCCAGAAGAATAGCTGATTAGCATTTGAGTTTCCAAAGGTCCTTCCGTCCTTCCTATTTGCCTTGCAGTCTAGAGGGCCATCTGTCATTGTTTAAGGAGCTGTCTGACTCCCCACTTTCAGCTGGCAAGGACGTCACCATTTCTACAGAAGGGCATTCCAAGGGAAAGAGACTTTTTCTGTGTATTTTCCTGGGCCAACAGAAAGTGACCTTACATGCCCCTCTAGGGAGAAAAATCAACTACTTTTCCCTTAGCAATAATGTCCTTGGCTCATCAAGATCATACAACTCTAAAACATTTCTAGAGGATTCTTTAGCAGATTTGGAGCATTGAATGGGATGGGGGTGGGTCCCAGTTGCACCACTAACCTTGCTTTGAGTTAAGCCAATTCACCTTCCCAGCACTAGTTTCCTCATTTGAGATGTGAGGGAGTAGGAATTGAGGATCTCTGAGGCCCCTCCCAATCCTAAAGTCTAATGATTTCCTCAGGATATGGAAGGCTACTTTCTATGTGACTGTCCCCCAGGGAGAGAACTTCTATGGATTTCATTAGATTGTAGGATTAGAGTAGGAGGTAGTTGTTTATGTTGTTTATTTGGGCCTGTGTGTATAATATAACATTCATTCTCTAAGTCTTTATTAAATGTCTGCTATGTGATAGGCACTGTATTAGGTGCTGGGGAAGCAAAGATAATGACAAACAAGTCTCAGTGACCTGCCATTCTACTAGGGGTTGCTTGGGATAATACACAGATCAAGAGACATGTTGGACAGTTACAATATCTGTACATGATTCCTAAAGATTGTTTTGTTACTTTCTTTATAACTCTAGCACCTAGGACAATGCCTGACCCAAAGTAGGCTCTAAATAAATCCTACCTGAGTGACTGATAAACTTAAAGAAATTTGGGGGTGGGTAGAAAGGTGTCAACAACTGAAAGTTTCAGGAAAAGGCTTCTGAAGGAACTGGCATTTCAAAGGCAGAACTAAGGAGAGAAAATTCCAGGCATGGGCACCAGCATGGTGGTGGGAGATGGACTGCCATATAAGAAAAATAGCACATACAAGAAACCATAAATAAGCTAGTTTGAATAGACCATGGAACAAGGGGAGTAATATGAGATCAGTCTAGAAATAAACATTGGGGCCAGATCATGAACAGCTAAAATAATGCCAAAGAAAGGAATTTATATTTTTGAGTAGAGGCATTTTTGGCCTCAATTTCCTTATCTGTATAACATAGATGAGGAAAGCACCTACTTCCCAGAGCTGTTGTGAGAATCAGTTGAGATAACATGCAAAGTGCTTTGTAAGGTGCTGAAGCACAACAGAAATGCTACCTATTATTGTTAGTAACATGTCATTCCATTATACTATTATCATGGCATATATTTGAAGGGATCTCAGATGCCATGTAGAGTCCACTCATTTTGCAGCTGAGAAAAAGGATTGTTCAAGGGCAAAATGACTTGTCCAAGGTCATACAGGTGTTAACTGTAAGAACCAGGGGTTCATTCTTGGTCATCTGAAGCCAGTTTCACCACTTTTTCCATTGTACCATGCTGTTCCTCTAGTAAGTGAATATTTAATTAAAGATATCTATATGCATATGAAAAAATGCTCTAAATCAATATCGATTCAAGACATGCAAATCAAAACAACTTTGAGGTACCACATCTCTCCAGCCAGATTGGCTAAGATGACAAAACAGGAAAATAACAAGTGCTGGAGAGGATGCAGTAGAAAGGAAATTTCTCAAGGGCAGAGACTATTGCATTTTTGTTTATAACCCCAACAGAGAGTGGATAGAGAGCTGGCCTCAAAGTCAAGAAGATCTGGGTTCAAATCCCACCACTGACATTTGGCAGCTAGGTTACTCTGGAAAAGTCCACATATGCATCCTTTTATTTACATAGCTGCCATGTTACCACAAAATTATGTGTAAAATGATTTCTGATAAGTGAATAATTTTAAAAGTGATCCAGTATTTGAGCACTTAAAGAATTCCACAACTAACTACAATTAATTTATTTTTTAGATCTATCTAGATTTTTAGATATTGAGTTTATGTAAAACAGAGCATCCCATGTAATAAAGGAAGCCAAAGACCTTTCCCCCTATCATTATAGTGAAAAAAGATTGATTAAGCTACCTAAGGAATTCACAACTTTATGCCAGAAACCATTAAAAGAGTTAGACCCAACACAGAGAAATTGATGGCCCTGTAGTGAAGTTCCAATAAACCAATGCTTATTTTTCTGACATCCATTTCTAGGAAGTTGTATCAACTGTACACAGCCAGGGACTCTGCTGTGCTGATGCAAGAGAGCTTCTGGGAACATCCTTCTCCATCTCTCCAAGACTACCAATGTTTGCCCTGTCCCCTCAGGAAGCTGAAATTGCAATCTGATCCTAGTGGGGTTATTTTCGTGAGAATTAACGGAAAGTTGGAAATCTTAGAAGCCGCATACCTGGGGATCCAGCCAGAGTGAATTGCCAACTCCTAGGATGGGTTTGAATGAGTAGTTTATAGGGTGTTGAGTGTCCAGCTGTAGGGGAAGTAGAGGAGGGATCCAGAATCTTAAAACTGGAGAAGGTAATACATTTCTGGAAGAACTTTCATTTTTATGACTTTAGGAAAAGGAAGTAAACGATACACATCTCCAAGTTACCTTCTTCCTCAGGAGCCATCTGGAAAACTAAATATGAAACTCCAATGAGCTACACATGTTAAATCAATCTGACAGTTAATTCTGCCACTGACCTAAGGGCCACTGGAATATAAATAAAACTCAATTATACTGGATAGAATATTTTCTTATTCCAAGTTCCTCAATTAGAAAAGAGATATACATTATGGTCCTCTAAAACCTTGGGCCACTGGTAATTTAGTTTGCAAAGGATACCTCTTCATCTGACTATAGGTTAATTCTGGATTATCTTCCAGCAAGGACATTTTTCTTGGCCAAGGAAACCATTGCTCTTTTCACTCCAACCAAAATGCTTTTCCCTTTCTTAAATCTGTGGCTTTATCACCACTGGCAATATAACATCTGGGACATGATTGCCAGCATTATGTGTAGATGAGCACAGGCTGGACTCTCACTGGAACAGCCTTCCATCTAATGTGGAGCTTAATGTAATTGCCACAGATTAAGTGGCATCCCACAGGAGGCTGGTTTATTTCACTTCGAATTTTCTTTCTTCACTTTCTTACTACCACCAAGGATTTCTAGTTAACTCTTCCCTGCACCTAAGGGGCTTCTTTTTACTGGCTGACTGCATAATTGTCCTAATTAGTGATAATGAAGGGTTTGCAACATTTGAGTGAAAACAATCATCATGAGATTGGCAGTGGAAATTGTTGGATGCAATAGAGTTCTTTTTGGGCCAAGGAAGTAGTACTGAGTCAAATGTCAATGACTATGTCTTGAAGAAGCTCTCTGGTTAAGCATAGAGCATCTTTGAATATCTAGCTTTTCGCAGTCTGTATGGTTGGGGGACAGGGAGAGTTTGGGTATGTAAAAAGGTTTGAGAGACATACCTTTTGGGTAATTTAATAATTTTATTAATAAGGTCAGCAAGTTATTAATAAAAGAATGGTCACTTGGTAGTCTCTTTTAGACCAAAGACCCCTAATGGTGGTGGGGTCATTGTTTATATGCTCTTCAAAGAGATGTTCCTGGGGAGTTGCAATCAACTCAAATTAGTTAATGCAAAGACTATATTAAAATGTAGGTCTTGGGGTGTATAACTTAGGTCACTCAAATCTTGGTCAAAGAGATATCAATTTCCATATTTTTTTATTTTGCTAAGAGGGAGAATCAAACTTTCCGTAGGCCTGTCTGAGAAAATGCAAAGAGCAGGAATAAACCCATTAGTCTACACTGAGAATTTCTTTTACTATCTGATTAGATCTTGGCCTGGATAAATCTCTAAATCTCAATTACCACATTGATTGGTTTCTGGATGAAGAAATAGAAAAGGGGGAAATCCTTGGTTCTGATGCAAGAGTTTTTAAATATGAGAAAGAAATATTCATTTCTCACAAAACCATGTGTTCAAAGACCCTTATTTTCATAAAATCATAGAATTTAAGCTAGAAGAAATCTCAAAGGCCATCTATCTCAATCTCTTCATTTTACAGATGAGGAAATGGAGTCTCAGGCAGGTTAAATGACTCTTCAAGGTTCCACAGATAGGAATCAGAGGTAGAACTTGAGCCTAAATCAGTGCTCTTTCCAGCTTAACATGTTACCTCCAGCAAACCTTTCACTGGGGTTTCTAAAGAGGAATGAAATGGCCAGGTTAAACTTTCAAAATACTGAAATGTTACCTTGGTCAATGTTACCAGTGAGGCACTATGGGCCAAGCATTGTGCTAAGCACTTTTACAAGTATTACTTCATTAGATCCTAATGACAAGCCATGAAATAAGTGCTATCATTATCCCAATTATGCAGATTAGGAAACTAAGACAGAGAGAAGAGATTGCCCAGGGTCGAATAGCTAAGAAGTATCTGAGGATGGATTTGAATTCAGCTTTTCTTGATCCAAGTCCAACCTGGCTTCCAGATGTCTGAAGGGAGACATTAAACTGGGATGTAAGGAGAGTATGATAGGATAAGTACACTAGAGACACACTTCTCCAGCTGGCTCTGATTAGATGAAAAGAACAAACCAAGTTGAGTGGTTAATAATTCTAGTTCAAGGACAAATCAGAAAACCTAGGAGTTAGTTAGGACACCATGGATGCCGAAACATGGAAAGGAACTCAGCTGTAGTAAGTACAATCTGACTTGCTGGGAAACACCATGAGACTTAACGTAAGATCAGACGACAAGAGTCGGTGCACAACAATTAGTTATTCTAGGAGCAGTTTTGTCTCTTTTTTTCAGGGGTTATGCTTCCCGAAAAAGAAGTCTTTTTGTACAATTCGAAGGGATGTGCTTCAGTGACAGAACACCTTCCTTTTCACAGTAGCTTCCTTTGAAGGTACTTTTAGTAGCTAACTTAGACAGACTTGAATTGCTTTTTTTCCCCCAGCAGCTTGTATGTAGCTAATGACAGCATCTATGAAAGTGTTGCTACCGACAAAAGGGAAGAGGGTTTGGTGTAGAAATCTAAGCAATGCAAATAACTCTTCCTCTCCCCACCCCTAAACAAACTGTTAGCACCACAAGGAAGGTAGTGCAGCTGGAGGCGGAGGAGAGTGGAAAGAAGCTTAATTGGTTAGGCCCATAGGTTTCCTGGTTCTCCATCAATCACCAGACATATTTAAGCCAGAAAGAGTAAGAATCTACACAGTGTTGATTCTTTGATCTTGAGACTAATATCTTAGTTCAGCTGCTGTCATTAAGAATAAATGCTTGGTACTTTTTCTCACTTACTTTATTTTTTTTAATTTTTTTTCCAACATGGCTCATGTGGAAATATGTTTTGCTGGACTTTACACTTATAACTGATGTCATATTGCTTGCCTTTTCAATGAGTAGGGGAGGGGCTAGAGAGAGGAAAAGAATTTGGAATTCAAATTTTTGAAGAATGAATGCTAAAATAAAGCATAATTATAAAAAAGAGAATAATTACTTGTGAAATGTGAAAAGCACAATATTACTAACTACATTTATACATCACTTTATAGTTTGTAAAACACTTTACGGTATCTCTTTTGGTTCTCACAACAACCCTTTGGCATAAATATGGCTGTGATCCTTTTCTTCATCTTAAATATAAAGTAAATTGAGGCTAAAGTTAGGCTATTTGATCAAGGTAGCATAACCAATAGACAACACTCAATCAACAAGCATTTATTGAGCACTGATTAGTTCCAGGCATTGAGTGAAACACACACTTAGTGAGTACTGAAGGCAGTATCAAACCCTTGACTCCCTCCAGGTTCTGTATTCTGCCTGCTAAGTTAGGCTGCTTCTCCCTATCCAAGGATCATAGAATTTGAGCTTCAAGTAACCTTTGATGTCACCCAGAACAAGTTCCTGTCATTTTTCAGGTAAGGAAACTGAGGTTCAGAGATATTAAAGAACTTCCTCAATATCACAAAGGTAGTAGGTGTGAGGTCAGTTCACTGGCCTCAGGTGCTTTTCTATTTTGTGTTCATACTTTGTCCTGACCTGTCTCCCACATTGGCCCTTGCCCTTGAATTAACATGGCACTCAATTAGCAAATAGGATCCAGATCATTTCTTTTTTTGCTAAATTGTTGCTTAACCATACATTTTCCATCTTGTACTTATAAAACCATAGTGTAAATTGAGAAGCATAATACTGCATTAGCCCACAGAAAGAGTATAAGAGTTAGTCCAACAAGAGCCCTCACTTTAGAATCACAACGGGTGGTAATAATAATTTTGTTTCAAGTCTATTGCTATATCTGGAATAACCATAAATAGCAAATTGTTTCTGTTTTACCCAGTAACTCTGAGGATCTTTCCCTCCCAGATTGATTATTTTGTGAAGGCAAACTAGGCCATCTTTTGCTTCAATTCTTACCTAGTCTTTAATCACTGAATGGGTGTTGACTCAGACAGAGACCTGGGAAAGACATTAGCTTAAAAAGATCAATGTCTTCCATTGCATTGGGGCCATTGCCAGTTGTCCTGACCTATGTCTTGTTATTGGACTTTTTTGACTGGAGGACAGAGTGAGGCTGATGGCTTTGCACAGTGCTGCCTCACTTAAATCCAGCTCACTTGCAACTCAAAACATGACTCTCCTGATGTCATTGGTCCTCTTGGAGAATGAAAGAAGAGCAACAACAATTACAACTGCATCCTGAGAAGGTTATATGCTGAAACATGGAAAGGAACTCAGTTGTAATAAATACAATCTGACTAACCAGGAACCCTCTTCCTCCCCCACCCCCCCACTGTTTTGGGATAACTCTAACTGTTAAGCATCTCTATTAAATTTCATCTTCATTAGCTGTTCTTTTTGGAGCTTGTCATTCAGTATGCTACCTATCTCCCTCTAAGCTTTAATTTAAACCCAAAATTGCATAGATCTTCATCCAAGTCAAGGGTAATATGGTCAACAACCCAGGACAAGCAGAGATTCCTAGGGTACTCCACTGGAGAACTTCCAAATTGAAACCATGCACTTCAATTCGGTTTCACTCAGCTGAATTCTACATTTACAAAACAACTATAAGTCCAGTTTCTTTCATTAGAGGCTATTCAGATGTCTAGCATCTGTAGCTGATGAATACTTTCTTCAAGAAGAGTTTGAAAACAGTCTCAGAGAGAGTAGGTGCTAGATTGAGTCATAGGACCAGGCTTTGAATCGTAGCTCTGCCACCTGTGTGACCTTGGGAAATTTCTTTAATCTCCCTGAGCCAGTTTTCCCATCTGTAAAATGGAGAGTTTGGACCAGGTAGAGAGTCTGGAAGTCTTTTCCAAACCTAAGTCTATGATGTAAGGCACAGGATGTGACAAGCATCCAAATGACATTGTTAAAAAATGAAATTGACTTTATCTTAAAGGACAGGAAATAACTGGTTTCCAGTGTAGGAGTCATTTCAGAATCAGTTATCTGTATATAGTCAGACCACTCACTAATTAGAACAAAGGTCAAAAATCAGAACCAATTTAAAAAAAAGATAAAGATGAGAAGACAGTAAATGCAATTTGAATAGTTCAAAACTGACCCATTTGAACAGACATATTATCTCTCCTGGGCACCAGTGTGGTAGTAACATTTGTCTGTTGGACATCTGCAATCGGATATCCCATAGGCATCTCCAATTAGACATATCCAAAATAGAACTCATTACCACCCCCCTGGCTAAACCCATGCCCTCTCTGACCTTCTGTATTTCTGTTGAGGGCATGGCCATTCTTTCAGTCTTTCCAGTTTCTAACCTCTGAATCATCCATGACTCTTTCCCTTCCCTCAAGCCCCCAAATTCAATCAGTTACTAAATTGTGCAATTCTAGTTGGCCAACATATCTCAAAGCAGTCCCCTTCTTTTCATTCATGCAGCCACCATTCCAATTCAGATATTTATCACCTCTCTCCTGGATTCTTCTAGTGACTTAATAGGACACAGCTTCCAAATTTTCCTCTCTCCAATTCATTTTCCACAAAGCTGCCAAAATAATCTTTCTAAACTACGAGTTTGACTATGTCACTCCCCTCTTCTAGAACCTCTTATTTCTCCCTATTATCTGTAGGATAGACCACAAACTCCTCAGCTTGTTATTTAAAGTCCTTTACAATCTGACTTTAGAGCCCATGTTTTGATACTTATCACACATTCCTTCCTTTCATGACCTCAATGCTCCAACCAAACTCACTCTTCTCTGTACATAACATTCCATCTCCTCCATGCATACCATTACTAAAGAAATGCTGCTGCCCTTTCCACAGTCCTCAACTCCTATGTCTAATAGGCATAGACTCCCTCCTAACCTCTGTTTCTTCAAATTCCTAGCTTCCTTTAGAGGTGAGCATAAGTGCCATCTCCAGATTTTTTCCTTAATACCTTTCCTTGTAATGTCTTTTCTCCCAAATTGTCATGTATGTGCTTAACTATCTAAGTGAATGCACCTGTAATAGAATATAAGCTTCTTAAGGGCAATGCCAGTTCTTATCTTTGTGTTTTTAATATCCATTTCTTTTTTATTCCTCGCTCCCATAATTTTGTACACAGTAGAAGCCTAATATGAATACTTTTTATATTGTTGATTCTAGAAATGTCTACTAGAAAATGTCTAGACTCAGGGTCAAAAAGAAAAACCTGGTTTAAAGTTCACCTCTGATACTTACTGGCTATGTAACTATGAGAAGTCACTTAAACTCTATGGAACAACTCTCTAGAATGTACATGTTATAGATAGTTTATAATCTTAATTAGTTGAAGGAGTTCCCTATACCCACAGAATCATGGACTCTGCGTATTTCTATTGACTCTGAAAAATGGAAGTGGATAAAAATGAAGACATTGACTCTGATTCTTACCAATCATTAGAGGAATGTCATTGGGTCTACACAAAGAAGAATATAGATGGACTTAGAACCCACAACAATCATTAAACACATCTCCTTGTTGAATGAAGGCTGTAGCATACATGGGTGACACTAGTTTATAGTACAAGCTCAGGGAGGAGAATGATGGGAGATAATAAACCATATTACCTCATGAAACAGTGAAGAAAAAGTGGAGAATGAAAATGAGCCTGCTGAAATCTTGATGTGAGATCCAATTGAGCCTAACCATCCTGGGACCTTTTATAGATAAAAGAGGAAAGAGGACAGCAAGTACATATGAGATAGAGATGTGGTAGCATTTCTAGGGAGACCTAATTTTACCATTGATACCACCATATTTGAACTGTGACATATATTTATAAAAATAACTAACTAAAAGGAATTAGGAAGATAGCATTAGCTATAAAACCAGATGTCTCCTCTCATCTTTTTATGAGACTGGACTATGTGTGTATCAAGGGAATCCTTGATATAAATATGAGAAGGATAAAAGTACAAAAAAGTAGACTTTCTCAGATAATTTTCTAGCTCAGATAACATTCTCACTACACAATTTATGTAGAGGCTTAAGGAAATGCTGATGGGTTTGTTGGTTTATCAAAAAAAAACAACCCTCTGTGACTTGGTAGAGTCTGTTCTTAAATATTCTCTTCCCACAAGATATTTTCCACACATTCTTAATGATCATATAAGATTCATTATTAAATTTAATCACAAAGATAATGGTCAATGGTGCAATAAGCATAATTATAAATCGAGACCTAAGACCGGGGCAGATATAGTTCACTGAAGTATTTATAGCATTGTGGAGGATGCCCTTTGCAAAATCCAAATGGAAACCTCATTCTTTATAGATTTATTTATCCATTCAACCAGATTTTATTAAGTACTTACTATATGCCAGCTACTGAGTATACTAAGACAAAAAACCGCTAGCATTTTCTTACCCTCAGGAAGCTTACTTTCTATCAGGATTCTTAAAGATAATAAAGCTTTCCAGGTAGTACACTATATGGTAAACTTTGTGTTGATGGTATTAAAACTCAGAAATATAAGCCTCTTCAATGATATCCACTCAAAAAGAATTAGTCAAGCAATTCATGAAAGGAAATTTAATGAATGAAGAACGGACATTGCTCAGACAATGATGTGAAGATGGGTGTTCATTAGTTGTTTTTTTTCCCATCAACTTAGCTTTACATATGTCAGACATTTAAAAATATTTTTTGAGTTGGGATCTGCAGTAATAGGCAGTATTGCTGGCCCTGGAAAGCTCACACATCTATAAATTCTGTCCTGCGTTATGAAGGAGATACAAAAATGAAGGAAAAGAAACCCACTATAGTTCTTTCCCTCAGGAAGTTTATCAACAAGGAGATGAAACAGAGACAAGTCATTATATCATAAACTGGAAAAGAGCAAGTTCATAGGAAGAGGCAGTATGGGAAAATGGACTGAGAATTGTTTAGGAGACAGGAACACCAGGGTTTCAGTGTTGTGTATGAAATTTCCTGTCCATACAACACCAGGCAAGTCATTTCTCTCAGGGACCTCAGATAAGCAAAACTCTAAGTCACCGTTGTTATTGAGTTACTTTTCGGTCATTTCCAACACTCTGTGACCCCTTTTGGGATTTTCTTGGCAAAGATACTGGAGTGGTTTGCCATTTCCTTCTCTAGCTTATTTTACAGAAGAGGAAGCTGAGGCAAACCAGGTTAAGTGACTTTACCAGGGTCACACAGCTAGTAAGTATCTGAGGCTGGATTGGAACTCAGGTCTTCCTGACTCCAGACCTGTAACTCTATCCATTAGCTGCCCTTCTGAAGTTACAGAGCAGATGCCAATCTATATTGGTAAAAGGAGTATCATTACTGGGAGTTTCCTTTGCCAATAAAAATATAGGTCTGGTCATTTAAAAAGATAATATGGGATAGGCCCAAAGCACAGCATCTACATTCATATCTTGACCAAATCCTGTACTGCCTTTGTGATCAGATCCCTGCTTGTATGTGCCGTCATTGTTTCATGTCTGTCTATCAGTGTAAAAAGGGCATTGGACAAAATGGCCTCCAGCTTGAGATCTGGGCTCCTCAGATCAGGCCTCCCCACACAGCACCTAGGGCCAGAAAATACCATTCTCCTTCTCCCACATCCCCTCCAATTTTGGTGCAGTGTTAGTCTCATGGCAGCCATTCAAACCACACTTACAGAGCGAGTGATCTTCCAAACGAATCTTTGCTGATTCTCCCCAGACATCATTTTTCCACAGTCTCTCAGGATTGCTCATTTTGGTTAAGTTAAGGATTTGTTCACACTTAATACTCATTCAAAGGAAAGCCCTGTAACTGGTAGCAGTCCTTCCCTTTGCTTTAGTGTGGTGAGAGAGATTTAAAAGACCAAAAAAAAAAATCCAGAAACAAAGCACAAACCCTCCTTAATTTCAGAGCATCTTGGACAACCTCCAACACCTGTGTTCCTTACCACAGTCCTAATAAACTCATGTTTATTATTGCCACTGAATGTGTAGGTAAAGGAGTTGAGGGGTAAAGAAAGAAACTCAAGGTCATGCTTGTAAGGAACCAGTTCCATACTTGAGAGAGTTTATGGAAGCTTTTCTGCCCCAGAGTACTATATAGTCTTTCTTCTAACAATAGAATAAATTCATAAATGAGTGTGAAGGATATATGATTTCACCATGGGAGTGGGAGGCTCCTTCTTGTTCAAGGTCAGATACCAAATAATCTCTGGTTCAGTAAATAAGTCCTGAGGGACTTATTTAGTAACCCGAAGGACCAGAGGTAGATGACTTGTCCAGGGTAATAAAGCTAGAATTTGAACCCAGGTTTTCCTAACACCAAGACCAGAAATCTTTAGGCTATTCTGTTATAATATTCCATGCAACATTAAACAGTCTTGTATCAGAATCAAATAATTTTACATTCTTGTGATGCATGATGAGTCCTTAGATTGGAGCACCATGCCAAGGGAACTTGAGATCTCAGAAGGTCCATGTGGTGTCAATCAATCAATCACCAAGGCAGCTAGGAGGTACACTGTCTAGTGATGAATTTGGAGCAGAAATCCAGCCTCAGACACTTACTAGCTGTATGACCCTGGACAAGTCACTTAACCTCTGTCTATTTTGATTTTGTCCTCTGTAAAATGGATATAATAAGAGCATTTACCTCCTAGGGATATTGTGAGGATAAAATGAGCCAAAAGATGGAAGGTGCTTTGTACACTTTAAAACAGTATAAATGGTAGCTTTTGTTCTTTGTTCAGCATCTTCTCCATGCCAGGAACTATGCCAGGCACTGGAGACACAAAGACCTAAGTGAGATAGCCCCTGCTTTCAAGGGGTATCCATGTTTACTAGAGAAAGGGTAGTAATACTGATGGCTATGTTTATAACCATGAGGATGCTGGCCAGTAGTGTCCCAAGGTGGGAGGAAAGCATGCCGAAAGGAAGCCTATTTACGAAAGGACATGAGAAAGCCAGTGAAAAGACCTGGCAAAACTACCTTTCAGAAAAACCCTGATTTACAAATCATTGCATTAGAAGTGATACGTAAAGTAGAAACAAGAAGTAGGTTGGAAACCTAGTAGTAAAAGCCAATTATATCATAGATTTAGGGATACAAGGGACCTTCAAGGCCACAGGATCATAGATTTAGACCCAGAAGGGAACTTAGGGGCCATCTAAACCAACCCTCTATTTTCAGATGTGGAAATTGAGTCACCAAATTGAAGTGACTTGCCCAAGGTAATAAACTCAAATCAGTAAGCAGCAGAAGTAGGATTTGAATTCTAGTCTTAAAATTCAAGACTGCTCTTTCCATTGGATGACCCATCCTCCCTAACTTGTCCAATATCCTCACCCTGCAGCTGAGGACGCTGAGCTCCAAAGGGGTGAACTGATTTGCCTAAGGTCACACAAGACACAGGAATAAATGATAGAATCAGGATAATACAACTACTAATAATGAGAAGTAGAACAATAACATTACTGTTGTTGCTGCTGTTACTACTACTCCTCCTTCTCCAAATGAGATGACCATTAAAAAACAAAACAAGATCTTTGCAAACTCTCCATCAGTTATTGGTGTTGCTGCTGCTGCTGCTACTACAAATGAGACGACTGTTAAAAGAAACACCTTTGCAAACCATAACAATTACCTCCCTTGCTGCTGCTAGCTAATATCTATATAGTGCTTATTACGTGCCAAACATTGTGCTAAGTGCTTTAGAATCTCACTTGCTACTAACAACAATCCTGGGAGGAAGGTAGGTGTTATCATTATCACCATCTTATAGGTGAGGAAACAGGCTGAGAGAGTTAAAAAGACCTGCTCAGAGTTACAAAGCTAGTAAGGATGAGGTGGTGTACATTGCATAGTGTGCTGGACCTGTAGTCAGAAAGCCCTGGATTCAAATCCTACCTCAGACGTTTCCTAGCTGTGTGACTCTCAGCAAGTCATCAAACATCTCAGCCTCTCATCTGTTAAAGGAGGGCTTAGACTTAAGAACCTCTATCTAATATTCCCTCAATTCTTAATCTGTGATTCTTTGATCTTACGTGTGGTGAGGCAGGATTTGAATCTAGATCTTCCTCTTTTCAAACCTAGCACTCTATCTATTATGAATACTGCTTGTCCTACAGTGCAGGAACACAATAGTCAGTTAATACATATTTATTAAGCAACTACTCTTTTCCAGGCTCTGTGCTAAAAGGAAGACAAAAGACAGTTCTTGCCCCAGAGGAGCTCATATCTGCTGAATGAACAAAAGAATGAACGTCCAGCCTTCAGCTTTTTGACATAAAGGTGTTCTCTCCCCTACCCAGCAATGCAAAAAGGACAAGCAGCTGAGGTACTTTCTGTATGGAGCCCAGCGGCTCCACATGGCTGCCTTAGGACAAACACAGACATTTAATTCTTAGAAAATCATTTGAAAACCATTTGTAGCCCAGCCTTTCTCATTTATGATCAAATGAGAGAAGAACCAGGAACAGGGGAGGGAAATGAAGGAGGGCCCAGCTTGCCTAGGTAGGCTGGTTGGTGGATGTGAATTCCAACCTTTCAAAGCTGATGAGTGGATTACTTTGGGAATACTGAGAAGATAGTCAGATGCAATTCCAGGAGAATATCAAGGATTGTTAAGAGCATCATGGGGGTTTTGCTTTCCATGTGCCATACTTTGCTGCCCTGGATGCTGGGTTACCTTTTTGGAGACAAGAGGAGTGCTCCAGGCACATAGCAAAAGCAGAAAGGGGTCAAATTTGCCTTGCTCCAGAAGTTGTTTTGGGGTAGGGTGACTCATGGAGTATTTGCTTAAATGTTGTCAAATATAGCCTCCAAGGCAGCCCTGACCAGAGCATCCTTCCATCGATTCATTCCATCTCTTCACCAGCAGCCTTGCCCTCCCTCCTTCCTCGCCTCCTCCCCTCCCCATCTTTCCATTACCTTTTTATATTTCTTTTTCCCTATCAGAGTACAAGCTCTTTGAAAGCAAGGACTGTCTTGTTTTCTTGTGCCTATATCTGTAGCATGAGGCATATAATTATGGGCTTAATAAATGCTTTATCTCTTCATTTATTCATTCAGCAAACATTGAAAATGTCCACACTGTGTGCCAGAGACAATGATCAGCACCAATGCTAAAAAAAAAAAAAATTGAACCAGTCCGTATCCTCAAGAAGCTTATATTCTACTTATATTTTGTTGGGAGAAAAGTAAATGTAAATGTAAAATGTAAATACAGAGCATAAACAAGGTAAGAGAAGGAGCTTTGAAGAGTGACTAGAGGGCTGGCCTTGAAACGAGATGACCTGGGTTCAAATCCTGCATCTGACACATATGCACTATGTGACCCATTACCTCTCAGTGCTAGAGGCAAATGGCCAAGGGTATGGAGGGGGTTCTGTCTTGTATTGATAAAAGGAATTTCCTCCTGCAGGAATTCCCAATGTTAATAGAATTATCTCATTCCAATCCCTATATAAGGGGAGAGACCCCTGAATTATGCAGTTAGCGTCATGGATCTTAAGCACTACCCAAGGAAATATGTTGCATGTGGGGTGAGGGAGACCTGGGAAAATCCACCGAGCTCCCCAGTGTCCTGCATAGAATCTCCCTGAGCTGCAGGCTGTTTCATCTGGTCAGGGGAGGCAGGGCTTCCATCCAGAGATGGAACTAGGAATTGGAAGAAATCTGACAAGCATCCATTAAAAGTCTACTCTTTGCAAGGCACAGTGGTAGGGGCTAGGATAGAAAGATCAAAATTGGATATTTAAGCCAGAAGGGAATTCCCAGATTATATGCTTATAAATCTAGGCTTCATAGGTCTAATAAAGAAAATAATAGTACAGAAATATTTGGTACCACGTGCCAGGCACCTTGCTAAACACTGGGGACACAAAGAGGCACAGAACTGTCCTTGCTTTCAAGGAGCTAACAGCAACAATGACAGATGACATTTAAGTTGAATTAGCAAAATGGAAGCTTCTGGAGGGAAAGTTAGTTTTACTTTCATATTTTAATCCTTTAGCTTAGAGTCCAACTAGGACTCGGAATTTAATAAATGCTTGTTGATTGCTTGATTGTGGAATGACAGAAAGAAATAAAGAATGTGTGAATGAGAATGAATGGGAAACTTGAGAGCTTCAGATAGCCTGGGGTGGGGGGGTGGGAAACTGTGGAAAGCTCCTCTAGGGCGATCAGGACTCAGACTGGGGTGTGTCTAGGGAGCACCTGGGTCCTCTGAATATACATGAGGCCAGACACAATACGCCTTTTATCTATCTAGAGGCTGTCAGAGGACTCAACAACCCTGCAGATAATGTACTAGGATATTTATCAGCCTAAATAGAAAAGGCATCTAGCTGAGACTGGGAGCAAAAGGGGGTAGGGGGTGGGGGAGAAACCTTCTAAAAATAAGCCAGATTTGGATTTTCAACTGGGTCAGCTCAGTTTGGGCATTAATGGGGAATTTGGATGAGCAGTTCCATAGATGAAGGGGAACCGTTTCTAATTGAATTTGCATGTGCTGTTTAAAATGCATCTCATCTTGTTCTGAGCCGGGCATGGCCACCTAGTGAGACTCAAAGCTGCTCTCTCTCTCTTTTTCTTTCTCTTCGTCTCTGTCTTTCTCTTCTCTCTATTTCTGTCTTTTTCTCTCTCTGTATCTGTCCATCTTCTCTCTCACTATATCTGCTTCTCTCTTCCTCTTTTTCTTCCTTCTCTCTCCCTCTTTCCCTCCCTCCTTCTCTTTCTCCCTCTCCTTTCTCTCTTTCTTTGTTTCTGTCTCCCTTCTTAATACTCTGTCTCTCTTTGTCTCTTGCTGTCTCTGTCACTTCCCCCTTTCCTTCCTTCCTTTTTCTCTCTCTCCCTTATTCCCTTCTTCCTTCTTTCTTTATCCCTGCCCTCTTTTTCTCTCCCTAATTCTGTCTCTGCCTTTGCCACCTCCTCAGAGGAGCATTGCCCTGGCTATTGTTACCTCCCAGAATCCCAGAGTCCTGGGTTGCTTTTCACATTACTTTCCAGTTCCATCTCCTACCTTAGTCACTTAATCCTGTTTGCCTCAGTTTCTGCATCTGTAAAATGAGCTGGAAAAGGAAATGGCAAACCACTCTAGTAGCTTTACCAAGAAAACCCCCAATGGGATCAGACATGACTGAAAAAAATGACTGAACAACAATAACAAAATACCCCTACTTGGTCTTTCCCTCCCTCCCCTTCAGATATAAAGATCAGAGGAGATGAGGAAGTGTTTTAAACTGACAATAACAAGGATCAGATTGGCAGCTTCTCCTTGCCTTACAGTCTGAAAGAGCTATCTAGCATATTGAATGCTTAAAAGTCACGTAACTGTATCAGAAACAGAACTGGAACCCAGGTCCTTCTGACTCCAAAGTCAGGTCTCTAACCATTATGCCCATGAGGCTTCTCACAAACATTACACAAACAAAACATTTCACAGCTGGAAAATAAAAAGAATGTTTCCTGTCATGATAAAGCTGAATCTAGGGAGGCTGAATAATTTCTCCAAGGTCACATAGTATTGAATCTGAAACTAGAACACATTTTAACTCCCATGAGATTCCACAGAGAAGTTCCTAGAATATTACCCCTGTGACCTCTGACAGTGCTGTTTGATGTGTCTGCCATAGGACACAGCTTTTTAAAAAACCAAATCATAAGACTTTATATTAATTTCTTTTAAATTTCCACTTATTTGTTTGTGCCCAATGTTCTAGCCATGCCAATGCTTTGTTCTGATCTAAATCAGCTACACCCGCAGCACTTTCCTAGTTGAATTAATATGCCCAGAAAAGGGGATAAGGTCACCCTGGCATGACCCATCTTTGATGGATGCATCTTGGCTCTTTGTGATCCCATTTGCTTTTCTAAGATAGTAATTGATTATGCCATTAAGGATATGAACTAGACATTTGTGAATATACCCTTTCTAGTCATTTAAGGAGTAGAGGAGGGACAGGATTTGCTGCTCACTTAGACTAGGCCTGCACTGCTTTAAAAGGCTTGATTAATTAAGTTCCTGACCTGGCTTTATAATGTGACCTTGAGTGCTTTCTTTGCCACCTGTATTTAATATTTTAGGTCCTTTCTGCCCAGGCAGGGTTCTTTGATATGGCTTGACTCATCAGATTCAATAATAAACATTTCAATCAATTAATATTTATTTTGAGGTTATGATGGGCAAGAACCATAATTAACCACACCATGGTGGCTCAGAGCAAAAAGCCAGATCTTTCCTCTTCCACCTGACTGTAAATTCCCTCTTTGGATAAATCCCCTGTGAAGGAAGTGTAAAATTATTGAAAAATCAGAGGCCATGTGTTTTGGCAGAAGTGGACAAACACGCCATTTCTCAGACCCTTTGGTCTGGCATATTGAATAAGGGCATTAGATTTGAAGTGAAAAAGACCTGTGTCCGGATCCTGTCTCAGACACTTACTACCTATATGACCTTGGGCAAGTAACTGACCTTTTCTGTGCTTTAGTTTCTCCATCTGTAAGATAATGGGGAAGAGGGGCTGGACTCAATGATTTCTAAGCTCCCTTTCTGCTCAAAAACCTCTCCTCCTCTGGTATCTTGGTTTGTTTGGCTCAGTTGTTTCCCCCCTCTTTTTGATTCTTTGTTATAAGGAATAGCTCTCTGGAAAGAAAAGGAGGGAGGGAAATGAAGGCTTTACTAAAATAAAAAACATCGTTAAACATCTATTTAAAAAAATAAGAATTAGTGACTTCTCAGATGTCATCTAACCCTGCTCATCTGTGATTAGATGACCCCTGCCATGAAGGCAAAGTTCCAATAGAGTAGGAATTCTGATTCAGCTTGTCTTTGTACCTCCCTATGCCTAGAATGGTGCCTGGCACATTGTCAACACAGTACACAGTTTTGAATTGAATTCCTGAATTTCTGGCATTTTTCTTTCACTCATTTCACATTCCTCTATTGTTACAGCCTTATCAACTTTGTCAACATATTCATAGGGGCTGCTTGGATGGTCTCAGTGGAGTGACAGCCTATTGGAAATCTGAAGTTGAAATCATTATTTTGCCTCTTCCCCAAGTTCCCGGCAGCCACCATCCTCTTCCTGAGAAACAGACATTGCATTGAAAAAAAAACAACAGTTGAAGGGGAATGGCCATTTGGGGAGCCAGGGCTGATTTTCAAGGCATCTTCTTTAGTTCTCCCTGATCTGGTGGCTGTCTCCATGGAGACGACCACAAGAGGAACGGCCCACAGCTTTCATGACAAAAGACATCTTGTCATTTGAAAAGCCTTAGTGTGAGCATGGTCAGTGCCTAGTGAACAATAGAACCTGCAGAAACTCGGGCTAATAAAACTATTACTGCCTCAACTCCCACCATCTCTCTCTCTCTCTCTCTCTCTCTCTCTCTCTCTCTCTCTCTCTCTCTCTCTCTCTCTTTTTCCTACTAAAAAAGGTTTTGCAAGGGATTATCAGCTTTCAGATTCTGTAACAGTATTAAGCAAGCCAAGACACCCTAACAATAGGTCTGAGAAAGGCAGCATTCCAGAGTGAGAAGAATGCTGCCCTTGAGGTCTGAAAGCCTTGGGTCCAAAACCCAAACACCTTTACTTACTGGTTGGGCAATCTTGGCCTTGACCTCGACCCTTACTGTTTCTGAGCCTCAGTTTCCTCACCTCCAATTTGGAAATAATATTTTTACTACCTATGTCACATAAGTGTGGTGAGGAGAGTGATGGAATAAGAATAAACATCTTTAATATTTAAGGTTCACTAAGTGCTTTACATACATTATTTCATTTGTTTCTCACAACAACCCAAGTGAGGAAACTGACATCGACAGAAAGTAGGTGTCTTGCTGACAGCCCCTTAGCCAGTTAGTATCTGGGTCAAAATTTGAAGTAAGATTTCCCACTCTATGAGTCCATCCCTCTCCACTACACCATCTTGCCTGGCCATAAGCACATAAATGTGTGTAATTATCATGACAATGAGAATACAATAGAACACAAGAACAAAAACTATCCCGAAGGACAGAACTTAAATGCATTATGAAATTAGCAATTTTCAATAAGCTTTAGTGATATTCTCATTCTTTCTGTGGGAACAGTAGAAAGAGGCTGAAAATCCTGGTAAAGGACCACTCTTTGGGGAATTGATTTATGGGATGTGATTAAGGTGGGACATTTGTGGTCCCCGTCATTAAAGAGGCTCCAAAAACCCCCAATAGGTAGCACTACAACTAGAGTGGGATGGTCAGCACTTTCTTACAGGGCACTGAAATTTAGAGGGGTGAGAATTCAGTGGCTGGACTCCTTAAGTAGCTACAGTAACTAAGCTCCCTCCACTCAAGTGGATTTGAGCTAATGACTTCTTTTATTAACATTATTTTGATTTTTATCATGAGAGGCAGTGTGGGGATATATGCACAACATTTGACTTGGAGGCAAGAAGATGCTTAAACTCCTAAGCTCTGTGATTCTGGGCTAGTTTCTTAACCTCATATCTAAAAGGAGGACTCACTGATCTCTAATGGCTTTTCCAGGTCTAAATCTGTCTACCAGAGGCCCCATGATTTGGCAGGAAGGTAGGGTATGTGAAGGAAGCAAATAAAACCAATTGTCTGAAAGGCACAGAGAAGCAAAATTTCCAATCTAGCTTGGAATTGGAGGTAACAGCAATGGTTATTCTCATTTTATAAATGGGGAAACTGAGGCTCAGATGGGTTAAATGACACTGTCACAGAACTAGTAAGCGGAGGCTTTGAACTCAGGTCTTCCTGATTCCAAGTCTAAACGTCATCCCCTAGACCAGACAGCATCCCACGTAACATAGCTTTAGAAGGTAAAATATCAGTATCAGATCCTTTAAAGAAAGAATTTGCTCCCTGAAGGTAAAATGTTTCTTTTTATAGACAGAATGTGTCAGATTGGGAGTCCAAGTTTCAAGGTATTATGCACATTTCAATGTGCTAATTGCACAGTCCTCAGGATAAGACTATTTCAAGGAAGGCAGTGCTCTTAGGCAAAGTGATTTCTGGGTCCTTCCTTTTGTCTTTGGAGCAAGGATGTCCAAGGGGACTGGGGTGCTGCTTAAAAGACATTTCTCTGTCATTCATTTGGTTTTGTATGGCTGTACCACCTGCTACCACCGAGAAAGAAAACATCTCATTAGACATTTTCAAAAGCCCTCTAGAGCCTCCTTAGAAATAATGGGGCTAGTCTGAACAAAGAATTTAGGAGTGAAAAAGCCTGGCCAAGCCTGGCAATGTGCCCTTTTGGTGACTTTTCATCATGCAAGACGGAGAGTTTACCTTAATAGAGAGACCCAAGCATCACATAGTGTCAGTAGTAGGCTGACATCTGGAGAGATAAATACTTTCTCCAATGAAGCTTGGCCCCTCATATATGCATGGATAGGAAGAAAGTCAGTTCTCTCAGTTCTAAAATTGCTGTCCTTTAGCCAGTCTCATACTGGAGTCAATGACCAGAGTGGAGCAAGCATTTTAATCAATCATCTTTTAAAGAGTCGCACATAGAACTAATAGCAAGTCTGTGCCAGTCCTCTTGACCTATGTCTTGCCATTGGACTCCAACAACTCTGGAGGAGAGAGTGAGGCTGTTGACTTTGCTCAGTCCTGCCTCACTTAAATCCAATTCACTTGCAAGTCAAAACATCATCCTTCTGATGCCATTGGTCCTCTTTGAGAATGAAGGATGAACAGCCAACAACAACAATAGTTACCATTTCTATAGTGCTGGAAGGTTCGCATCTGATCATTTTACATCTGTGGCTTCCATTGATCAGTCAACAGGAATTTATCGAGCCTCTAGTGTACTGTCAAGAATATGGTTGGTGCTCAATAAGTGCTTATTGATTGACTGATTAAGCACCTATTATATGCCTAGCACTGGGTTAGGTAGTGGGGGTACAAAGATAAATTGAAAATAGTCCCTGCTTCCTATCCAATCAACAAACATCTCTTTGAGCACCTACTATACACCAGAGGTGGCACTAAATGTTGGGGATGCAAAGAAAGAAAGGCTAAAACATCCTCTGTCCTCAAAGACCTCGAATTCTATTGTGGGAGACAATATGTAATTAACTAGGAATATACAAGGGAAGGCACTAGTAATAGAAACCTGGAAAGGTCTCGTGCAGAAAGTGGCATTTTGCTTAAGCTTAAACTTAGGGAAACTCACACTTTACTTATATTATTTCATTTGGTCATAGGATCAGAGATCTAGAAAAGAGACCTTGGAGCCCATCAAAGGTTGCTTTCTCCCCATTTTATGGATGAGGAAACTGAAGTCTAGGGAGGGTTAGGTAAATTGTCCAAGGTCACATCAGAAATAGCAGTATTGGAACCCAGGTCTTATAATTCCAGAGCCAGGCCTCTTTTCACTGTACTACAGCCTTGTGAGATAGATAATGAAAATATTACTGGGTCCATTTTTACAGATGAGAAAACAAGGTATCTCTGGGAGTTTAAGTGGCTTGCTCAAGGTAACATAGCTAAAAAGTAGTAGGGAGTGGAGGCCT
This sequence comes from Pseudochirops cupreus, assembly GCA_028627135.1. Lineage (NCBI taxonomy): Eukaryota > Metazoa > Chordata > Mammalia > Diprotodontia > Pseudocheiridae > Pseudochirops > Pseudochirops cupreus. Next base: position 402,644,180 of record CM053583.1, on the reverse strand, counting down.
CAAATATAAGTCTTCTGATGTCAGGTTGAGTGTCCTTTTCACTCCTCAGCACTGCCTAATTTTGAAGTTATTCTAATCTGAAAAATCTCTAGGGATTGTGATTTTATGAGCTTCTGTTGTAGCCTTATTAGGGTGGTCTTAATTAAATCTAACTTTAATCTCTCCTACTTGAAATAACCTCTTTTCCACATTGTAACTTGAAGATAATGAAGCCACTTCTCCACTTTCTGTTCTGTTCCACATTTTTAAATCAGTGATTTAGATAAAGACATAAATGACATGTTTCTCAAGTCTGTTAGGACAGGAAACTGGGAAGGACAGATCATGGATGCCCCAAAGGACAGAGTCAAGACTTAAAGACTTTGGCTGGCTACATGGATGGGTCTAATCCAATGAGATGAATATGAACAGGGAGGGGTAGATGTAAAGTCTTGCACTTGTGGGTGTATAAGATGGGGAAGGTATGGTTAGAAAACATAAAATATGAAAAGGACATGAGGGTTCTAGCAGACCATGAACTTGAGTCAACCACATAATCCAGAGATCACAAAAGCTTATGTGCATGAATGGCTCTCAAGGAGCTTGTATTCTCGAAGATGTATTTAGGAAGCATCATGGCTAGATCTGGGAAGGTGGTGGTCCCGTAATACTTTCCTCTTGTTAGGTCACAGATGGAGAATTAGGTCCCGATAAGGAAGTCATGTTGTTGTTGTTGGGTCACTTCAGTGGAAGCCTTGTTTAGGAAGAAAATTTGCTAGATGGAGTTTCTCTAGGATAGGATGATTAGGATGGAAAGAAAACTTGAATCCATGTCACATAAAGAACTAAGAAACTTTAGCATCGAGGAGAGAAGTCAGGGAAAACAGGCCAGCTAACTTGTTTGGGGAAAGGGATTAAGAGTGGCCAAACCCTATGGACTCACCAAGTTCATTCTCTCAACGTTGAGACTTCTCTAATTCAAAGAAAGGGCCTTTTGTGTCTCTAAGGTACTGGTCCTTTACACCATTTTTCTAGCTCTGAGAATCCCAGTTTTTCCATCCTTGCAGAAAGTCCATCGTGAGTGATTTCCAAGCCAATAAATACTCAGCTGCTAAAGAACTGCAGACAACCCCTGCAGTGTGCAGTCAGGGTATTCTGGCAGAGCTATAAGTCTACCAAGCTCCATGGGCTCGTTCTCCCTTAGCCTGGAGGAGACCCTTGCTGTTAATCTGCCCGCAAGTAGACACTTTGGTGGCTGAATTACATGCCTGCCTTCCTGCTGCCTTTGGCAAGACAGGAAATTTGTATTCTGTTTGCTATGGATTTTTGTTTTAGAACCGAAGGAGAGATGTCTTTCCAGCTTCAGTCATTTGTCTCATCATAGAATTATAAAATGTTAGTCAGTCAACAAAGTTATTTATCCATGACTGTGCCATTAAGAAAACCCAAAACACTTTCTTCAGATGCCCAGGGTTTAGCAAAATGCCTAGCACACAATCAGCCTTAATAAATGCTTGTTGATTGACTATATGTCAGTCCCACTGATGGGATCTGAGAGATCATCTAACTCTACCTTCCCCTAGCCTATGAGCTTCCTGAGGGCAAGAATGATATCTCATAGGTAGGTATCTTTGTGTGTCTTCCTGTGCTTATAAGAGTATGCTGCTCACTAGACCCTAGAATTTCTCAGTTGTTAAGCATATATTTTGTGTCCAGGGCTAGAAAAAAATTCATCAGGGCCCTGATATGATGACCATAGATTCTCAGACTTAGAGTTGGGAAGTGTATCTTAGAACAGATGAACGTTACAAATGAGAAAATGGAGGCCCAGACAAGAAAAATAGGTTTTCTAGGGTAACAGAGTTGGGGTGGTGTCCTAGTCAGATGGCCCTTAGGACTCTCAGTCCATCTGAAGCGCTCTCTATTTTAGCTTCAAAGTGTGGTCATCTGCCTTTGTCAGGCAGACTCACAGCCCACTTCTTTTTTGGTAAATTTCCTATGTTCCTTTAATAATCAAGATTTGAAAACACTTGGAAACTTTTTCTACATAGCAAATATCAGACAGGCAATGGTTTAATCAGTTACTAGGAGAAAGACTAAATCTCTAGTTCCAATTAACTTTGATAAGACAGACATCAGAGCACCCTCATCTAACTTATCAATTGTACTAGAGCTTGTAGGCTGGGCATCCCTGAGAAAATCAAGATGGCAGCCTTAAAACAGACAGGGACTGAAACAATGCCTCCAGATGGGATCAGATTAGCAATTCTCAATCTACATATAAAAGTAGCACCTGCTAGGAGGCCCCAGAGCAGAGCCTAAAGGAGCTTTAAAATCCAAGGTTGTTGAAAACTCGAGAAAACCTGCCTGGGAAATGAGCTCTCTGTTTTTACTTTTTGTTTGATCCTTTGCCAAACCAGCAAACCTAGAAAGAGCCTAATTAAAGTTAATGAGAAATAATCTCCCTTTTGAAGTCTCTTTAATTTGCTTTTTCTTTATAGGGCACAGGCAGTGTGTGTGTGTGTGTGTGTGTGTGTGTGTGTGTGTGTGTGTGTGTGTGTGTGTGTGTGTGTGTGTGTGTGTGGTATTATTATTTTATTTTTCCTCTTTGGTGGCGTCAGATATTATACACCTACATAAAACTTCCTGAAAACAATTTCTCTGAGAGTGAAGCTTTATTTTTGTATAATGGTCATTTGTGAAAAATAAATCAGACCAATCTATTCTTTGACAGAGTGAGAATAAATTAGATTAAATTAGGTATTAAGGCAGCATGGTGCAGAGGAAAGGATGCTAGGTTCAGAATTGGAGTCCCTGAGTTTCAATGCCAGTTCTGTTGCTTATGCCCTGTGTGACCTTGGGGAAGTCACTTAGTTTCTTCATCTATAAAACAAAGCAGGCAGAGTGAATAGACTTTAAGGAGATTCATACCTTTAAAACTAAGATCAGATAATAGGTCTTACAGATGGTATGCAAGAAAAAGCCCTGCTGCTTGCACCTTTCTCCCTTCCAGGAATAATGTCCTCCTCACATAGACTTCCCAAGACCATGGCTTGGGGAAATTAATAGACTCAACTTTGACACTCTGCCTTGGGGAGGAGCTATCCTGATTGGTGGATAAAGGAGTGAAAATTTACCTAGCTCAGTATATTTGTCTGGCCCCAGGTCATGTTTCATATCCCATCCAGCCATTTATAACAAACTGGGATCTATCCACTATCCATCTTAGACATTTTCCCATCTATACTGTCATTGTGCTTGCTTGCCCACGGGCTCACATATGCACATGCAAAGACACATGAATATACCCCCCCCCCCCAAATCTATATCCACATCTGCACACATACACCCATATCCACACCCACACCCATACCCAAACCACTCTACCTCTTGCTTTTGCTTTGGTGATAATTAATCATTGATCCTAGCAAGGAACAATGTGACCATTAGCTGTCCTATGGTTCCACTCTCCATCCCTGTGACTTCCTAGACTGCAGCTCACTCTCTGAATCCTAGTACCTCTATGTATGTTGTATTTCTCTGTTGGCTAACATAAGGACTCATCTGACAGGCATGCAGCATTTGAATATGGAACTTGGTAGGACTAATGTTATGGAGGAATCATCCACAAAGATCAAGATGCTGTAAGGTAGAGAGTATCTCCAAAGTATTTGAGAACAATGTTTGTTTGTTCTTGTTATAGCTTTAAAGTAAATGTCCCTTTGTAAAAGCTCATTAACATTAAAGGATCAAATGGAATTAGGATATTACTCACTGATGCCTCACAGCTAGCGAAAACAACAAGGCCAGTGGGGCTTGAGTAGAAAAGAAATCTCCTCAAAGTACCCTTGACTCCAGTGGGGCATATATAGCCTGCCTACTTCTGGGACAACAGCCTGATTTTAGTTCAGTATAACCCTCCTTGTGACAAGGTTGAAAAAACCAGTTTGATTCCACTTTCCCACATGCACAACTGATAGGAGGATCACAATGATCACATTAAAGGAGGAGTCATTAGTGACACTGACACATAATTGGATTCATAGTGGTTACTCCTGGTGAAGAACAAGCATCACATTGGGATGGTTGGAGAACAATGTCAGAATCCAGGGTTTTCCTGATCTATGTTTGGTATTCTTTCCTTCATTCATCTTAAAAATGGAAAGGCAATGATTAAATAAACCAGAGGCTCACAGGGCATTTGAAGGACTCATTTAGTCTACCCCTTTGCCTTCAAGCACATTCAACCATGTCCATTCTGTGCTCTAGAATATCCAGTGGCTCCCTATTACTTATGTGACCAAATATGGACTCCTCCAGCTGACATTTAAAGACTTTCACAAATTGATTTCTGCCTAATTCACATTATGTCCTGCCATGTGCATTACTGTCCAGCCAAACTGACCTCTTTACTGCTCATTCCATCTTCCATTTGCAAACCTTTACCTATGTTTTCTCTCATGCCCAGAATGAATTCCCTTCTCATTCTTGTCACATTAGATTCAAGACAGACACTTCCTTATGCCTTTCCAGAAAATCAGAACATTTCCCCCTTTTGTTCATGTTTTCCCATTCAGAGACATTAGGTCTTTCATGGTGGGCTTTATTCAGGAGGTAGCACCTGAGATGTGTTTGAAACAAAGGAAAGAAATCTACACAGCAGAGGTGAGGAGGGAGTCCGTTCACACCTTATCATGTTTTGGCCTCATACCAACACTATGAGGTGAGCATGGATTATTCCTATCTTGTACATGAGGATGCTGGGGGAGAGGAGATGGACTAGGAAAGAAAATGTGGCCAACCAGAACCCCAAGCATCTCACTATAGCATAGACGAGGCACTTCTACGTGGGAGGTCTGTACTAAGCACAGAGAATACAACAAAAGGTCAGGCAGTCCTCCCCTTGGAAGATCACATTCTAAGGATAGAGACAACATGTAAATAAGAAGGTATATAAGAAGGGAAGGGAAGGGAACAATCATTTGTTAAAAGCCAGCTTAAGCACTTTACAAATATTGTATCATTTGGAAATCTTACTTCTGGAACATACTAGTTAATTGAGATGAGAATGGGATGAGAAATCAAATAATGGTTGGGAGTGTGTGCAAGGTTGAATGTGGGGATGGGCGGGAAGGGGCAGAGGCACACAGGGTCATGCCCCTTTACCCACTGCAGAAATACCATAAGGAAACTGGGCAGCTGAAACAAGGGAGATGCTTCTTAGAGTTACAAGGCCAGAAAAAGGTAGTTTATAACTAATCTGATCATTATGTTAAAGATGGCAAACGTTCTAAAATAATCCTGTGGTGGCTGCCCCTTCCTCCTGAAATGTACCTCTTTAATACCTTTGATTGTAATTTTATGGTTCACTGCCCATGAAAGGGCCTGGATGAAACAAAGCATTAATGGCTTCCCTTTGGCAGCTGAAGGAACAGATTGATAAAGCTCCTATATCTATGTGCTGAAGGTTAGAGAGAAAAGGTCCAATTGCCCGGGCCTTGGGAGCACGCTGCCCACCATCTCTCAAATTAGCTATTCCATTACCACTAGCTTATCACCAACAGCAGGTGCAGTTAGCTAGGAATATTAACCAGGTGTTGAAGAAAGAACTGATAAAACCACAAGAAAGACCTTATTGGAGACACAGGAAAATCATTACCCTGGAAAATGAAAACGTGGGCCTCATTGCACCTGTGCTGTCTGCCCCATCTAGGAAGGCCTCTTGTCCTCAGCTACAACAGCAGGCTGAATTTATGTGACAGCTGAACCTCACTCATTCCTACCTTTCTAGCATAAGGAAATTAAAGTATATCCTAGGAGGGGAATAATTCAAAACCACCAGCCTATCAACAATAGTCCTGGAGCTATCTCGTGATTGGAATCATAAAGCATGAAGTTTTATTAGCCAGAATTGCCCCTTATTTCTCTGACTTCTCATATCTTTACTGACCTTTTCAATCACCTGGCAGGGGGTCTACTTTTCCTTTGGATAAAAAATAAAACACTGTGTTGTACTTTGACAAATGCTAGATTTGGAATTGAGGGATGTGAGTTTGAATCCTACTTCTGACACTGATTTCTGGTATAAACCTGGGGTGAGTCACCACACATCCTTGGGGCTCAGTTTCTTTGTTTTAAGGTGAGGATATTGGAGAGATGACCTCCATCGTACCTTCTACCTCTAAATCTCTCGTTTTAGGATTCTGTGAAGAAGTCATTGCCTTGGGGGCAGCTAAGTGGCATAGTGAATAGAGCACCAGCCCTGGAGTCAGGAGAACCTGAGTTCAAATCTGGTCTCAGGCATTTAGCACTTGCTAGCCCTGTGACCTTGGGCAAGTCACTTAACCTCAATTGTCCTGCATTTCCCCCCCAAAAAGCAAAAATAAATAAATAAATAAATAAATAAGGCGTTGCCTTTTTCCTAGAGCTCAAGTCTGGCCATGTTGCACCCCTGTTCCATAAACTCCAGTGACTGCCTATTACCTTCAGGATCAAATCTAAATCCTGCTGGACAATGAAAACTTTTTACAACCTAGACTTTCCCTACTTTCCTATTTTCTTATACTTTACTCTGAGGTCCAATGGCACTGGCCAATTGCCTCACATCCACTCCCCACTTCTGTTTTTCTTTGTCCAAAGACAACACTCATTTGCCAACCTCTGTGAGGTTACAGTGGCTTACTCAATGCTAAAAGTGCTCTCCTTCCTCATTCCCACCTCTTAATTGCCATAGCTTCCTTCCAGACTCAGTGCAACTCTCATTTTTGGCTGAGGACTTTTGACTTTCTAGGTTCCCTTGGATTAGTGACTTCCCCTCCTGAGACATCTTCCCCCTGCTCTGTATATTGCTCAAAAGTACCCAGTCATTTACATGTTGGCTCCGCCAATAATATGGGAGCTCCGTGACGCAGGAACTGGTTTGTTATTGTTTCCTTAGCACATAGTAGGCCCTTAATAAACTTTGACTTTTCAACTGACTTGGGCCAGGCTTTTGTGTCACCTAGATAAATAGCTCTGAGGGTTAGAAGATTCTAGAGGTCTTGGTCTGCTCTAGCCAAATAGCATTAGGATTTGCATGGCATCTAAGAAGGAGAACAGGACTTAGATTCAGGCTTTGAGGCCTCAGTGGTGACTAGGTTAGACCTTACACGAACCATTCTGAGAGTTCTCTGTGGTTTGTGTCCCATTCTGTAAAATGGGGATAATAACATGCTCTATCTTACAGTGCTGTTATGAGAAGAGAATGCAGATGAAGTGGTCAGGAACCTCAAAGTTCTAAAAAAATGTCAATGGTTGTTTTTGCTATTTCAGTAGAAGCATCATCATCATCACAATTTCTCAAACTCAGAAGCTAGGCTATTATCTTTGTGCTAGGCATTAGAGAAGCAAAGACAAAAAAGGAATTGGTTTTTATTCTCATTGCGATTACCTCAATTCTAGCTATTACCTACTACTACTACTACCACCATTACTACTGCTATTACAGCTACTACTACTACTACTACTACTACTACTACCACTATTACTACTGCTATTACTGCTGCTACTGCTACTACTACTACTACTACTACTACTAATTACTACTGTTACTACTACTACTACTATCACCATCACCACTCCCTCCTTTTACTGGGTAGATTTATTAAGTACTTATATGTTGGGCACTGTGTTAGGGATGATATATAATATCAATCCATAAACATTTATTAAATACCTACTAGATGCTAGGTACTAGACACTAGAGATATAAAAAAATGAAATAATCCCTGCCCCTGAGGAGTATACAGTTTATTGGAGAGGCAACATGTATACAGAGAAACAGACAGAAAGTCCTATTAGATGGGAGGGAGATCTGAAAGGGCTTCCCAATGGAAGTAGCCCCTGAGCTGAGCTGAGCTTTGAAAATAGATTCTAAGAGGCAGAAGTGGGCCTGAGAGTATAGTCCTGGTGCAGGGGATGGTCTGTACAAAGGCGCTGAGTTGAGAAATGGCCAGGAGAGTCTGAGGAGCACTGAGGAAATCAGGGTAGCTGGACCCTGGAGAACGTGAACCGCAATAATGGGAAATAGATCTAATCAATCTTCCCAACTCTCACGCTCAGATATGTTTTAATTCTTCGTTGAATCAGATTTCCAGTTTGGAAGGCAGGACATTGAGTTCAACCTGCACCTGAAAAAGCAATCTCAGCTGCAACACACCCAACAGGCAAGTCATCCAGCCTTTGTTTGGAGACCCTCCGTAAAGGAGAGCTCGTCACATCCCAAGGCGCTTTTACTCAGTGCCAACTGTAAGAAAGTTTCCTCCATATAAAGTGATGCCTTCTTTTCATTGGAGTCAATTTTATTTGTGGACCAGGGCAGAGATAGGTTTTGTTTTGTATAGGAGGCCGAAGTATATCTCTTTGCAACTTACCACTCACTGTGCCCAGTTCTGCTCTCTGGAGCCAAGCAGAACCTATCTCCTACCTCTTCCCCATGGCATCCTTTCATACAATGGAAAGCAGCTACCATGACTTCCCCCAACCCCCAAACTTCTCTTTAGGCCAGTGGTTCTCAACCTTCCTAGTGCCACGACCCTTTAATACTCCTATGTGGGTGTATCTGCTTGAGGGCAGACCCACCTGGAGACAGATAGAGGAGCAGTGTCTCAGTTCCTAAGACCATTGGAAATATGTGTTTTCTGATGGTCTTAGGTGACCCCTGTGAAAGGGTTGTTCAACCCCCAAAGGGGTCACGACCCACAGGCTGAGAACTGCTGCTTTAGTCTGTCTCCAATTTCTTCCAAGGAGCCCATTCTAGGGCAGCAACTTATCCTCAGGCTGTTGCTTGAAAAGCACCCCACCCTCCTTTCAAAACAGCTCACTGGGGAATTTCTCAGGAGATGCTTGCCCTTCCTCCTCACTTTCGTGTTTTGATGGACAAAAATGTATCAGTTGTTCAAGAGGCAATAGATCAATTATTAATAGGACTTTTCTGGAAGCCATTGTTCACCAGACATACACCATCTGTTATAGCCTATGAGACCAACCTACATGGGCTACAGTTCATTGAAGAACTTCCCAAAGCAATAAGTTTTGAATTCTGGGGAATCAATGCAGAAATTAAATGACAACTTGAATTAGCCAGTGTAAGGCAGAAGAGTAGAAGGCAACAACCATAGCTAGTCTATAAATATACATATACATATACATATACATATACATATACATATACATATACATATACATACACACATACACATATACATAACATGTATTTATATATGCCTATACACGTATAAATATATGTGCATATATAGAACTATATACACATATATATATTTGGTATACATACACATATGTGTATGTGTTCACACATATCTGTGTCTAGCCACACAATGCACATATGTATTCATACATGCATATATAAACATCTATACATTTCTATGTAATGTTCATAAGGTGTTTTACTAAAATGTCATCTCATTTTATATTTGCAACAAACCTTGGAGAAAGGTGCTATTATTATCCTATTTTTACAGATGAAATTGACTCTAGTTTGTTGCTCTCTCCCACCCACACTGGCACCCCTTTACATGGACCTGTGATTTTTATCAGTATGGGGTAAATCTTGACTTGGAAACTCTTTTCTCCAATGCAGATCAGCAATGCATCTGTAACTTAAGTTTCAAAGAATTGCCTGGGGGTCCCTGACAGGTTCAGAGACTTGACCATGGCCACACTGGTCCTCCATTGATTACACTGTATTATTTGCCTTTAAAGTTGTTGTAAATTCAAATCTTAGGAGAGTTTTGCAGAGTGTAAAGGGCACAGTCTTTGGAATCAAAGGCCTTGGGTTTGAAGTCCACTCCTGACACTTCCCACCTGGGTCATCTTGGACAAATCACTTCACCTCCATGGGTCTCAGTTTCCTTATCTGTAAAGTGAGGGAGTTAGACTCCCTGGTCTCTGAGACCCCTTACAGCTCTAGAGCTATGACTAAGATCTTTAGAATTTCAGGTGGAAAACAACAACAATGACAAAGAGCATTTTGTCCAAGCAAGACAGAAATCTTTCACTTGCCTTTACTACTGCATCAGCATTTTTTTGGGGCTGGATAACTCCTCTGTGACCATGTAGTAGGCTAAGGGTTGACTGCAAGAATGGATGTGTTTCAATCTACAACTTTGAGTCCATAATAACAGTATAACTGAGGGAGTCATGCTTTACCCTGACAATAACAGAGAGACTGTGGGCCTATGGGCAAAGAGTAACCAAATGAGTCAACATCCATCTATCATAGGCTGCCTAACTTGATGGCCCTTCTGGAGCAAGGGGAGAAAGAGGTTTGTCAAAGAAGAAAAGGTGCAGGAGAAAGGAAGCAGGGTTGTAATAGGAACATCTAGTATTCACACGGTGCTTTAAGATTTGCATTGTGTTCTGCAAACATAATCTCATTTGATTATAACAACAACCCTGAGAAGTAGGGGTTATTATTATCTTCATTACATGGACAAGGAAACTGAGGCAGACAAGTTAACTTGTCCAGCTAGTAAGTGTGTGAGGTGGGATATGAACTCAGGTCTTCCTGACTCTGAGTTCTGTGCTCCAAGTCATGTGTCACATAACTGCTGCAATGGGAAAAAAAGCATTGAAAATAGAGTAAGAAGATCAGTTCAAATAGTACCTTGGACAATACTTGTATGTCAATGGGTATGCCATTTAACTATCCTGGGCCTCAATTTCCTGTCCGGAAAACAAAAACAATGAGGGGGTTGGACTAGATGGCCTCTGAGGTCCATAGACTTGGGAAGGAAGAGAAAGCAGCAATAGAGCTGGGATGTAGAGTGTATATATGAAGGATACAAGCCTGGAGCGATAGGTGGGAACTAAAGAGAAAGGGTTTTGAATACCATAAGGGAAAACTTTCTTTGATCCAAGGAATAATAGGGAGGCAGGGAAGTGACATGGTTGGTCCCATTCTTTAAGAATATTATTTGGACAGTTGTGTCAAACTGAGGAGTGGAAGGGGGAGAGAGAAGAGGGAAGGAGACTAATTTGATTAGGCTTTGTCTTCACTGGAATCAAAATTGACCTTCAAAGAAGTTTTCTAAGAAAGAAATTGGGCTAATCAATGCTCAGGGCCCTGGTCAAGACCCAGAGAAGCATAGACCAGGAAGGGGTCTCCATTTTACCAACTACAAGCCCAACACATCAGGTTTGCATTTTGATGTTTTTGGCATCATAATTAGGTAACAAAATGTGGTTAATTAGATGAGATATAGAAGATATGTAAAATGGGGATAATTAATTGTTGTTACAAGGATCAAATAAGAATTCGAATAAAGCACTTTGGAAACCATAAAATGTTATATAAATGTGAGCTGTTGTGATGATGATGATGATGATGATGATGATGATGTGGATGAAGGGGCTTGTACAGAACTAGATAACTTTGAGGTCCCCTTCAGATCTGAAATTATGGGATTCTGAGCCAGATCTCTGGCTATCTTCTATTTAAGAGATTCTACTGTACATACTTAGAGAGGATATATTCCATTAAACAACAACAGCAACAACTGAAAACAACAAAAAATGTTTCATGAGGTCAGGTCAATAATCCATCTAAGCTATTAATGTCTCTTTGAGAGTAGCGCTAAAGGACAATTGGGAGGAGGAAAGTCATGGTAGTTTCTTTCCATGCTGTCATTTTCAGATGCTAGGGATATACCCTGAACATCCTTCATTTCCCCCCAATTTTCCCTCACTGATTATCTGAAACCTATGGACAACAAGCCTGAAGTAATGACTCTGTGTCACAGCCCTTGCGTGTTTCTGTTTAATCCGTGTTTTCACTCACTCTTCTTACCACTCTCGACTGAAGGGAAAAAGGATTATTTAGGGAAAAAGAGACATATTAATCAAATCACCAAATTCTTTTTCATTGGTATCTTTTCCATCTCATAGGAAAGATAATGAAAAAGAAAAAAAGGAAATGAATTCTACATTTCACTTTGTTTTTATGAGGGGAGAATGAGAAAGACGGCCTTGACATATAATGCCCCTGTCTCAAAAGATGCATGAAGCTGAATTAAGACCAAAACTATAGTGGCACATCAATGGATTCATCCCAATGATGTTAAGATCTGAGGAAAAATAGAGATTGGGACAAAATCTATCTGTACATGTAACAAATCATTGTAAGAAGAAGAAAAAGTAGCCTGCCAAATTATTTTATTGCTCCCATGGTGAGAACATTTGAATATCTCAGTCTTTACGTCAATGGTAAAATAGTGGTCTGCAATCTTTTTCAGAATTTTGACATTCCATTGGCTAGATTTTGTGATGTAGCCTCATCCCATGAAATACTCGATGATTGCAATAATTCCAATGAAGACAACTCCAAAGGACAACAGAGTATAGAGCAAATGCTGGTATCAATAGCGAATTTGTGCTAGAATACGTTTTCTCTTCTCAGTAGAAAGGTAGACTATGGGAACAGAATGTTGTATACTCTTTTTAAGTTTCAGAATCATATATTTTTACTTAACTGTTTCAAAGTTTTTTTTTTTAATAAGGGAGGTTACAGTGAAAGAATTATGGGAATGTGATTGTGGTATTTAAAAGCATTCATAAAACATTTTAAGAAACACCCTCAAATAATAGAGGGAAATCAGTGACAAAAGGTAAGGTCCCGTATACATCAAAATATTTATAGCAGCACTTCTTATAGTAGGAAACAGCTGATTACAAAGCAAATATATATCAACCAAGAAATGACTAAAATCTTGTGATATAGGAGTGTACCAAAATCTTACTTTGCCATAAAAAATGAGGAAAAGGATCAATATAGAGAAGAACCAGGTGATTATATGAGCTGATCCAAAACAAAATAGAACATGGAAAACGACATATACAATGACTACAACTATGTAAATGTAAAGTACAATAAGAAAATAATTCAAACTGAAGGTCTGGGGCCTGGAAGCATATTTCACCCCTGGCGTTGTATAGTTTAGTGGCAAAAACTGATCAGATTAGAACTTATAATGATTTTCAGAAAGCACTGAGACTCAAAGAGATGGCTAGATTGATTTTCACTGATGAACTTGGGGACAGAACATTAATGAATAGTTGAAAACTATTCCATTCTTAGTCACCAATCTTGATCTAGTTAACTGATGGGTGTGGCTAGAGGTGCTGCCTCTGGCCTCCTGAATGGAGTGAACCAAAACAAGAATAATATAATAGGGGTGGCTAGGTGGTGTAGTGAATAGAGCACTGGCTCTGAAGTCAGGAGGACCCAAGTTCAATTCCAGACTCAGATACTTAGCACTTACTAGGCATGTGAGCTTGGACAAGTCACATAACCTCAATTGCCCTGCCTTCCCTCTCCAAAAAGCAAAAACAAAACAAACAAACAAAAAGAATAGTACAACATATTCACACACAGATGCCACCAGAGTGGGCTGGCTGGACCAGGTTGCTGAAATTTAGAGTGTTGACACAATTTGTTATCCTATAGTAATGTAATACCTAGTTAGTAATAATGATCGAGTAGAAATAAGACACTACTAGTTGGCTCCAGGTAAGCCCTTCACAGTCTGGGTACATTTTTTTGCCACTTGCCCTTAGAACAAACATCACTAATTGTGGCTCTGTATTTATACAGCACTTTAAGGTTTATGAAGTAATATATAAGTGGGCTTCTATTTGGAACTGCATCCCTCACTTTGTGGTCACAATCACAATATTTTGACCAAAGGCTTCCAGCATAACATTCCAGCATGGCCATAGACACAGTGTTCTATGATGCAACACTAAGCTAGGCAGCTGGCCATAACCCAAATGGATGCCATTTCTTCTCTCCTGCAGTATCTGAAAGCAACATGAGAGGTCCCAAAGGTGACAATGGGACAGATGAGACATCTTACCTGGCAGGCATTGTACAGGAGCTGGTGTTCAAACTTCTTGATCCCCAGAATGTTCTGAAACATCTCATAGAGCTGCTCTTTGCTTAGGATTAGCTCAGAGGCTGCACTGGCAGTCATTCTGGCCTGTTGCTTCCGGGGGTCTTCCTCTCCACGGTAAATAGCATCAAATTTAGCCATCCAGGAGCTTAACACTGTCTCCTTGCTAAGGCCATCAATCTCTGGAAGGCTACGAACCCTCTTTTCTATGTGCTTCTTGAAGACCTCCCTGGAGTCATTGGCTGAGCACCCACCACTCTGTACCATTCGGGCCACCCGGTCACTTTTAAGAAATACCTAGTAGGGAAGGAAAGAAAGCAAATATTTAATTAGAATTCCATCATGCCCTTAGAGGACTACTTTTGTCACCCTTGTTCAAAAGGAGAAAGACCTTTGTTTCTCCATTCTAGCCTTGGGCCTCAAGCCCAAACTTTATTTTTCATACATTTCATTATCTACCTGTTACATATGCAAAATGGATCTGGAGTATATGGCAAACCAGGAAGCATCTTAGGAGGAAATATCTGATGCTAACTATCACAATCATACCTCTGAAGGTACAAAATGTTCTTCAGGAGACCAGTTTAAACGTGAACTCCTCCAGAAAGGTTCAGCATATACTCACTACTGTACATGAGCATATGAACTTGTCTTAGCTTCAGCCTATCATTTTCTCACCAAGCATACTTCTAAGGTAAGAGTTCTTAACTTCTGTTGTAGCAAGGACACCTTTGACGTCTGATGAAGCCTATGGAATCCTTCTCAGAATAATGTCTTTAAATGAATTTAAAAATTGTATTACAAAGGAAACCAATTATGTTGAAATAACATCACCAAAATATAGTACATTCCAAAAGTCTTAGTGTAGTATTCAACTATTAAAATTGGGAATATCTTGTATTAAAAAAAAAAGTCAATAGACTGTGGGTTAAGAATGCTGACGTTAGGAAATTAGGAGGTACTGGCTCATCATTGGTTTCATTTTCCCATGCATAAAAATATTGCTCTAAGTAGCTGATCTAAAGACCAGGGGTTGAAATATGTGAGAATGTCAGGTTTTATCTCTTTCTGACTTTGGAGTTTGATATTAAATCAGTTACAGAGAAGGACCATAGTGTGAATCCCCAGTGAGCCATCTTCAGTTTGTATAGCCTAAGGTTTCACTGGAAGAGCTTTAGCCCCCAACACAAGTGGATTCTCCATCTAACAATCACAAAACACATTGCACACCCCAGGCCTTTTGGCAGATGCTTTTAGAACTAAGGATTGAATGGAGACAGAAAAATAAGGAAGAAGGAAAAACTTAGAAAGGGGATTTTCTTCTGTCTTCCTTAGAGACTGTCTCCAAGCTGAGATTAAAACCTCCCTCAGACACTCACTAGCCATGTGACCCTGGGTAAGTTGCTTGACGTCTCTAAACCTGTTTACTCATTTATAAACATGAAAGGGTTGGACTCAATGTCTAAGGTTCTTTCGAGTTCTAAATCTATGATCTTTCCTTCTTTTTGTTGATCTTTTCTGTTATTGACCTCTCAGTAAGGTCTAGGTAATCTAGATCTTGAAATTGTGGTTTGACTGAAAACAGAGGAAAGGTCTGTCTGATACCAGGACTTGTGTCAAGTCAAGTCTACAAGCCTTTATTAAATGCCAACTGTTTGTCAGGCTCTTGCTAAGTGTTGGGATATGTAGAGGGTAAGTTGGGAATAATCAACAAAGGGAAGGTACTAGTATTAAGGCAGCAGTTCTCAACCTGTGGGTTGTGACCCTTTCACAGGGGTCACAGGGGTCGCCTAAGACCATCGGAAAACACATATTTCCTATGGTCTTTAGGAACCGAGACACTTCTCCTCTATCTGTCTCCAGGCAGGTCAGCCCACATGCAGATACTCTCACATACAAGTATTAAAGGGTCAAGGAATTAGGAAGGTTGGGAACCACTGGATTAAGGGGATAGGGTGTCAGGAAAGATGTTTTGTAGAAGGGAGGATTTTAACTTAGACTTAAAAGAAAATAAGAAAGCTAAGAGGTAGAAATTAGGAGGGAGAAGGCATGGGGGATAGCCAGTGAAAATGTCTAGAGTTAGGAAATGGACTATCTTGTTCAAGAACAGTGAGTAGGCCAGTGTCTGTCACTGGACCCCATGATACAGGGATCAGGGGAAAAGAGGGATGGTAAAGTACATGAAAACTAAAAAGGGGGGGGGCTAGATTATGAAGGCCTTTATAGAGGCCTTCATATATATAGAAGGCCTATATATATAGAAAAGTCAAACAGAGGGCTTGATTCTAGAATCAATAGGGAGTCACTAGAGTTGGTTGGATAAAGAGGTAATATGATCAGATTTGCCCTTTGAGAAGATCAATTTGACAAGTGAGTACAGGATGGAATAGAGTGAGGAGGGACTTGAAAAGGGGAAACAAACCAGCAAGTTAAAGCAAGAGATAAGACATGAGGTGATAAAGGCCTGTAATAGGGTGGAGGTAGTGTCAGAAGAGAGATGTGAGAGATTCTACAGAGGTAGAATCAACAGGCCTTGAGGTCTATGAGCCATCCAGTTTGAGATGTCCAATAAGCAGTTGGAAGCACCAAACTACAGATCAGAGGAGAGGTTAGAGCTGAACAAATAGATCTGAGAATCCTCTGCAGACACAACTGAGTCAACAGGAGCTGATAAGATCATCAAGTGTAATAATATAAAGGGAGAAGAGAGAAAAGCCCAGGATTTCCATGGGGAAACCTAAGGTTATCTGGTGTGAATTGGATCAAGGTCTAGTGAAGGAGACTGAGCAAGACCATTCACAGACCTAGGAGGGGAATCAGGAAACAGTATAGTCACAGAAATGAAGACAGAGTAGAACATCAAGGAGAAGGTGATTGATCAGTTCAAAGGCTGCAGAGAGGTCAAGATGGATGAGAATTGAAAAGACGTCATTAGGGTTAACAATTAAGAGACCATTGGTAACTTCAGAGAGAGGTTTAAAAGAGTTAAGATGAGAGTAAGAGGAAAGGAAGTGGAGGTGCCTATTATAGCCAGCCTTCTCAATGAGTTTAGTCACAAAAGGTGAGAGAGAGAGAGGGCGAGAGAGAGAGAGAGAGAGAGAGAGAGAGAGAGAGAGAGAGAGAGAGAGATGCCACGCCAGCTAGTGGTGGTTTGTTTGAGGGAGATATGTGAAGGCAACATGGATGGTAGATGTGATCCAAGGAGCAGAGATAAGGATGCCCTTTAAAAAACACATGCACATCTGAGTTGTAGCCACATTAGTTTGAGACACATATGCAACAATTAGTCAGGATGAGAAGAATTTCAAGAACAGAGACTAAGGTAACAAAGGACTGAGGGAAATGGGAAAGATGAAGTATCAGGAAGAGACCAAACAGCCAACAGGAGAGAATTTGGTAGTAGGGAATTAATTTGCTAGTTCTGTCATCTACTTTGGGTCTTTGAACTCTCAGACAGTGAGTGGTGTCTGTGCTATCCTCATGTAGTAATGAATATGATGAATATATACTAATACCTTTCTGTTTTCTTTCTCAAACAACCCTCAAAAGCCATTTATTCTGGGTGAATAAACCTGGAGACTTAGACCCCAGGCAGAGGCCCCACCCGAGTCATAAATCCACTGTACTCACTTGTCAGTTTCCAGGCAGATCATAAATAAGGGAAGACACACGCGCACACACACACAGACACGTATATATACATATACAGATAAACACATACACATGTATATATGTGTACACACATGTCCACATGGGTACATGCACATACACACACAGAGGAATTATGGAGGATAGTCAATTCAGTTCCTCCAACCTATCAATCAATGCTGCCCTTCATCAACAGCTGTGAAATGAGGGAGGAGTATAGATTTTATTGAATAGGAGGAGATGAGATAAAAAAAGGGCTGTCATTATCTTAGAAAAAGCCTGGCTGTCAGTGATCTTGTAGGAATGATGATGAAGGGGAGAAGAGTGGATAGACTGGCGTTGGGCAGATATCCTAAATTTCCACAGGGGAAAAAGAGGTCAATTCCTGGTAAAATTCTAGCATGGATTATGAAAGAGATGGACTTGGAAGCACTCAGGGAGAGACAAGGTAATCATTAAAAGCTGGTATGACTTCATTAAGAACAAGTCATTCCACACTGACCTCATTTTCTTTTTTGACAGGGTTATTAGAGGAAGAGTTCAGAGAATGTTATGTAACACTAGAGCTGTATTTCAGCAGGGCACTTCATAAAGTCTCTCCCAATATCATCTTGGACAAGATGGAAAGATAGGAATTCAATGATAGCACTCTTAAGTGGGTCTGGAATTGGCTTACTGACCGGCCTTGATGAGCATTGATTAATAGCTATATGTCAAATGAGAGGGAGGTTTCTGGAGGAGTACTCCATCCTTACCCCTGTTCTGTTCAACATTTTTAGTAATGACTTGAATAAATGCATAGATGGCATGGATATCAAATTTGCTAATGGCACAGAATTGAATGTAATAGCTCACATTCTGGATGTCATGGGGGCATCCAAAATCAGTTATCCATATTCTGGAAATCGGGGCTGAAACTACAAATAAGTGTGAAGTCTTGGACTTGGGTTAAAAAAAAATCATCTGCAAAAGTTCCAAATGGGGGGGAGGTAATAGACCTAGAAAGCAACTCATGAAAATGAGCTAGGCTTTCTAGTAGAATGGCACTTTAATACCTGTTATCAGTGGGATGTGGCAAGCAGAAAATTGAGTGCAAAGTAGAGTCATCTGTATAGCATGCTGTAAGATCCAGAGGTGGTCTCAGGAGAGTAGGCGGTTAAGCCATGTGCTTAGACCATGGCACCCCATACCTAGCCAAGAAGTGATTCTTGAATCTTTATTTGGAATGATGGGTGGTATATTTATTCCCTATTCTGCATTTTATCTTGTAGTAACAACTGATTTATATATCCTCATATGAATAAGTATATAATTAACTATAATTAGCTTCTATTCTCTCGCATGTGTGTGTGAGGTAAAAAGAACAATGACAACACACCTTTATTTTGTACAGCCTAGTGATTGTGTCTACCTGTGTGCTCAGAGAAAATTGGGGGAAAAGTTCACCCCTTCTGACTGTCCTAGAGATTGTTTCATATGCTAAATACAGGCCTCTTTTGCAATTATCAAGAAAACATAGGACTCTGGATGGGGAGTTCCTAGAAGGCTGACTGATTGGATCTTCATCACAAGTGACATGGACTAGCTCATGCTTTCTTCGGAGTCACTTTAGCTTTGTGATTCTGGAAAGGGGGAGATTCTCCCTTATTACTGACCTTTAGCCACAAAAGGTATAGGACTTCACTCTGTCCCAGTGGACAAGCGCACTATGTACCCTGATCAAGCAGCCTGGAATTTGGGGCATAGCACATAATTGATGGCACTTTGAATAATCTCCCCTCTAGAATAGTTCTGTTAAATGTTTTAACCTGTGTGATTGTGCCAAGTAGTTCATTTACCTGAAGCTAGAGAGAACTTGGTCTCATGGACTACACCAAGTTACTGGTCTAGTCTCATTTACTCTCCTCTGCTCAGAACACATGTGGAGTCCTTGTGCCAGTTGGGAGCCCCACTTTTATAAGCAACATTGAGAATTGGTGCGCTTCCTGAGAAGGTTGACCAAGATAATGAGAGAACCAGAAATAAGGCCATTGATTACACTGATTAAAAAAAAGCAAGGATCTTGAGCCTGGAGATTACTTGGCATGGGGTCTGGGAGTGGGGCATGGCAGAGACAATAACTTACAGATAAGCAGAACTTTAAAGATGATTTTTCATACAACTCTGAAATAGTTAATGCAAGAAATCTATTTATTTACTTTTATCAAATTCCTGAAGGATCAACGATTTGTTCAGAATAGGAAAGTCCTAATGTAGGGACAGAGACAGAGAAGTCCTAGAGAATGCCTGAGACACAGAGATGTGACTTACCCAGAATCCCACAGCAAGTAAATGTCAGGGTTGGGATTTAAAACCCAGCTCTGCCTAGCTCCAAGCCAACTGTCCCATCCTGAGTGCCAGGCTTTCTCTATTCCCCCTTACAGGTGAGAAAACTCAGTGAAATGTCAAGAGGCTTGCCCAGGACCCCATCTAGAAAATGGAGTTGCTATATGAACCCAGGCTTCCTGACTCCAAACTAGAACTAATGCATGTCACACTTCTCACTACCCTACACTGCAATAAAGTTCTTTCATTAATCACCAAATGCCCAGTATTCTACCAAATAGAGAGAGAGAAAAAAAGTAAAAGCCATCCCTGCTGTTGTGGAACTTACATTTTCATAAGGGAGACAACACTAGGCACCCCTGTTGACATAGTGATTAACCTTTTAGAAATCATTTTTAAAAAAACCCCACATTGTTAGCATCACTAAGGAAACAGTGATATTCCTGATATCCTAATGGTCCAGAAGAGTCTGATTAAGCAGTGGGGGATATCACAGCACTTGGGTGTTAGTGACTGAAAATGTTTTTGAATAAAGGCCATCCTTCCCTTTTAAAATAGTTCACAAACTCTAATCACTTCCAGGTATCAGCCAGAGCAATCTAGACCATATTGTATATGAAGAAGACTAGGCATTTCTACAATAATAGTAACCTGCAAAGAGAGTACTTTAAAGTGTGCAAAACACCCTTCAGATATTATCTCCTTTGATTCTCACAACAACTCTATGAGGTGTATTTATTATTAATTCCATTTTATAGAGGAAGAAACTGAGATTTGGAGAGATTAAAGAGATTTGATCATTTGGGGCCTAGTGTCCAAAGTCACATGACTGATGAGGCAGGATTTGTGCCTAGGTCTTGGTCCTCCATGTCCAGCCCTTTATTGACTAGCCATGCTGAATTGGAAAAGCATGAATATTATCTTCTTTGGGTCACACAACCATCCTCCCATGCAGGTAAGACAGGAATTTGGGTTTGAAAGAGTCAGGTTTTGGCCTTACCACTCATGGGAACTGGCTCCATTTTGATGGGCTTCAAATAATATCTCTGCAATCTGAGACTCAGCAATAAGTGCTCTAAGCAATCCATGGACATTTTCCTAATGCCAGAAAGGGGCAAGTTTTCCAGATGTCTCTTCTAGCTAGAAGGTGATTTCCCAGTCTCCATTCCTGGGAGCTTAATCAGGACTTGCCACAAGAAGAAGAAATCTTAGCATGAGATGGAAACACAGGGTGTCATCCCCCTTCTGAATAAGCTCAAGTTGTTCCCTATTACCTTCAGGATCAAATACCAGATCTTGAGTTTAGTGCTCAAGGTGCTTCATAATTGCACCATATTTCTACCTTGCTATTCTTCTTACACCTTACGCTCCCACATGTATTCTTCAGTCCCGTGACTGGTTGCTCCTTGAAGACCACGTTCCATTTCTTCACTCCCTGCATTTTCTTTGGCTGTCCTTTAAACTTGGAATGTTCTCTCTCATCATCCCTGCCTCCTGGCTTCCTCCAAGTCTTAACTAAAATCCTACCCTCCAGAGCAAGCCTTCCCAATCTCTCTTCATTCAAGTGCCTTCTCTGTTGGTTTTTTCTCATTTTCCTGTATGTATCTTCTTCGTACATATTTGGTTTTTGTCTCCCCCATTAGATTATTTGCTCCTTGAGTCCAGGGGCTGTCTTTTGCCTCTTTTTAGTGTCCCCAGAGCTTAGCATAGTGCCTGACACCTGATAAGTGTTTAAGAAAGGTGTATTGACCAACTGATGAGGGTCCTCTGCTTTTCATAGTCCTTACAGAAGGACTCAAGGTTAAAGGAGTTACCACCATCAACAAACATTCACTACAAACTGAATCTTGCAGCTTTGCCCTTGACTAGTTGTGTCACAACTTACATTTGGTTTCCTCATCTGCAGAATGTATATGCTTTGTACCACACCAGGTTGTGGTGAGCAAAACATTGTGTAAACATGAAGTTCTTAGATAAGAAGCAGGGTTTTAGAATGGATAGGGAGCTGCTCTCAGAGTCAGGAAGACAAGAATGCAAATCCTACCCCCATCCCTAAGGAACAAATCCTACCTCTGACACCTAAAGATTGTGTGACCCTGAGTAAATGCTCCCAGTTAACTCTCTAAGACTATAAATTGCTGAGAAGAAATTAGTAGAGGTACACTCTTGGAATCAGAGTCATTCTAAACCTGCTGGTTGTTTTCAAAACAAAGGTTGTTTGGCACCCTCTTTTCAGTGAAATTGATTATTTGAACCTGTTAGACTTTACATTTATCCCTATGAAATCCCATCCTAACATGGAGAGGTGTTCCAAGCTAGTTTTTTATAGGGTATGATCAGCTAAGTATCAGACAATGGCAAGGACTTCCCATTGCTTATCCCAGACGTATGCAACACAAGGGCTGGAATGAGTTTGACATATGCTCATGGCATCTTCTCTCTCATTCTTTACCCCTAGTTACTCCCTCTGTCCATATTCTACTCTCATTGCCACCATACCTGATTTATCAGCAGGAGAGAGAGAACCGATGATTCTTGTAGCATCACTATTTCTGTTCACCCCTTCTCCAATGTGCCAGGAAGATGATAATGATAACCATCATATCAGCAATCACATAGCACTTTAATATTTACAAAGCACTCAAAATGCATTGCCTCACTGGATCTTTATAAACCTGTGAGGTAGGTGCTCTTATTATGCCTGTTTTAGAGATGAGGAAATTGAGGCTCCAAGGGGTTAAAAGACTTGGCCAGAGTGGCCAAAGAAGGAATGGGAAACATACAGGGCAGCCCTTTGTGCTAACCTGGAAAGAGAACTGAAAAACTTTAGGGGGAGGGAGAAGTGGCTGCACTTTCCCATAGCCTAGATGCAGTCATGTGACTGAAGCCTCAGCGCTTCAAAAATCCAGGGGGTCGAAGGTCCATGCATTCTCTCCACTCCACAAATCCAGTATCCAAGAGATTAAAGGATTAATGAGCTGTCCAGCTTTATCTGCCAGGCTGCAATCAGCCCCACTGGCAGCTGATTAAAAGAAGTACTTGTGTTTCCATGATAAGAGCTGGGGGAAACCTCCCTCCTCAACCTCCAGGGCTCCTGGAATCCAAACTCATCAGAGCAGAAAAAGGAGGGGTTACTGCTCTATGTGCAGAAGGGCTTAACAATCTAGCTTTCTCACATGTGCTCACCTATCATGAGGCAGGAGGAAAATACCAGCTGGTCATTAAGTGTACCAGTAAAATGAGGTGCGTTCAGTTAGGCAGTATTGCAAATGAGCTCCCAGCAGCTTGGGAAGAGACTAGAGAGGCACCCTCTTATTCTGAACCTTAAAGCTTTGTAAATAAGCTGACTTAGCTTCCTCTTTTGGTAAATCATACCTGTTTTCAGGAGGCAGGTCAGCCTCAATCAGTGCTAGACATCAGAGGGAGAGAGGGGTACCGAGGCTTTGCCTCCAGCTTTACTGGTGTCAACAAGGCTGAGAACCAAAACCTTCTTTGTCCTGATCCACACCCTTTTTTATTCCTTTGCTAAGCACAAAGTGCTGGATGGGTGGGTATCGGATACTAGGAATTTGGGTGCTCCTAGCTAGATGCAAACAATTCCAGGGCTTTCCTTCTTTCTCTCTAGGCTGTCTTCCTGAGTAGCTGCTAGCCGACTTGACTACCTCTACAAATCCCTGTTTCCTCTGTCCATTGGATTTCACTGTATGCACGTAGGTAGGGACCCTTTGGAGTAGAAACCTGTTCACAGAATTTTAGAGAACTAAAGCATAGGGTTGAAAAAAATTTCCTTCTTTGGCAAATATGGCAAATAGTTATCCAGCCTTTGCTTTGAGATCCCCAGTGAAAGAGGTACCTGCTACTTTCTGAGGCAGCCCATCCTATTTTTAGAATATCTCATAATTATTAGGTACTATCCTGAGGTCAAACAAACATTTCCATTCTTGAACACTTCTCTCTTTGCTCTTGATTCTACCCCCTGGGGCCAAATAGGGCAAGTGCAATCCCTCTTCTACACAACTGTCCTTCACATATTGGAAGGCAGCTAGCATGGCTTCCCTGAGTCTTCTCTTCTCCAAGCTCAACATTCTCAGGACCTTCAACAAAACTTCATCATTCTGGTTAACTTCCTTTGGATTTAATACAATTGAGCAATATCCTTATGTAAACAGTATTCCCAGAACTGAACACACACTTAAGATGTGACCTGATTATAACTCCAAACAGAAGACCTCTCACCTCCTTATTTCTGCAATAGTTACCCCCTTTTATTGCAGCCAAAGCTTGCTTTAGCTCTTTTGGCTGCCATATCATACTATGGGTTCATATCAGGCTTGAAGTTCACCTAGAACACCCAAATCTTTTTCAAATGAATGACTGTCTAACCAACCTCTTTCATTTTATATTTATGAAGTCATTATCCAACACTTCCTAGTAGAATCAAAGTAAAACCAGGCCTCCAAATAAATGTTTGGCTTATGTTAAGCACTTAGTAAATGCTTGTTAATGAAAGAGCAGACTCCTCAGAATCAAAATTTTCAGAGGAATTGCTACATTTGATTTCTCCTAAGACTTTGGATATTAAGAGTCCACATTTATATGGTACTTTAAGGTTATACAAAATACTTTACATACCTTATACCATTGGATCAAAGGAGAAAGAGGGGTAAAGACAGCAAGAGCTGATGAAGGATGTATGTTGTTTGCACACATCAGTGCTGACAATGAAATCCCTATGGTGTTTAACAACTACACAGCCAAGTTCTCTGACCACAGAAGTGCTACCTACTTAATACCATTCTTTCTTGGGAATCAGTCAAATGAGGCCAAGGGATCATGGTAGTAGCTGTTGGCTTGACATTCTATTGAGAAAGCCTTCTAGATCTGGGAGAACTCAATCTATCACTGAGTGAGGAGGGGAGGAATCTTGTTCTTTGACTGCTGAAGATCTCCTCTGAGGAAGCCAGACACTGATAACTCATTTTTTTCTGGCTGTTTCACATCTCTGGAACACTCTCCCTCCTCTGTTCCACCTACTGTCCTCCCTGGTTTCTTTTAAGTCTCAACTAAAATTCTACCTACTACAGGAAGCCTTCCCCAATCCCTCTTAATTCTAGGGCCTTTCCTTTTTTAATTAGTTCTTATTTGTCCTGAAAGTATCTTGCTTTGAATATACTTGTTTGCATGTTGTCTACACCATTGGAATGTAAGCTCCTTGAGGGCAGGAACTGTCATTTCCTTCTTTTTGCATGCCTAATGCTTAGCGCAGTGCCTGGCACATAGTAGGCAGTTAATAAATGTTTAGTCAATTTAACCAAGAAGGAAATTTGAGTGGTAGGGGAAAAAAGGCAAGAAGAATAATAGGGATGGGAAGAACTTTTAATTATTTGGATACACTGATTAACATCAAAAGAAAAAAATCTATCAGGACACTTGTGGAGGCAGGATGTTGAACTGACCAATGAATTAGCCTCAAAGTCAAGAAGACCGAGTTTGTGTCTTGCCTCACACATGGAGGCTCTGTGACTCTAAAGAAATCATTTAACCTCTCAGCACTCTGGGTGTCTAGGACTGTTAATTGTAGAGAAGGTGACCTGCTCTGGTAGATAAAGAATACCTCATTTGGAATTTCTCTATACCAATGAAATCACAGGCCCTGGCCCTACATCATGGCTCTATCCACATAGTTGTTAGGGTTGCTTCCAAGGAAACAACTTAACTTCCACTGAAATACTACATGTTGATTGTACTGTAAATTGCAAGCTCCTTCAGGGCAGAAACTGATTTGCTTTTGTCGCTGTATCCCTGGCCCTACATAATGCCAGGCCCATACTAGTGGCTTACTAGTTGCTTGTGGAATGCAATTGAATGGAACCACTTTTAGAAATTGAAGCTTCAAGACTCAGAATCGTGTATGAAATTTGAATGCTGAGCAATCAGTTCTAGAGCTAGATAATTAAAATTCGACATGATTTTGTATTTTACACATAGTCCTGGTGGATGTTACACATATCTTGGCATTAAATAGGCAGCAATTTCTCAATGCCTTGTTTCTCACTCCACCAAATAGGGATGAGCTTTGACTTCACCAACTATTACAGCTAAATATGATCATCACTACAGATATAATGGCAATTTCCACAGGCTCATTAGTACATTGATGACTATTAATTTCTGAATTTAATTAATTGAGAGAAATGACACTTTCCTTTAATTTGCTTAATTACTCAAATGAGCTTTCTAATTAAGATTTATAATCAGCAAATTTATAAACTCTCCTGAATGAAACCAAACTCTGAGAACTTTTGATGAAGGCTTCTCTGTTCTTCCACGGTTGTTTTTATGGCTGTCCTACTGCTTCCCATAATTTGAAAACAGGAGAAACAATCTTATTTGCTGGCAGTCTCCAAATGGAATCTTTAATACAATCCATTGAGGTTACCCATTTCTATTCCCCAAACCTCTGTCACTCTTCATTAAATTCAGCCCCCTAAAGTGAGTCACATACATCAAGTAAAGATGCGACACCTTTTATTCTCAATTACAATACGTTTTACTACTTATAAAAACAAACAAAAAAACCCATTCAGCTTTATATATAAAAATAAGCTGACTTCCTAAAACCAATCCAACTGGAAAATTCATTAAGGGACACATAAAATAACTTTGTTGAGTAACCAGCAAAGAGACAACAAAAAGTCTACTGCTGTTTGATGTGTTATGCTATTCAGCAAACTAATCAATAAAGCTGTCTCAGGATCATTTAAAAAAACCCTCCTCATGCTCCCTCCCATAAGAAGGGACCTCAGCAAGGAATGCTTTATATACTTTAGCAGCATCAGAATCACTCAGAAACAATTGGTTCATTGATCTATTCATTTAACAAGTTACTTATTGAATACCTAATATGTGTTGAATGTTTCAGGAAATGCTGTGAACCAAACACACAATTTGGGGTTAATTCACAGGAATGTTCTAGATGCTAGTTTTAATAGGTATCAGTTAGACTTTGTTATTCATTATTTTTTTTGTCCTTTCCAGTTTATTAAATAATATTTTCCCAAATTATATGTAAAGATAATTTTCAACATTCATTTTTATAAGATTTTGAGTTCTAAATTTCCCCCCTCTTTCCCTCCCCTTCCCCAAGACATCAAGCAATATGATATAGGTGATACATGTACAATCATGTTAAACATATTTCCACATTAGTCATGTTGTAAAAGAAGAATCAGAACAAAAGGGAAAAACCATGACAAAGAAAAAACAAAAAAAACACACAAAAAAGTTAAAATAGTATGCTTCAGGGCAGTTAGGAGGCACGGTGGGTAGAACATTGGCTCTGAAGTCAGGAGGACCTGAGTTCAAATCCAGCCACAGACATTTGACACTTACTAGCTATGTGATTCTGGGAAAGTCACTTAACTCCAACTGCCATGCCAAAAAAAAAAAAAAATAGTATGCTTCGTAGATCTGACTATATTTGTGTGAAAAGTGTTTTGTAATTGTATCTATATGGTTCCTGGGATTCTCTTGGCAAGCAGACTCCCAAATATTTTATATTGTCTGCAATTATTTTAAATGGAATTTGTCTATCTCTTCTTGCTGAGTTTTGTTGGTAACATATATATATATATATATATATATATATATGTATATATATAAATGCTGATGATCTATGTGGATTTATTTTATATCCTGCAAGTTTGCTAAAGCTGTTAATTATTTCAAGTAGTTTTTTAGTTGGTTCTCCAGGATTCTCTAAGTATACAATCATATCATCTGCAAAGAGTGATAATTTTCCTTCTTCATTGTCTGTTCTAATTCCTTCAATTTCTTTTTCTTCTCTTATTGTTAAAGCTAACATTTCTAGTACAACACTGAATAATAGTGGTGATTATGGGCATCCTTTTTTCACCACTGATCTAATTGACAGCCTTTTAGCTTATCCCCATGACAGATAATGCTTGCTGATGGTTTTAGATAGATTCTACTTATTTTTTCTTAAAAAAGCTCCCATTTATTCCTATACTCTCTAGTGCCTTTAATAGGAATAGGAGTTGTTTCCTATAAAAAGCTTTTTCTGCATCTATTGAGATAATCGTATGATTTCTGTTAGTTTTGTTATTGATATGGTCAATTATGCTAATAGTTTGCCTAATGTTGAACTAGTCCTGCATTCCTGATGTAAATCCTACCTGATCATAGTGTATTATCCTCATGATAAATCGATGTGATCTCTTGGCTAATATTTTATTTCAAATTTTTGCATCAATATTCATTAGGGAAATTGGTCTATAATTTTCTTTCTCTGGGCTCTTCCTGCTTTAGTTATCAGCACCACATTTGTATCATAAAAGGAATTTGGTAATACTCCTTCACATATTTTTCCAAATAGCTTATATAGTATTGGAATTAATTGTTCTTTAAATGTTTGGTAGAATTCACTTGTAAATCCAACTGGCCCTGAACATTTTTTTCTTAGGGAGTTCATTGATGGCTTGTTCAATTTCTTTTTCTAAAATGGGGTAATTTAAATATTTTATTTCCTCTTTGTTAATCTGGGCAATTCATGTTTTTGTAAATATTCATCCATTTCACTTAGATTGTTGGATTTATTGGCATACAATTGGGCAAAATAGCTACTAATTACTGCTTTAATTTCTTTTTCATTGTTGGTGAATTCAATCTTTTCATTTTTGATACTGGTAATTTGGTTTTCTTCTTTCTTTTTGTAAATCAAATTAACCAAATGTTTACCTATTTTGTTGTTTTTTTAAAAATAAAACCAGTTCTTGGTTTTATTTATTATTTCAATAGTCTTTGTACTTTCAATTTTATTAAACTTTCTTTGATTTTCAGGATTTCTAATTTGGTATTTAATTGGGGATTTTTAATTTGTTCTTTTTCTAGTTTTTTTAAATTTCATGCCCAATTAATTGATCTGCTCTTTGATTTTATTCATTTACATTTTATGTAAGCATATGGAGATATAATATTTTCTCTAAATACTGCTTTGGTTGCATCCCATAAATTTGGTGTGTTGTTTCATTATTATTATCTTTTCTGAAATTGTTAATTGTTTCTATGATTTATTGTTTGACCCCTAATTCTTTAGCATTAGATTATCTATTTCCTAATTTGTTTTTGGCCCATCTTTCCATGGCCCTTTCTTGCACATAATTTTTATTCTATAATGATCTAGAAAGGATGCATTCAATATTTCTGCCTTTTTGCATTTGATTGTGAGGTTTGTATGCCCTAGTACATGGACAATTTTTGTGTAGGTGCCCTTGCCACTGAGAAAAAAAGATACATTCCTTTCCATTTCCATTCAATTTTCTCCAGAAGTCTTTCATATCTAACTTTTCTAAAATTTTCTACACCTCCTTAATTTCTTTCTTGTTTATTTTGTGGTCAGATTTATCTAGTTCTCAGAGGGGGAGGTTGAAGTCCCCCACTAGTATAGTTTTGCTGTCTATTTCTTCCTGTAACTCACTTCACTTCTCCTCTTAGAATTTGGATGCTATACTATTTGGTGCATATATGTTTAGTACTGATAATACTTCATTGTCTATACTACCTTTTAGCAGGATGGAGTTTCCTTCTTTGTCTCTTTTAATTAGATCTATTTTTGCTTTTGCTTTGTCTGAAGTCAGGATGTACCACTACTTTTTTTTTTTCTTTTAATTCACCTGAAGCATAATCTGCTCCAGCCTTTTACTTTTACTCTCTGCTTCAGATGTGTTTCTTGTTTATAAAATATTGTAGGATTCTGGTTTTTTAATCCACGTTGCTATTCATTTTCATCTTATGGGAAAGTTCATCCTATTCACATTCAATTATGATCACTGTGTATTTCCCTTCATAATATTTTCTCCCACACACTTTTTATACTTTTCCCTATGCTTTAACCCTGTCCCTCCTTGCAAGGGTTTTGTTCCTGACCACTACCTCCCACAATCTAACCTCCCTTATATCAGCCCCCCTCTCTTTCCCTTCCCTTTTCCCTTCTATTTCCCTATAAGGTAAGATAGATTTTTCTACTCAATTGAGAGTATGTTATTCCCTCTTTGTTTCAAATCCAATGAGATTAAAGTTCAGACAACGCTCACCCCCTCCTTTCTTTCCTTCTACTGTAATAGGTCTTTTATACCTCTTCATGTGATATTATTTACCCCATTCTGCCTCTCCCTTTCCTTTTCTCCCAGTACAATCATTTTTTTTTGCATTTTATTTTTTTTTATCATTGCCTTAAAGTCAACTTACACCCACATCCTCTGTCCAGGAATGCTCCTTCTAACTGCCCTAATAGACATACAGTCCTTAAGAGTCACAATATATCATCTTCCCATGTAGGAATGTAAGCAATGTAATCTTATTGGCTATCACTTTTTTACCCCTGCTTACCTTTTCATGATTCTCATATATTTAAAGATGAGATTTTTCTGTTCAGCTCTGGTCTTTTCATCAGGAAAGTTTGAAAGTCCTTTATTACTTTGAATGTCCATGTTTTCCCCTGAAATATTATGTTCAGTTTTACCTGGTAGTTGATTTTTGGTTGCAATCCAAGCTCCTTTGCCTTCCAGGTTATCATATTCCAAGCCCCCTGATCCTTTAAGGTTGAAGTTGCTAAGTTCTCTGTAATCCTGGTGTGTCTCCTTGATGTTTGAATTGTTTCTCTCTGGCTCCTTACAGTATTTTCTCCTCAACCTGATAGTTCTTGAATTTGGCTACAATATTCCTTGGAGCTTTCATTTTGGGATCTCTTTCAAGAAATGATCAATTGATCATTTCAATTACTATTTGACCCCCTAGTTCTAGGAAATCAGCACAATTTTCCTTGATAATTTTTTGAAAGATGCTGGTCAAGCTCTTTTTTTTTTATCATGGGTTTCAGGTAGTCCAATAATTCTTAAGTTATCTCTGTTGGATCTATTTCCTAGGTCAATTGTTTTTCCCATGAAGTATTTTACATTTCTTTTATTTTTTCATTCTTTTGTTTTCAGTTGACTCATTCTTGATGTCTCATAGAGTCATTAGTTTCCACTTGCCCAAATTCTAATTTTTGAGGTATTATTTTCTTCTGTTAGCTTCTGTATCTCTTTTTCCTTTTGGTCAATTCTACTTTTAAAGGAGTTGTTTTCTTCAGTGGATTTTTTTCTCATTTGGCCAATTCTATTTTTTTTTTTGAGGATCATAAGTCAGCATTTATTATTTAGGTTAAAGAACAGGATATGAAGGGGATGGAGGAGGAGCCATAGGGGAAAGGAAAGAAGGGAAGAGACAGGGAGACAGGAACCTCTCATCTGTATCTATTCTAGAAGAGGTTGGTCTTGATTTCTGAGCCTTGGTCCAGGGCACACAACAAAGCACACAATAAGATGAGGTTCCAGGGGGTCAGAGTTATACATCCAGCCAGAAGTGGAGGCTAAGATTCTCCTTGGATCAGCAGCACCATTTTCTTTTAGGAATTGAAACATAGTGATAAGTTCCATCCCACTTATTTCAGATCTCATTAAACATTCTTGTTGTTAAAGTCTTTGTGCTAAAGAATTCTTTCATCACATCTCCAACTTTTTGTACTTTGATTCTAGTTTCTTTGAATATGCATCCAACATCCAATAAGCTGCCTTCTCAAGAGTTGATACTTGCTCCTCAATTAAAGTGACCTGATCCAGATAAGGCTGAAGTGCTATATATTTCTAGTTTAAGTCCTTTAGTTTTCTTCTCATTTTTACTGCAATATCTTTCATTTCTAGATACTTCAAGCCAGTCAGTTTGTCCATATTTTCCAGAAGTTTAGTCTTCACTGGTGGCTGTCAGCTTGCCCATCAGGTACATGGCCATTATGGGGAACAGGACTGTGATGTCCTCCAGGGTGAGCTCTGTGGCCTCCTTGACTACCTCCACCGTGGCATTGTCTAGGCCAGAGAAGGGAGGGAGGAAAAAATATGGAAGGAAGGTAGGGGATGGGGAGGGGAAGAGAAAGGGAAGGATGAACAATCAGAGAGGGAGATAAGGGGAGGGGCCAATTCTATTTTATAAGTTGTTTCCTTTAGTCAATTTTTGTGCTTCATTTTCCAAGCTGTTGACTCTTTCTTCATAGTTCTCTTGCATAGCTCTCATTTCTTTTTCCAATTTTTCTTCTACATCTCTTACTTGATTATTAAAATCCTTTTTGAGCTCTCCCAAGAGGACTTTTTCAGGTTGAAACCAATTCATATTCCCCTTTGAGACTTCACATGTAGGCATTTTGACACTGTTGTCATCTTCTGAGTTTGTGTTTTGATCTTCCTTGTTGCTATAGTAGCTTTCTATGGTCAGGGATTTTTTTTTTGTTTTATTTATCATTTTAGAAAGTTGAGCTCTGTTCCTGGGGTATAGAGAGCACTGTGCCACCTTCTCATGCTGGGCACCAAGCGTCTGGTTGCTAGTTTCTGCACAAGAGTCTTATATGCTGGTGACTTGCCCACTACACTAGGGTGGCTCAGCCTAGTAACTCCTGTTGTGCCCTCGGTTCTGGAGCTGGCAGTTTGCTTGTTGTGCTGGGGCTGAAGGTATCACAGCTGGCTTTCTGTTTCACTGCTCTGCTAAGCCAGAACCACAAGGTCTCAATGGCTGATCTGTGCTGTGGTTGAGTCACCCTTTGGCTTACCCAAACACTACCTGTACTGGGTTGTGTTCCCCTTTTACCCTAGTGAGAGAGACCTTTCCTGAAGTCCTTCTGAGTTATATTGGAGTGAAAAATTGTTTCACTCTGTCTTTTTGTGGACTCTTTCACTCCAGAATTCTTTTAGAGGCTTGATTTAATGTTGTTTCTGAGGGAAACTGGAGGGAACTCAGGTAACTTTTTGGCTTATTTCCATCATCTTGTATCTATCTTTCCATCATTATTTTTTAAAAAAAATTTTCATTGATATTTTCATATTATTACATCATCATAGTATCAAAACTTTGTTATAAAAATTTATTTAGTTATAGTCTGACATAGTGAAGAGATTAACAGAAGGTTTCCAGAAACCCTGGAAATATGGCTTTAAATTCTACTTCTCAGGAGGAATGTATGAGCTACTCTGGTGGAGCATTGCCTAAAGCATGGATGGGGAAGCTGCAGCCTCAAGGCAGAACAAATCCTTTTATTAAGGAGGGTTTGTTCAGTGAAGTTTAGATTCAGTCAAAGGGCTCTACTTGAGGACCAAGACGGTCACATTGTCCTTAAGGCCACAGGTTGCCTGCCTCTGACCTAAAGGCTTCCTAGCATACCTAAGAAGGGAATGCCAAGGGAAAGTAAGCACAGGATTCAATCCACTGGTGATCAAGGCTATAGATCATAAAGGTCAAGTAGCATAGCTGATAGAACACTGGACTCAGATAAATTTAGATTCAGGTCTTATCTATGACAATTACCAGTTGTGTGAGCACAGGCAAATCATTCAATTTCTCTTTCCCCGGGGGGCAGAGCCAAGATGGCGGTGTAGCAGCAGCAACATATCACAGCTCTCACATAGCCACGCCAAAATACCCATAAAACAGGACTCTAAATCAATCCTAGAACTCCAAAACGCACACAAAGATACTTCCCACTAAAGTCAGCTCGGCTACGAGGAACCATATCAGCACTGCAAACCAAAACCAGCATGCCCTGAAGCTGCGGCTGTGCCCCGGGGGCGGCTGGACGGGAAGAGTGCAGGAGCCTCTCCGGTGAGCAGATTAGCAGCAGCTGCGAGTGGGAATTGTGCAAGGGGGAGATAAGCAGTCCAGCGAAAGGCCTCCAGAGCAGAAAAGCGAAAGGCAGAGGTTTTGCACCCGCCTCCGCGTTGTAGCTTCCCGCCCGCGGCCTGCAGACAGCAGGGGGACTTAGTGATTGTTCTCAGGCCAGTGCTCTCGCGTTGAGCGGCCTGGATCCGGATCGCCATCTTGGGCCTCTGTCTTGGAGTCTTCATTATCCAGTCAGCCAGAAGTAATTAGGAAGAGTCCCAGCATCTTCCTGAGAGCTACAGCAGCCGGGAGGACCCCAGTGATTTGGGACAGAGCTTTCCCTTCTGGAAGCAGAGCCCCACAGAGATTTAAAAAAAAAATCACGGTCTGAAGAACCATGAGTAAGAATAAGCGTAAGAAGCAAAGTAAGAACAGTTCCCAAACCCTTGATTCCTT
>CM053583.1:402579282-402609628 GCA_028627135.1 Pseudochirops cupreus | reverse complement strand
GTTCTGCGTAATTTCACATGTTCAGCCTGTATTTGACTGCTTGTCCTTCCAGTGGGGATGGGTGGTGAGGGAGGAGGAGAAAGAATCTGGAATCTGGAGTTCCATAATCAAATGTTATGAATGTATATCTATCTATCTATATGCAATTATTATTATTATTATTGACTACATCCAACTGGAACTTGAGATACACAGGCACTGCAGTTGGGAGATCCATCCTGCCCTACCAAAAAGTGACACAGGAGAGAATACACTGGGGGAGGGGGGACACACTGGGATGGCTGTTTTGGGGCGGTGGGCGGGGGAAAGACGGGGAGAAAATATGTAACTCAAAATCTTGTGGAAATGAATGATATAAACTATAATAAAATTAAAAAAAAATAAAAGTATATAGTAACTTTAAAAAAAATTTTTTTCTCTTTCCCCAAAACAGAAGCAACTTCTTTGTAATTCCTGAGGTTAGAGATTTGCCTAAATTGCTTGAATTGACTTGTCCAAGGTCACCTAACATAGTATAGTCACCTAACAGAATTGATTAGGGCCAGGACCTGAATCTAGGACAACTCTTAGTTCCATGCCATGCTGCACTGCCTCATTGTATAAATGAGAGCTAATACTCTGGGGGACAGAATCAACATGG
The DNA here is from genome assembly GCA_028627135.1 of Pseudochirops cupreus. Classification (NCBI taxonomy): domain Eukaryota; kingdom Metazoa; phylum Chordata; class Mammalia; order Diprotodontia; family Pseudocheiridae; genus Pseudochirops; species Pseudochirops cupreus. The sequence continues at coordinate 402,608,988 of CM053583.1, read as the reverse complement.
CAGAGTAAAAACAGGGACTTGCTAGGTTCTCCCCCAAACCCCTTCAAATATCTGTAAAAATAAAATGACTAAACAAATTCTAGAGCTGTAGAACTCAAAATGATAGAGTGAAACAAATCTCCAGCCCAAGTCAGCCTGGAAGGTCAACAGGAAGGGTCTGTCTCACTGGGATCAGAGTGGAGCATAGTTCAGTGTTGGCTGTGCCCTTATAGAAGGGGCTGGAGCAGACCTCACTGGAAACTGTTGTGGTTTCTAGACTTTTTGGCCCACAAATACCAAAGAGAGCATAGAAGATAGGTGGGAAAACTCTGTCAGATTTGGATGAGAGAGGAGCTTGGTCCGACCTCAGTCCCAGGGCAGTAGGGATGGTGGCAGCAGCAGCAGCAGGTGCTTCCACAGCTTCCTGGCCCACAGAGAGTGTGGGGATCAAGTGACTAATCAGAGAGTGATTGCAGGGATCTCTTTGCTGGCACTGAGGCAGGATTCTTTTGCTTTGCCCTGGCTGGATCTGGGTTGTGGTCTTGAGTGGTGGTCCTGGGGTGAGAAGTAATGTTGGTGTGGCAGAGCTTGTGGCAGCAGTGGAGAGGAAATCCTCCTCACAGTTCCAAGGCAGAAAAGCGTGCTTGTGGTCACTCACAGATCAGAGCACAGGCCAGGAAAGAAGTAAACACCTCTCCTGTGATTATACCACCTTGGAAGAGCTGAAAATGTACAAGTCTCTAAAAGTATCTCTGAAAACAGCTGCACAAAACCCCTGAAGCTTGGGACAATACTCCCATCCCCACCCCTCACCCCCACTTGAAGCAGTCTTACCCTGACAAAAACTTAGAAAGTCAAATATTTGACTGGTAAAAGGAGTAAATAGCGTAAAAACAACCCTCAGACTATAGAATCTTACTTTGGTGACAAATAAGATCAAAACATACAACCAGAAGATGACAACAAAGTCAAAGATCCTCCATCAAAAACCTCTGAGAGCTATTACTCTTATTATTATCTCTCTTACTGGTGAGCTAAGGAAATATATTTCTCATTCATCTTTAAAACAGGGAACTGCAAAGATCTAGAACTCTCCAAGGTTCTTAGGTAGGACCCAAAACTATGCCCAGCAAACAATTGTTCTAAATAGTATCTCTTTTTTCTAAGGTTCCTTTTGCTACCATCTTGAATGGACCTATCAGTAAACTGGCATTTATTAGCGCGTACTCTCTGCCAGACACTCTGCTAAGCACTGGGACAACAAAGACAGGCAAAAGGCAAGGACTCTTGCTCTCAAGTAACTTACTGTCTCAGTCCCAGCCTAGCTTTGCCACATGTATCTCATTGGGCCTAAAGGGTCTGTGTGAAAGACTGAGGTGTCTTTCCCATCATTATTTTTTAAAATAAATTTTGATTGAGCAGTATTTAGTGAAGCCTTCATGGAGGCAGAATGATGAGCAGACAACAGCTGCTCCTGGGGTATCTAGTAATGGTCCACCCTCCACAAGTACTTCAAAACAAATCTTGATCTTGTAGATTATGAGGGCTTCTTGTCTATATACACTAGGACCTCTCTAAGTCCATGAACATGAGTGTATGGATATGGACACAAAGAATAGGGCATTGGGGGATGGGAAGAGAACAAGCATTTATTAAGCATATAATATGTGCCAGACACTGGGCTAAGTACATTATTTCATTATCTTTGATCCTTTGAAGGTGACAAACAGAAAGGTCAACATTTCCCCCCAGAACAATGTTATTTCCTCTCATATTATCAATATTAATTTCCACTGTGAATATTCACCATAGAAAGAATGATTCTCCAGAAAACAGATGCACCCACCCATGTTTCCAACTCCCACGCATCTCACTACTCACCTTTAGAATGTCTCTAATTTTCACTGGTAGGATCCTAAAGTCTTACCTCATAGTAACTCTGAACAGCATTCATGAAGGCTTCATCAGCCACAATCTGAGTCTCTCCATTGAGGAAGGCCTGGAAACGGTCTTTGACTGTTTGTAGCTGCTGTTTGCTGATCTGGAAAACATTTCAAAGAAAACAGAGAGAAGCACTAATTAGAACTTCTAGAGAAGAATGAAAAAGGTTTGAGAACTAAGATTTTCTCTAACCAGTCTGGAAGGTTCTACTTATCTCCCTGATAGGGACAATGGCTCATGAACATCCAAAGATGTGCCACTTGTCCCAGTTGAATTGAAGCAAAAATATGTTAAATATTTCCAATGACAGAGCTGTCAACTTATGAATGGCTTGCACTGGACTGTAACCTTTTATCATCACTTTCACCATTGAACACATACATATTTGGGTGGTGATTTATCTATATCTATAAGATAGATCAAAGTCCCAGGACAGAGGAGTTAAAGTTCTTCATAGTTACATCTGCATTGAATTTCACCAAGGATAAATCACAATATTTTAGTCTTAAGGGACCTCAAAGGGTATCTAGTCCAAACCCTACCCAAAGCAGGAAACATATCTTTAACAAGTGACTATCTAGGCTTTGCTAGAAGACCTCTAGGGATGGGGACCTCACTACCCTCCACAGTAATACTGAACTTATTCATTTATGCTTATAAGCATTCTACCACTTTGTTGCTAATCTCACACACACACACACACACACACACACACACACACACACACACACATGCACACACACACACACACCCCTCCCCAAGTACTTCCACCCCTAATATAGAGATGACAGAGAGCTTAGAACTATGTAAAGTATGTGTCTTCCTTCCATTTATCCATTTATCCAACCATGTATCCATCTAATCATCTAAAGTAGCTAGTAGTGTGTTGGATACAGAGATGGGTCATGATTTAAGAGGACTTGAGTTCAAATCCTGCCTCAGATACTTAATAACTGTGTCATCAGGGGCAAGTCACTTAACCTGTTTGCTTCACTTGCCTAAACTGGAAAATGAAGATAATAGCATTTACCTTTTAGGGTTGTTGTGGGGATCAAATGAGATAACTTTTGTAAAGTGCTAGTATACCACCTAGCATAAGGTGGGCTATAGTTAATACTTATTACTTTCCCTATCTATCTCATATCATTAGCAGAAGTTTGAGTCCCAGATTTCCAATAGCCCTGTGGGATATCTCCAATTGGATGTTCTACTGGGACCTCAAATTCTTCAAGTACAAATCTCAAGTTAATATCCACACACACACACACACACACACACACACACATACACACACACACACACACACAAAACCCTTTCTCTCATCCCACCTTTACATAGTTATTTCAAGAATTGTTATTCTTCCAGTAACTCAGGTCAAAAAGTTCTCAATTGTCTTTAGGTCATGACTCTTTCAGTCCTATTCCCATCCACCTGTGATCAGTTGCCAAGTCTTGCTAATTTCACTTCCATAACCATTGATCCTACCTCTCCCTACTGCTCATAGGTTAAGATACAAAATTATTAACCTGACATTTAAATCAATATGGTAGCATCCTCCCTTTCAACCTTATTTCTCTCCGCTCATTAAATGACTTCTTTATTTCAGCAAAGCCAGATAACTAGGTATTCCCTGATCATATCTTGCCCTCTCTTGTTTCCATACATCTAGTTTGTAAATACTCCTTCCACATCTCTAAAGTCTATTGAAATCCATTCCTTTATTCAAAACATAACACAGGAACCACCTCTTCCAGGAAGCCTCCTTTGAGTCTCGCAGTTATGAGTATTCCTTCCATCATATTTCTTATAGCATTTTGCCTCTCCCATCATCCTTTGGCCTTATCCCTGTCTACCTCATACCATATTTATTTATGTATAAGCCACAATTCTATTAGATTATAAATTCAGTGGGGAAAGCGCCTAGATGCATTTAACCTATGTGTTCCCAGAGCCAAATACAGGTGTGTTCTATAGTACAGGTGCATAACAGATATCTACTGAGTTGAACTAAATCATTTGTTGTTGATTTTAAGGATTTGTGGTTTTGTTCACCTCATTTCCAAAGCTTTGAAAATATGAACTAGTATATTCCTTAGAGTTTATGAGTCCATATTTCTAGGATGCTATAGAATTCAAAAGAAGTGTTTAAATTTAAATTTAATTTTAATTTTAATTTAATTAATTAATAAATTAAATTTAAATTTAAAATTCACTGTTAATGTATCACTCAAAAAAGGATGAATGGAAAACCATATATCACAAATTCTGCTCCCATGTACAATCTAAATTTACCTCCATTGTCCTTTCCTTACCAGTCTAATGCAGGGTGTTTTAGCCTTGGAGTCAGAAAGACTAGGGCTCACATACTGGCTTTAGATTATAACTACCTCTGTGACCCTGGGTAAGTCACTGAACCTTTTACAGCCTCAGTTTTCTCAGCTGCAAAATTGAGATAATGATAACTATAGCACTTGTCATTGAGTTATTTGTAAAGCACTTTGCAAACTTTAAAATTCTTTTGTCACTTATAACTAATATCGTTCCCTTTTATTTTCACTCCAAAGTATCTAGTATCCTAAGCAGTCCTAATTTCCTCCCTCAAATAGACAATATATCTAAAAGCCATTCATAAGAATGAGTCAGTTGTTATTCTGAGAGAATGTCAATCAGCCTTTTAAAAGAAAACCATGGTAAAAGGACTGTGATTAACACAAAGACTGAATCTCTAATGGTGGAATTTTAAGTGTTAGGACAGGTGTTGGGTATTTGGGTTTTTAATCTGAACCTGAGTCAATATTTCACCAGACTGTTTAGTCTATGCTTAGGGAGCTTCAAGTTCCAACAAGATCAGTAATGATAACTGGAAAAAGTCCAGGACCCTTGATTCCTATTTTCGGAGGGTGTTAACCACACATCATTAAAAAGAAGAATGGATGATGCAACCCAATCCAATCAACATTTATTAAGCACTGAAATTCTGGCCTCAGAGATAAGAAACCAGAGGACAATAATCATAGAAACTCCTGAACTGTGAGTAACACTAATGGATTTTGGCCAATGGGATCACCTTGCACCACCAAACAGACCTTTCTGAGTGAGAAATGTACTTGAAGTCTGAGGTAATTTCCTTTCCAACTTGACAAAGTTATACATCAATATCTCCACTTTTTTGGGGGGGGGCTGCATTTGTATTACCAGAACTTAACACAGTGGCTGGCAAATAGTAAATGCTTAATAGATACTTGTTGACTTCACTGACTTTGCCCAGACAGAGACAACAAAAACCTTGTCCAATCCAGAACATTCTGTCTCTAGGTATTTCCTTTCAATATAGTAGACCTTATCTGTAAGAGAGGGCCTTCATATCCTGATTATGATAGTGATTTGTTTTTGTTGGGTTTCACATGTGTGTTCTAGCAACCCATAAACGTTCCACATGGATGCCCATGCATGTTCTTCATAAGACAAATTCAGAATATTCTGTTCGGGAGATTTATTTAAAGGAAAAAAAACTAATTCCAAATTTCACACTGTTCATTCCAATTTTGAAAACATTTATTAAACTAAGCAAATGACTTAAGAGCCTTTAATTGGCCTCAAGAGATGAGTAAAAAGTACACAATTATATTTCTGTAAAGCCATCCAAAGCTATCCACATTTGTTTATCTATTATATTAATCAAGAAACTGACATCTCTTTGTACCACCAAATCTGAGTTTTCTCCTTCTGCAAGAAACGCTTGCCACTGATATAGAGATGACAGAGAGCTTAGAACTATGTAAAGTATGTGTCTTCCTTCCATTTATCCATTTATCCAACCATGTATCCAAATTAGGACTTGCATCATTTTAACAAAATATTTTCTTCCCATTTTGCATTTCTTTTACATAACATTCTTCTCACTTTCAGTATTTTGTATATATTTATGTAACATGTTACAGGGAAGATATTTTATTTCCATGGCTTGAGTGAAGTAAAAAAAAAAAAAACTTTTAGAGAATTTGTGACTAATGTAAATAACTAGGTAGTTCTTGCTTGGGTAGGGCAAATAGTTATCAGTATTACCTGGATTTATTCTTAGAACTCTCTTTAAAAAGAAAAACAATATTTGGAGCTTTCGGTAATTAGAAAATAATGGTTTTCTTGTCTATGTTTCCCTGTCCCTTAAAGGTCATTCATTTATTTATTAATTTTCTTTTCCAAAAATACTTGTTGTAGGATGGCTAGGTGGCACAGTGAATAGAGCACTGGCCCTGGAGTCAGGAGGACCTAAGTTCAAATCTGGCCTCAGACACTTGACAAGCTTACTAGCCATGTGACTTCAGGCAAGTGTGACTTTGGGCAAGTCACTTAACCCCAATTGCCCTCCAAAAAGCAAAAAAAAAGAAAAAAGAAAAAAATATTTGTTGTATCTACTTAATGTAGGTGCTATTCCTACACTTTGTGTAGGAATAAACTGTTCTAGTCTGCTCCCCCCTTCATTTTTTCACCTTCTTCAACAGACTCTCGTTTGGAGTCAAAGGGCTTAGATTAAAGATTCTAGCTGTGCCACTCAATATCTGTGTGACTTTGGGAGAGTTGCCTAACCACTCTGGCCCTAGTTTCCTTGTGTGTAAATAGTAGGGTTGGACTAGATGATCTGTAAAGTCTCCTTCAGCTCTCAATTTATAATCCTATAATCTGATGAAGTCAAATCAAAGCACTTGGCTGAGAGGGACATACAGAGATTATTTTCCCTCACTCTTACATCATCCCAAATAGTTGATGGGTATTGAAAAGTCAATTTTAGTCTTGATACAATGGGAAAATCTTTTTTTCTAATAATTAGGAACATCCAAAGTAGAATGGCCTACCAAAGGAGGCAGTGAGTTCCTCCTCATGAGAGATCTTCAGGCAAAGGTTAGATGGCTGGCAACTTGTTGGACAGATTACAAGATTATAGATTTAGAACTGAAATGGACCTTAAAATGTCATCAATTTCAACCTTCCCCTTTTACAAGTGAGGAAACTAATGCTCCAACTGAATTGCTCAGAGTCACACAACTTATGAATATGTTCTTCAGGTGCGGCTTGGATGAGCTGCTGTCCATGGTCCTTGCCACCTCAGAGATTCTCTGATATTCAGAAAGAGAGCTCTATGTTTCATTTGGATGTGGTATGGCCTTCCAGTATTATGAACATGAAAGGGGTAGGCTTTGGCCAAATTTTTTCTTATGCCAGAGATTCTTATCCTATGATCTATGGATGGATTTCAGGGAAACTATGAACTTGGATAGAAAAAAAAAATCTTTATTTTCCCTAATCTCTAAGTAAAAAACTAGCATTTCCTTCAATTTAGGAAAGAAAGAAGTTCTTCTGGGGAGGGTCCATAGGCTTTACCAAACTCCCAAAGGGGTCCATAGCACAAAACAAATGAAGAACCCTGGCCTTATATTAATGCTTCCCCTTTTTCTAATTTTTACTTCTTTTTCTCTTATTATGGTTGTTCACTCCTCCCTCCCCTTCTCACCCTGGTGACATCTCACTTATGAACAGATTATTTTTATTCTCTTATTCTTTCTTCTCACTACCTCAGACCTTTGATTCTTTGAATTGAGAAAAACTGACAGTGAAAAGACGCAAACCTCAAAGTTAAGGGAGATCTAGGTTCTAGTTTGGAATACATCACTGACTTCTAGCAAGACCTTGAACAAGTCACATTTCTCTGAGCTTTAGTTTACTTATCTGTTAGACAAAGGGGTCAGACTAGATTAGGAGTAGGGTACCTGTGGCCTTGAGGTCACATGTGGGCCTGAGGCCACATGTGGCCCTCTAGGCCTTCAAATGTGGCCCTTTGGCTGAATCTAAACTTCATGAAACAAATCCCCTTAATAAAATAATTTGTTCAATAAAACTTGGACTCAGTCAAAAGACTGTATCTAAGGACTTAGACGGTCACATGTGGCCTGGAGGCTGCAGGTTCCCTACCCCAGACTAGATGATCTCTGAGGTAGCTTCCAACTCTAAAACTCAGTGCTTCTAGGCATTAAATCACAAATTGGAGTTCAATGTGACATTCTGTATTGGAAAATTTGATAATGAACTTATTGACAATTAATTTGAAAGCTGCAAATAAGTCAATACTAAAAGATCCAACAATGAAGAACCTCAAAAATTGTCATCAGAAGCTTTCATGAAAATTATTTTGCATTTTAATATTGTCATGCCAGTTGCAGATATGTCTACCAAGTGTATGAAGACATAATAATCAATTGTTATATGCCAGGCATGGGAGATGGTTAACAGGGAGCTTCAAGGGAGACTGTCAAACTATGGTTTCCCATAAGAATAATAATTTAGATGATCAGATATACAAAACCAGAACCAGGACAGAGTAATGGGGGCTTTGCCTCAGGGGAAAACATTGAAAAGGAGCTGGTAACTCTTGTACTCCTTCTACAGCACAGAAAATTGCATTTAGAACTTGATGTAATTAGTGAGAATAATTAGTGAAGATTGGACACTGCCAGACAGTATTCCCTTCTCTCCCTTCCACTGCTCAAGGACATAGGGAAGGGGAAGTATTTTTCTAGGTATAGGTAATGTACAGAGATAGGCACTTCATGGTATCACTCATGGTATTAGAATCATTAGGGACAAAGGTTAGCATGTATTGAGGAGGTGAAAGTGGTTCTCTACAAAGAGAAGTTGATATGAGAAGGGAAATTTCAGGGACCAGGCTTTTCTGAGGAAGAGAGTAAGTGGTGACTCTGTTAACTTCCCATCTGTCTGTGCATCTCTTGTCTCTTTGTCTCTCTCTATTTCTCTGTCACTGTCTCTCTTTTTCTTTCTCTGCCTCTGTCTCTCTCTGTATTCCTACTTCCCTTCCTCTGTCTGCCTCTCCCTCACATGAACACATATACACAAAGCAAAATTCTGATTCATTAGCTGGCTTCCCTAAGCACCAAAATTACAGGAATGTAAACTGAGGTTGATCCTGAAATGAACAGTATGCCAAAATATGAAGGAAAGCATTGGTTTTATTGATAAGGGTGTGATTGCATCATCCCCCCAAAGGTGCTCCCCAGAAAAGTGGGAAGAGTTTGGTGAAGAAAGAAAGCTCCATAAGCTAGTCTCAAAGTAAATGCAGGAAATCACAGAAATCCTCTGAGAGAGCTCAGACACATATGGTGGGAATGCCTACCCACTGGATTTTTTAGATGTTGTCATGACCTCTGTTCATCTACACAGACTTTCTGCCTGTTGAAATTACTATTTTTCCCTCTCAAGTGTGATTTCGGTGACATTTCTGAAGTGCTGGCTACCTAATTACTCTTCCCTTTTCATTATTAGAGAAAATGTTTCTCTTTTAAGAAAGAGATTATGTGAACCCTTTGCCATGTAGCTGATGCTACTTGGTAGCATCCCGTGTGTAGTAAAGAATTCTAGAAGTAAACTAGAAGAAATATAGTTGGGGTTTCTTTTGAGAGATGTTTCCCCCCCCTTCTCTTAACATTTTCTATAGTTGGAAAACTAATATCTACTTCTGCAATGCCATGCCTGCAATAAGGCTTTCATGAATGTATAATCACTTGAGAGTTTTCTTAAATCACATGATGCCAATCTCTTTTTGTCCCTTCTCTTTTTAGCTATTACTGTCATTTAGATAGAAGAGTAGATAGTTTTATTTATTTATTTTCTGATAGAAGATCTCTATTACTTTCTCTTTACCACAGCATACTGTTTTGCAGTTATAAAGACATGATTCTGGGGACGTTTCCAACTTCTAGGGATTTGTAATCAGCTGATTGCTATCCTTAGAAGATGAAAAGAAGAGAAACTAAATGAGTCTATGATTGTCAAATTCTCTTATGAATCTTTCTGCCTTTTGCCTTTCACCTTACTATCCACCCGTGGCTCATGGAAATTTAATTTAACATCAAGGAAAGCTTTCCTCAATATTTTAATGTTCTTACTACTAAATAATCACATAGACAGCTAGGAATATCCAAATCAAATATCAGTGTAGAATATGTTAATTCTCTAAGGGTAGGGACTGGTTTATTTGTGTCTTTGTATCTTCAGTACTCAACATAATGCCTGGCACATAGTAACTTCATAATAAATCCTTGCTGACTTACTGATTGACAGGCTTTTTTTTTTACTAGAAAGGGAATTCTTCTGAAGAGTATTTATGTAAAACCAGAAGAACAAAGGGGCTTTCTTGGTTTTAAACATGTAGTGACCTCTGCCCGAAGCCCTCCCTGCCCCCATGGCCTTTTCTGTCCCTCTGTGTTGTATAATGGCCAAGTGCTTACTCCTGTTGTATAAAACCTAATTGTTGAGCTGGTTCCCAGGCGGAGCACTCAGTTTCAGATAAAGCCTTCTGCTCTGACCTAGCTCAGTCAGCCTTCTATACTGATCAAGCCTGTGATGCTGGGAGCTCCCCATCCAGCTGGCCTGCTCTGCAGGGATATTATCAGGGACCATTCCCCTGCTGTTAGAAATGTAATTTCCCCTTTACTTATCTTTGTCATCACTTTACTAACATCCCTTTTGCTACTATATTGGTGCTTGTTGCCATGGTATTCCCCATGATCCTGAACTTAGATACCCTCTCCTCCCCCATCTCCAGTTTACAGATGTGCTGCTCATAGCAGGCATTTGATAAGTGTCTGTTGAATTTGAACTTGAATGAGATCTATGGGAAACAGCCAGTCTTGTAGGATGCAGAAACACATTGAATGGATGCAACCGTCATTACTTTAAGGGTGCATTGCTAAGTAGCATATTTATAAACATCGTATAAATATCAAGACTAGCAATTATATTTTGTGGAAATAATTTTGGAAAACAGCCTTCCCAGGGGATCTCCAAATGAATAAACCACCGACATTTCAATAGCTGTTGAATATCCAAGGCTTTCCTCATTGAGACTTTACTGCAGGTATTAAAAAGAAAACCAGAGAGCACGTGGTGATTGCTTTCTGGTCACCCATTGTTTCTCTTTCCCATGACAAGAGCTAACATTTACAGTACTAAAGTTTGGAAAGTGTATGTCAAATAAAACCCCTTAATCTTCCTGAGCCTTAGTTTCCTTTTCTATAAAATAAAGGGGTTGGACTGGATGGATTCAGAGGGCCCCTCTGTAATCATTTGTACCAGTAAGAGAAGTCGGGTTCACTAACCTATAGTGCATAGATTTTAGCCTTTTTCCTTCTTTTTGGAAATTGGCCAGATTTAAGGGATATGAACAAATAGCCCTCAAGAATGGTAAACTCTTAACAGACCCTTTAAAGACTGCTGCAAATCACTAATAATGATAATACAAGAAATACAAGCCCAAACAATTCTGAGGTTTTACCTCACACTGAGCAAATTGGCAAAGACGACAAAAGAGAGGAATGGTCAATATTGGAGAGGATATGGAAAGATAGCTGTACCAATATAAAATTGGCGAACATGTGAATTGGTCCAACCAACCTTTGGGATGTACTCTTTTCCCTGGTCTCTATGGAACAAATGATATGCATTTTAGTCACTTTTTTTTTTTAGTATAATGCCAATTTATTTTCCAGAATGTACATATACATATATAAACATGTATATGCATTGACTCAGCTAGCCCTAGAAGAAGAGATGAGAAAATACACTTCTTTCCCGTCTTTGCAAATGGGGTGTCATGGGTTGAGATCTTTGTGTACAATGTCACACTTCAATGATTCTTCGGCAAGTTTTCCTGATTTTTAAAAAAATCTCCTCCCTTTTTCTTCTTTGCTATTGCTGTTGCTCTTCGTTCTTGGAAAGGACCAAAATGACATCACTATATTGTGGTCAAAGTACAGTGTGTTTGACTGTGGCTAATAGGACCTATACAAGCTTTGAAGGCTCTACCATAAATTGGGCACAAATAGTCCATATGAACATTTGGTCCGGAGATGTCTATAAATATGCACATCCCATGTTTCTTTTGAGCTACTGCAATTCTGCTTTGCTCATAGAGCACAGCACTTTCTTTTATGTGAGCACACCATGTTAGGCAGTCCTGTGCCAACATCTCCCATGTCTCACACTTGATTAAAAGAAGACTATTTCTTTGCTATAAGGGATAGCTCTTTGAGTAGGAGAGAGGGAAAGTATATATTGGGAATTTAGTTTGAATGAAATCCTACTTCACTTTGTGATGTGAATTACTGGTAGATCATTAACCCTCCAAGCAACATTTGCATTTTATAAGGTTCTTGGGTTGACATCTTTGTGGTAAACAGCTAAGCAATAGAATTTCATGAAGTGTAGCAAACAGCAGTGAGCCATTACAGACGCCAAAGAGGCAGATTTTTAAGGCAAAACAGTTTGGTTCTTAATCTCCCTACGTATGTGACTACTATTTCTTTAAAAGAGTAATGCAATATCTACTACAAGGACTTTTTTTTTCTTTAAGAGGGGATGTTTACTTGGATGCTGCCTCTATATTTCACAGAATGTCAGAGCTTGGCAGGCCAATCTATCCCAAATTACATTTAAAGAAAACTCCCTTTAAGGTGGTCCAACAAGTGGTCATCCAGCCTCTTCCTGGAGACTTCTGAGGACAGGAAACCCACCAACAGCTGAGATAGGCCAATCTACTGCTAGACAGCTCTCATGTTTGGGAAGGAGGTTTGGCCATATTATTTTAGGCCTAAACTTGTTTCTTCTACAAATTCCATCTACTGTTCCTGATCCTATCCTTTGGAGCAAGACAGAACAAGCCTAATCTCTTCCTCAAGAGGGGATCTTTTACATGCTTGTACAAAGCCATCATTTGCCACCATCTTCTTTTCAGCATCCCCAGTACCTTCCATCAATTTTCATGGGGCATTAATGGCAGGCTCTTTACCACTTCGCCTTCATTTCCCCTAAAATGTAGGGTACAAGTCTGAAAAGAGTACTTCATCTTTGGTCTGCCTATAGCTGCTTACAGTAGCCTCAGCTCCCCAGAGACAGAATATTCAGGAATAGTGAGAAATTTCTCAATGGGAAACTGGCAATTAAGCCCAATAATTGGTGTGAAAGCAAGTCCTCCTTGCAATCCGAACAGACAGCTTTGGCTCAAGCATCAAGTTTTGGTTCAAGAAACTAGCAGAAGAAGCTGAAGAAGGGAAATGATATTTTTTTTCTTACTGTGAGTTATCTCTGCCCATAAATAATCTTAATAAGGTTTTTAGGTTGAGATAACTCATGGAGTTGTCTTATGGAGAAATGAACTCAACAGGGATCTTTTTAAGCATTGGGCTTCATTCATTAAGTGTAAATGTTGTATTCCTCCTCCCCCCATTAGAATATAAACCCCCTGAGGTCAAGGACTATTTCTTTCTTTCTTTGTTTTTGTTCCATCCTCCCAGTGACTAATAGAAGACTTTGCCCAAAAGATATTCTTAATGTCTACTGAATAATAAATTAGTTTGGGAGTGGAGTGGGGGGAGGGGTTTATACTAATAAATGTCTTTCCAAGAAGTTTAAAAACTTTAAAATGATTGACATTTGCCCTATTATCCTTCTGGAGTGGGGCATCAGTTTGGTAAAAGATTCAAACTGAAAACCTGCATCTATTTCCAGACACCGACACTAGAGAAAAAGATGGTGTGTCAGGGAGGATGGTTAACCAACATCGTTACACCATCTCCCTTAGCTCCTCTCCCCAAAATGATTAATCATCTCAGTAATGGTATCTTGGGCTTGTAGAATACAAAACATCAGTTTGTAGACTGTTACATATAGTGGATTTTGGCTTGGAGATCTTAAAATCAGAAACAAGGCACCATTCCTTTGCTGACACTAAAATTTAGTAGTAGATTTTCTCTTCCTTTAAAAAACTTATTGACATCTTTTGTTTTTGCTTAACCTTGACTTCCTAATATAAACTTTCCCTTTCTCCTACTCAAAAGATCTTAAAGGGAAAGCTGAAAGAGATTCTAGAAGTCAGCTAGTCCAATTGTGTCATTTCACAATTGAGGAAACAGAGGCCCATGGGAGGCAAGGTGACTTAGTCTGGGAAAAGGATGTGTTAGAAAAGGGGGTTCTTTTAGTAATGACATTGGATATTTAGATGATTAAAGAGGGGGTGCCAAATGTTGGGAATAGGGGATGAGTGAGCAGAGATAGGCCTTCTTTATGTAGATCTTGGTGATTTTCAAAAGTGGCACATTATAACCACGTAGAGCTGGGGAGTGGGATGGGGTGGGGGGAGGACTTATAATAGATATATAATAATAATAGTATGTTTTAAGTATTATGGGCATCTAGGTGACTCCATGGACAGAGTGCCAGGCCTGCAGTCAGGATAGACCTGAGTTCAAATCTGGCCTCCGACATTTACTATCTGTGTGACCCTGGACAAGGCCCTTAATACCTCAGTACCTTGATGCCTCAGTTTTCTCATCCTTAAAATAGGGTTAATAATAACATCTACCTCTCAGTGTTGTTATAACGATCAAATGAGATATTAATTTTAAAGAACTAAGCACTTTATAAATGTTATCTGAGACAGATATGTGGTACAGTGGATAGAGTGATGGGGCTGGATCAGGGAGACTCATCTTCCTGAGTTCTAATCTGGCCCCAGAAATTTACTAGCTGTGTGACCTTGGGCAAGTCACTTAACCCTGTTGGTTTCAGTTTGCTCATCTATAAAATGAACTAGAGAAGGAAAGAGAAAACCACTTCATTATTTCTTCCAAGAAAACCCCAAATGGGGTTATAAAGAGTTGGACAATGACTGAAACAACCAAACAACAACAACAAAATATTACATACTTAACATTGTTACTATTATTATTATCATTATTGTTATTAGTAGCAGCAGCAGCAGTAGTAGAGTAGTAGTAGTAGTAGTCAAAGAGATGGAACAGGTAAAGTTTTTAAGAAACAAATCTCTTCCCTAGAAGAGTTCAGGGTATATCTGGACCACTGGGATCTGATGTTCTGTTATTTTGGGGGGAATTGAATAATCAGCTATGTCTATATAGTGTCTGGTCTTCATTTTGTAATTGCAATGGTGGGGTTCAAAGCCCTATCAGTGTGTCTATGAAGAGATCCTCAAACTGAGTACTAAGAGTCACATACATCTCTTTTGAGACAGTGTGGCCAAGTTGGTAGAGCATCACCTACTAACTGAGCAAGTTGCCTACCCTCAATGAGTCTCAGTCTTCACATCTGTAAAATGGAGGTAAGTAACTATAATGACCTATTCTCAGGATGACTGGGAAGCTCATAGGAGATGATAACATCCTGTGCAAACTTTAGAGTAAGATATTAATGTCAGGCATTTCTAGAAATTATTTTGTGAATTTTATTAATTATAGGTTGAGAAATTTCAGAAGCTTTCCCCAAATAGGATAATTCTCTAACATGAGCCAGACTGACTGTAGTGAAGAGTTGATTCACTTAAATGAGCATTTCCTAAGCACCTACTATGTGCCAGGTACTTCTAGGTATCTGAGTTATAAAGACAAAAGAATCCTGGCCCTTGAGGAGTTTAAATTCTGACTTCTTACATTTTGTTTTCAAATTGCAGGTCCCAAGCTTGGTGCCTGGCCTATAGTAGGCATTTACTTAAAATCTTGTTGATTGATGGATTGCTTCTATTGGAAGGAAACAATACATACACCACTTAGAATTTTTCCCATGGGATTTCCTCTTTTAATGTGTACAAGAATCAAATCTTTGAAAAATCGTGGTTTTCTAATTAAAGTGACTTGAATGAACTACAGGCACATTTAGTTTTTTTGCCTTCCTCTCAAACTGGGCTTGTTAAACATTAGTGACTGCCTCCAATGAGTTCTCTCTACCTAATGAGAACCAGAAATAGATAAGAGTTGAAGTTAGCACAGACTTCGCCATGGGAATAATGGGAAGTCAATGGATCATGGAAAGTTACTCCCCATTTCCATTGCCATTAAAAGCAAAATCCCGATTCAGGACTGGAGCTCACTCATGTATAAGGTCCTATTGTCATGAATGAGGAAGCAGGCTCAAGGTTACTCTTTTAAAAAAATGTAAATGCTATGATGTTAATCCATTTGCTTTCCCTCTTAACTGTTTGCACTAAGGTGGGAAAATTACTACAGCATGGTTGGTTGCTATGGAAACTGTCCCACTAGACATTATCTCTCTAAATAATAGGGTTGCCAGTGTGCATCCAATCCAGTGACTTGTTTACTGGAATTGTTCCTACCATCCTACTTCTATGGAGTGTGAGCCACTCTCCTAGGGCTGAGAGACACAAATTAACCTTTGCATACAAAGAAGATAAAATCTTTCAAATATTTCTGAGGGGCCTTAAAACAACTGTTCTGAACTTCTGGTTTATTTCACTGGTGCTTTTAAGGTGGGTCTAGCCATGACTCTGTAGCGATTGTTGAATATACCTAATTTTAGTTTTCAATCTTTGATTATAAATTTTATGATCTGGTCTGATTTAATTCAATCCTGGAGCTATGATTGAACCTCTTTCGTGGAGAAAAAAAAATCTCATCATTATTCTCTTCTAATACAAAGAGGATGCTACAATGCACTCAGTCACCATTTTCTAAATGATTAATGGGTATAGAGGAATGCATACCCAGTCCCCCACTTTGAAGTGGCTCTGGCTCCAAGGTCATTCAAAATTCAACTGGGTTTCCCAATGAATTTTTCCCATAGAAACCATCTTACTTTGCATAGTGGTTAGCTACCCAAGCTACCCCCATCCCACAAGCTTGCCAGTTCATTATACAATGATAGCCAGCTAATCCTTCCAACCTAGAAAACTATTGGAAACCAAGAGCTATGCAAGTATAATGGCTCTTTCATCCCCTCCTCCTCATTCCCCAGACATTTTTAGATCTCAGTTGGCTTTTAGGTTACTAACCATACTCTGTATTCTTGAGGGCTTATACCATTGGACTATTTGTTGGCTAACCAGTTTCCTTTTTTCCTGCTATCTCTTCTTCCTCCAAACTGTAAATAGGTTGAAACCCTGGGGCTTTTTCCAGGAAAGAAAATTTTGAGGATCCTTAAAGGATGGTCCTAGACGCATTTCCATCCCCTTCAGCAGAGCAGAAACTTCCCTGTGTCCTTGGCCATGCTTCTTGGTAATCACTCACTCACCACCACTCCCCCATTCTGTTCATCACTTGTTCCCCAAACAAAAATTCCTAGTTAAGTCTCTGCCATCTCTTGTCACCTTCTGCATGAGGTTCTTTCTTCCATGTTTTACCTCACACAAGAACACAAGTTTCTTTGCTAATCTCGTCTCCAAAGTAAACAAAATGTAATTTTGAGATTTTCCAAGGATTTTTACTGTTGGTTTTTAAGTGAGAAGAAGCTAGATGCTAATGGACCCTTGGGTAGTAGGCAGATGCCCTTTGACAACATCTTTCACAGCTCTGGGAAGTTACTCTACTTCAAGTTATCAAGGAATCCAGTATTAGTTATGTAACACACCTACTATGTGCTACCGTACACTCTAAAACACCATTTGATCATAAGATTTGGAACTACAAGAGACCTCTGCATCCATCCATTCAAACCCTCTCACTTTATGGATGAGGAAGTGAACTGAAGTCTTTTCATGTCAGAGCCACTGATATTTTTCACTCTGCCAGACTGCCTCCTTGGTGAGTAGGGAAGGGACACTCTCCTGCCTTCAACAAGCTTACTACAAGCTCACTATACAAGGTTGGAGATCCTTACAGTATGTACAAAATTAGTTGTGGCAATAGCTTCTAAACCAGTGGTTCTCAGCCTTCCTAATGCCACGACCCTTTAATATAGTTTCTCATGTTGTGGTGACCCCCAACCACAAAATTATTTTCATTGCTACTTCATAACTGTAATTTTGCTACTGTTATGAACCGTAATGGAAATATCTGACATGCAGGATGTATTTTCATTGTTACAAACTGAATATAACCCACAGGTTGAGAAACGCTGTTCTAAACAAATCCAACCCAAAATGTGATCCAAAAGCCCCCAAAGAAGTTGGGATCTTCATGTTATTTCATTATGTAGAAACTGCAACAATCTTCAAATTCAGGATAGCATCCTTCACTTGATAAAATCTTCTGAGATTATTCAATACCTCAATGACTCAATGGATAGAACACTGGGCCCAGAGTCAGGAAGAAGACCTGAGTTCAAATCTAGCCTCAGACATTTAGTAGTTGTATGATGCTGGGCAAGTCATATAACCTCTATTTGCCTTAGTCTGCTGGAGAGGGAAATGGTAAAACACTCCAGTATCTTTGCCAAGAAAACCCCACGGACATTATGGTACCCAGGGTCAGAAAGAGTTGGAATTGATTGAACAACTCCCCTAACCAACGAATCTTTTTCTTTTCTTTAAAAAACGTGTCCTTGTTATAGGACCTCAGCATGTCTCCAATGTTAAAATCTGCCACTAATTAAAATGCTGCAACAGGAGCAGCCATGGTGGTTTATTTCCTTATGGTAGCACATCAGGTGAAGAAGCCAAAAGCCAAAGTCCTTTTTTAAGGTCACAGACAAAACGTGAGAGGGAGGCAGAACAAAGAACAGGCTACCCTTGGTCAGGTGCTGTCAATTTGGTTAGCCAGGAGGACAGGAGTTTTTGTTTGAAATAAATTTTTATTGATTTTTTTTTCTGGTATCCCATTTTACATACAGATTTCTCTCAACATCCCTTCTTTGCTCTCCTCTCAGAGAACCAGCCTTAAAGCAAAGACATTTTAAAGGGGAAAAAAAGAGGAAGAAGAGAAAAATAATCTGTATGTCCATAAAGTGTGATAATATATGTGATTCTCCACATCTGCAGACCTCCCACCTCTACAAAGGAGGGTGAGGAAGTGTCTTTTCTTATCTCTTCTATGGGGTCATGCTCATTCTTTCTTATTTTGTAACATTCACTTTTTATGATTTTGTGGTTGTGATTTCCACTCCCATTTCCATTGTTGTAGTCAGTGTATATACTTTTATCATGGCTCTCTTTGTCTTACTTTGTATTAGTTCATGTAAGTCTTTTTGTGTTTCTCTATATTCATCCCTTCTTAAAGTGCAGTAATAGTCCATCACAATAATACTACAATGTGTTTAGCTCTTTCCCAAACAATGGACAATTATATTGATTCTAGTTCTTTATCACTAAACTTGCTGCTATCAATATTTTGGTATATATGGTGACTTTCTTTTTATCATTCATCTCCTTGGGATGTAAGTATAACAGTGGAATCTCTGGATCAAAGAGTGGGGAAATTTTAGTTGCTTTATTTGCAGAATTCCGAATTGCTTTTCAAATGGTTGTATCATTTACCAGCTCCACCAACAATGCCCTGGTATACCTGTCTTCCCATAATCCCTCAACATTGATAATTCCATAGCCTTTCTAGTCCCATCTTTTGTAGGACAAAGTTTCTTAACCTGGAGTCAGTGAATTTGTATTTTTAAAAATACATTTTGATAAACATACTTTAATATAGTTTTCTTTGTAATCCTTTGCACTATATTTTATGTATTTCCAAGCATTATTTTGAGAGATTTCACTAGAATACCAAAAGAGTTCATAATACAAAAAAAAAAAGTTAAGAATTGCTGCTCTAGGAGGAGATAAGGGTGGGGGAAGATTGGCAAGCATGATAGTAGAATGGGAATGGACAGTACCTTCATAGCGCATCTTAGCATGGTTACCAACATAGCCTTCAAGGTACGGTGACAGTAGTCAAAGAGGAAGGATGCTATCCACCCACCATATAGTTGGCATGTTGGGCCAAAGACTTGATTCTGACCTTAGTTATGTCCCTGACAACCTTCTGACAGAGGAATGGAGGACTCAGGCTACAGAATGAGACGTTTTTTGGACATGGCCAATGTGTGAATTTGTTTGTCTTGATGGCATTTATTTATTATGAGAGTTTTGTTTTTCCTTTTTTTCTTGGGAGAAAAATTAATGTTTGTTAACTGAAAAATAAAATTTAATTAAACATTTAATAAAATAACAAAGCAAACAGAAATCTATCTACCACTTAGCCATGATCCATTTTGACATTTTCATGAAACTTGGTGTTTTCACAAAATCAACTTTGTTATAAAGAATTTCATTCCCAGAAGATTGCCTTTTTTTTTTTTTGGCTTTTTGGAGGGCAATTGGGGTTAAGTGACTTCCCCAAAGTCACACGGCTAGTAACAAATGTCTGAGGCTGGATTTGAACTCAGGTCCTCTTAACTCCAGGGCCAGTGCTCTACTCACTGTGCCACCAAGCTGCGCCTCCAGAAGATTTCTTAATTTAATTATCTCTAAGGTGGAAGGGGAAGGAAGAAAAATAAGGGAGAAAGAGGAAATTTATAGGATAACTTTGTTGTTAATTTAAAAGGAATAGCAAGTTATGCATAGAGAATTTGCAGCTTCATGTGAAATCATCTTTTTTTTTATTGTACTATTCTATGGAAATACTTGTTTTATCCCATAAATAAAAAAAAATTAATTACGATGATACTAGAAACCCTTGTCAGTGGGGAATATAAGATTTGACTAGCAGGATGGAGCAATGAAGAGCTGGGTTTCTCAGAGAGTGACTGGTAATGTGACTATAGGTAACTCCCTTACCCTCTCTGAACTATAGTTTCCTCATCTGAAAGGGTAAAACCTGGATTATGTGCTTCATAGACATGTTAAGATTCTGTAGGCTTAATCACTGAGTGGGCATTGCTGCAATCAAACTGAGATCTGAGAAAGACATTAGCTTAAAAAAAACAGTCTTAAAAGATGTAGTCTCCCACTCCATCTGGGGCCATCTCCAGTCATCCTGATTTATAGCTTGCCACTAGACCCAGACGACTCCAGAGGAGAAAGTGAAGTTGGTGACTTTGCACAGCCCTCCCCCACTTAAATCCAATTCACTTGCAAGTCATGGCATCACCTTCCTGATGTCATGGTCCTCTTCAAGAACAAAGGACAAACAACAACAACAACAAGATGTAGTAAGCTATAATTGATAATAAAAAACATTTGTGGAAAACAGGTACTCTGATCACCAATATTAGGAAATTCATTTATAACTTGGGGCTGATTTCTCATTGGGAAAGAAACCAATAGCAAACTATTTTGCTTTCCTTTCAAAACACCAAGCAACACCCCAGAATCCAATTTGGGAGTTTGATGGACTTCTTCACACTATTTTAAGAATCATTTGCATATAAAAGCTATAGAAAGAAATTTTATGTTGACTAAAATGCTGACCAAATTGATCCCTGAGGCCAACAAGAATGCTTTATTGGAGGCTGGAAGAACACATTCACTGGCTGAGATCATTCAGTTGAGAAAATTGCAATATAATATATTCATTGTTATTTTTTAGAACCGTTGTTAGCCCAGAAATTGAAGGTCAATGATTTTTGAAAGGCAAAGATAAGAAATAATCAAACTATTCATTCCCAACCTAGTTTGTTTCACTAAATCTGTGTTATCCTGAATAGTTGATGATGAGGCATTCTAGATAACTTGGAAAACACAGAATAATAAATAGAGTCCCGGACATGGAGACTAAAAGAAAGATCTGGGTTCAAATCCTGACTCAGAGACTCATCAGTCATGAGTCCCTAGGAAAGTCAATTATCCTTGATGAGACTCATTTCTTCAGCAACAAGATGGGAATAATAACAACACCTACCTCATAGGGTAGTTGGAGGGAAGAATGTATCTTGTAAACCCAGAGCAATTCATCAGCAAGCATTCATTAAGTACTTACACTATTAAGATGCTGGGGATGCAAAGACAAAAAGCATAAAATTGTAAGCTATGATTTATTGTATGGTTCATATTCTGATTTGGAGTCAGAAGACCTGGGGTCAAATTAAGATTTTGTAACTTATTATAAGTATGATCTTGGGTAATTCACATGGGTCCAACTTTCTCATCTACTCAGCAGAGGGTCTGGACTGAATGACTTTTCAGGTCCCTCCCAGCTCTCAGTCCTTGACCCTATCTAGTCCCATTATGTATGATGCCGGGAACCTCAGACCAGAAAAAAAACATCAAGCCTGTCTGAGTTCCAAGATGTATTCAACTCAAATAAACAAACATTTATTAAGTGAATCCTAAATGGAAAGCACTGTACTGAGTCAGGGAAAACAACATTTAAATAATATGATCCTCTCCTTGTGTAATCTATAGTTTAATGAGACAAAGAGAATGACAGTATCACATGCTGCATAGCCAGGGCATTAAATGGGTACAAAACCTAGTACTATGTGAGGACCAGGATTAGGGGTTGAGGTTATTGGTTGAGGTTGTTCCTAAGGAGATCAGAGAAGGTTTCATGGAAGAGGCAGCATTTGAGTTGGGTTTTCAAGATTCAGAATCCAGCAGGTAATGAAGGGAAAGAAAGGTTTCTAGGAGAAGGAAGCAGCATGAGAGACAGGATAGGGCAGAACAGGTTTGCATTAGTGATAGTCTACTCTGGTTGGAACATAAAGGAGAATGGGAGCAGCATATGACAATTAAGTAGGGAAGGTGACATATTGTGGAAGCCTCCATGCCAGATGAAGGAATTCAAAATTTTCCCTGTCGGCAACAGGAAGACTCTTAAGATTCTTTATTAGAAGAATACTGCTACTTCATCTATGCAGAAAGAAGATTAATCTGTCAGCAGGATGGAAGATGGACTAGAAGAGAAAGTAGTGGTGGGAAGACCCTTGAAAAGGCTGTTGTAAAGGTCCAGTTGTATAGTTATTACTTATTCTACAAGGTGATTGATCTTGGAAAAAAGAAGAAGGAAGTATCGTGGGAAATATGGCAGAGGATGAAATTGATACGACTTGGTAACTAATCAGATACTGGGGATGAGAAAGAAGAATCGATAGTAACACCAAAGTTTTCAACCTAAAATAGTACCATTTATAGAAAAAGTGAAATCAGGAGGAAAAGGATTAGGAACAAAGTTTTGTTTACTAAACTAAGTGTGAGGCTACCAAAGGGACACCCAGATTGAGATGTCCTATAGGAACCCAGAAATGTAGAGGCAGAGCTCAGAAGAGAGGTCGGGGTAGAGACAAAGTACGTATGGTAGATTTGTTGTTCTTCGGTTGTGTTGGACTCTTCATGACCCCATTTGGGATTTTCTTGGAAAAGATACTGGAGTGGCTTGCCATTTCCTTCTCCAGCTCATTTACAGATGAGGAAACTGAAGCAAACAAGGTTAAGTGACCTGCCCAGAGTCACATGCTAGGAAATGTCCAAGACCAGATTTGAACTCAGAGAGATGAGCCTTCCTGACTCCAGGTCCAGCACTCTACTGCACCACCTAGCTGTCCCAGATTTAGGAAACAGTTGCCTAGATATAGTTATATGATACAGTGGGCCTTATTTGGGGCAAAATGAACCACAGGAATTATCTTTGGGAAAAGCCTTCCAGGTTGAATCTGATTCCTCTACTTGATGAAATGGACCTGATAGTGATAAACACTTTACACATCTTCTTCAGATTTTTCTTCTAGCACGAAACCTATTAGGAACCCCCAGTTGTTTGTATTATACCTCAATTTGCCTTCTATTACCTGTGTACAGGTTGTAAGAATACTCCTATAGCATCTAAGAGAATTGAAGAGAAGAAATGCTTTAGTTTTGTATTTGTATCTTGAACATCTATCACAGTGCCTTGGAAACACTAGGAGCTTAACAGATGCTTATTGACTTGAATTAAATTTAAACTCTGAATCCCAGGTTTTTTCCACTTTAGACAGGCTATGGTGTTGTCCACAAGGAAATTGTCTAAGAAAATGAAATATTGATATGACAAAAATACTGAAGACAGTAACTACCCCAAATCAAATGTGGTTGTGAGCTTTTGTTCCCTAACTCCACTTGGTAAGCTCCAAACAAGCTTGAACTCAGACAGGAAATGATTTCCCATTCAGCTCTAATGGCCTCCATAAATATTTTACAACTGGGCCAAATCAGCAAATTTAAGGACAAGCTGAAATACTTAAGGAGTTGTAAAGGTTGTGTACTTCCATGCTGGGGAGGAAAAAAAGAAAAGAGCTGAATTTGCAATCAGAGGATCCAAAAAATAGCTTTGGCCTTTACTAACTATGTTACCTCAAGGAAAACATTTCAAAGCTCTGGGTCTCAACTTTCTCACTTGTAAGATCATAGGGTTGGTCAAGTCTCTATCTGCCTCTGTCTTTGTTTTTCTCCCTCTCTCTCTCTCTCTTTCACACACACACACACACACACACACACACACACACACACACACACACACATTTCCTCTCTCCAGTACTTCATTTTATCATGATCAGGAAAATTATATAGTAATAGTGTTTGAATTTGGTGCCATCCACTCCAATAGAATAATTAGTCTTGCAAAGATCTTAGAATCAGGCATTTAGAGAAGGAATAAAATTCCTTAGAATATCGACTATGAGAGTTGAAGGGGCCTTTGGTAGGCTAAATGTTAAAACACTGAATTTTGGAGCTAAGATTGAGAATATTGGAACTCAGAATGTCATAACTGAGGGGGAGAGCTTAGAACACACAACATTAGAGCACAAAATTTTAGACCTGAAGAAAGAACGTGAGATCACAGAACGTTAGACCTGCAAGAGCCTTGGAACACAGAATGTTAGATCATAGAATGTTAGAGCTAAGGGGAAGACCTTAGAACAGAATGTTAGGGCATAAAATGTTCAACTTGAAAGTGGCCTTTGAAGGCAGAATGTTAAAGCTGAAAGAGACCTTATAACAAAATGTTGGCTCATAGAATTTTAGAATTGAAAGGGACGCTGTTGTTGTTGCTGTCAGTCATTCAGTCATGTCTAACTCTTTGTGACCCTATTTGGGGTTTTCTTGACAAAAGATACTGGAGTGCTTTGTCATTTCCTTCTCCAAATCAATTTTACAGATGAGGAAACTGAGGCAAACAAGTTTAAGTGACTTGCCCAGGGTCTCATAGTTTAGTAAGTTTCTGAGGCTGAATTTGAATTAAGATGAGGGATGCTAGTGGTCAACAAATCCTATCTCTTCCTTTTACAAATAAACAGGTTTAATAAGATGAAATGAATTTCCTAAGGTCACACAGAAAGAGAATTTGACCCAAGTCTTCTAACTCCAGATTAGCACTTTTACATGATGCTACACTGCCTCCAAGTATTACATTTAAAATTAGTTTTTATAAAACCCTCAATTTAAAGAGCAAAACATTCAGATACACATTACCTTTGGTTATGGTTACTAAGGAATAAATGATACTTATTTTTTCAATTTGGGATACAAATGACAATGGAGAAGAGAGGAAGTATATAGTATAGTGAGTAGTGGGCAAGATTTGGAGTCGGAGAGAGTTGGGCTTCAATTCCACATCTGACACATATTAGCCATGTGACTATGAGTTAGTCACCTAACAACTCAGTGCCTTGGCAACTCCCTACTATTTCAAGTTGCAAATTTTATGTATTTGAACTCATAGAAAGAGTTCCCTAAATCAATGAAATCATAGGTCTAAAGAACAATAATACATTATATGAGATAGCCAGGCTAATAACAATCTAGCAATCATTCAATTACAGAATTATTGATGTGTTTCCCATAAATGATTTAAATAGGTCCATGCATTTCCACCCATTTTTAAGAAATACAGCCAAGAAGTAGAACACAACTGATTTATACTGTAATATTTTTAGTAAACATGCTCCTAAAAGAGCTTAGGAACAGCTAGGTGTTGTAGTAGATAGAGTGCTGGGCCTAGAGTTAGGAATTCTCTTCTTCCTGAGTTCAAATCTGGCCTCAGATACTTATTAGCTATGTGACCCTGGGTGAGTCACTTAACCCTGTTTGCCTCAGTTCCTCATCTGAAAAATTAGCTGGACAAGAATACGACAAACCACTCCTATATCTTTGCAAGAAAACCCCAAATGGGGTCACAAAGAGTCATTCGTGACTAAAATGACTGAATAGTGATAACAATAAGGAATTTAACCTATACAAGTCATTATTATCAGATAGTATGAAATGAACCAAGAAAAAAAGATTGAAACATTTCTCCTGAAAAAAAGATGTTACATGTGACGACCTTTAAGGGAAGAATATAGGAGGAAATTTAGTGAATGTATAAAAGGTATTAATAATTTAAAAAACTCTTGAAACTGTGATGCTTTCTATTTATGAGTGATCCAGTACTACAATCACTGAAGCATTTAAACCAAGGGAAATGCTTTGGCACATTATCAACCAAGGATTACACAGGGGAAAAGATATAAGGAATGTCCATGAGAACTGTATGAACCAGAAGGTAGGCCAGCAAGAGAGAAACACTGAATAGTCTGTATATTCCATTGGTACCCATGGATCAATCAGTCAATCAACCAAATATTTATCGAGAGCCTTTTCAAGAATACAAAGTAAGGCTCTCAGCATACGGGGTAGATGCGATGTGTAGGATTTATGGGAGGACTATGACAAGAGACTCACAGGATAAAAGGGTGTGGATGGATTTAATTCTGTGCCACTGGAATAAGAATCCTTATCTATGAAATTGTGGATCACACACACACACACACACACACACATATGAAAATATATACTCACATGTGCACACACGCAATGCACATATGTACACGTACATGTTTGTGTGCACATATAAATGCATATACACATACACATATACACTAAACCGAGATCCTTTGGAAATGATGCCAAAATATCCCACAAAACTCACCCCTGGTATGTCTCTACAAGTGAAAAAGGAAGGGTCAAATAAGAAATGTTATTCATAAAAAGTTCTTCCCCTTCTCTCAACTCACACAGTCACCGTACTAATTCAGACCCTCTTCTCTCTTACCTGAGTTTTCTCCATAGCATCCCAATTGAACTCTCTGCCTCAAATCTCTATCTACTTTACTTCATCTTTCAAACAATTGCCAAAATGCTTTTCCCATACCAAAGGTCTGACCACGCTGCCCTTCCTCCACTAAATGAGTTCCATTGTGGATGAGCTCCACAAGTGGCTCCCTATTATTTCAAAGATTAAATACGAAGTCTTTGGTTTGACATTAAAGCCCTTTGAAAACTGGTCCCTACCTGTCTTTCCAGCCTTATTACCTATTCTTCCCCTTCATAAACACCTGGTCCAGCTAAACTGACCTTCTTGCTGTTCCTCAGACTTGCTGTTCCATGTCCCATCATGATGCCTCTCCTCTATGACTGGATTGTGTGCCCTTCTCACCCCTTGGGAAGCTCTTTGTAACCCTTCATTTCCTTCAAGGTTCAGCTCAAATATTAGCTTCTACTTTGGGGGACTTTTCAGGTTATTTTGTGTCAGGGAGTCCAGCAATCTGGATGAAACATATAGACACCTCAGGATGTTTTTAAATGCATAGAAAATACATAGAATTACAAAGAGAACAAATTATATTGAAATAGTTATTATATGCGTATCTGTAATAAAATACATAATTGTGTTGCAGTAGGTATTATATTACATATATACATATGTATATATAATATACATATACCCACAAATATATGTATGTATAGAGAGATCAATATGTATCTCTATTTCTCTCTCCATATACATATATCTATATTTCTCTGTCTCTATACATAGACACATATATTTCTATCTTTCTCCATACACACATATATGTATATATACAATATATATAATATGTATTTGTATAGAGAGCTAGATCTCCCCCCTCCCCAGATTCCAGGTTAAGAACCCCTGCTCTGTATGAAGACTTCCCTGATCTCCTCAGGCACTAGTGCCTCCCCAATCCAAATGACCTTGTATCAAATTTGTGTGTGTATACACGCATGCTCATATACACATGTATATGTTTATATGTACATACATATTTCGTACACACACTTAAATATATGTTACATATGTGTAGTATGTGGTCTCATCCAGTGACATTTTAGTATTGTAAGCTTTTTGAAATCAGGAACTGTCACTTTGACCTTTGGATACTTGCTTCTTAGGTCAGTATCTGGTATATAGGGGATACTATCATTTGTTGACTGGTCCAGACCATTCAAGCAGGATTGGAGGCTGTGAATTCCAGGCCATCACTTCACTTTTCCATTTCATTTTGCTTATGTCTAGATGAAGTCATTTTGCCTTTTTCTATCCCCTGGGACTGAGGAAAGGCCAAGACTCACATTAGCAAATTATCTTCCAAGGCATATTTAATCTGTAAAGGAAAGTCCCAGGAGCACTATTGATGCCCAAGACTGGGAAGGGAAAAACCTAAAACCCCAGGACACACCCAGGGAAAGCAGCCATTTGCTGGATCATTCAGGGCATGCGGGGGGCTAGTGATACCACCTTGCAATTCTGGGTCCTCACAGTCCTGGCCAGACAGGGTGGCTTAATTGGTCTTCAATTCAACTACCACATTGTATACATTCTACTCTATGGCATTTATATAAAGGATGAATTGGTGAGGATGACTAGGAGCTGGAAGATCAATTGGGGGATACTAGAAGAGTCCAGATGAGTCTCCATAAGCGCCTGAATTAGAGCAGTGGCCCAATGAGTACACAAAAGGGAAGGGTTGAGAGATGCCACCAAAATAGAATATATAAGGTATGGCAACTGATCAAATGGGGGTTAGGGGATGGGAAGAAAGAAAGGAGAAGATGACCTAGTCTTCCTTTAGGTCCTACTGGCTCTCCCTCCTCCTGCTTTCTGATTTCTCAACCATAAAATCTATCAGTACAATAAAAAGAGCACTGCTTCTGGAACGGAGTGATTGGGTTTGAATCTAGTCCCCAACACTTATCAGAATAACAATTTCCCATGGCCTCAGTTTCCTCGTCTGAAAAATGAGGGCATTGGACAAGATGGCTTTAAAGCTCTAAATCTCAAATGCTATAATTAGTCACTTAGCCTCCACAGGCTTCAGTTTCTTTATCTATAAAATGAGACAGATGAACTAGATGGCATCTCAGGTCCCCTCTGACTCCAAATCTATTGTCTTCTGTAAAAAGAACCATTGCTTAGGAGGGTGTTGATCCTTACCCCAGACAAAAGGTGCTTAGCCTTGAGACTGGGGACTTATTTTTCTAAGCATCTGAATAACTATATTTCAATGTAATTGGTTTCTTTGGTAATCTTATTTATTTTATTTCATTCATTTAAAAGTAAGAACGGGGTCCATAAGCTTCATTATACCACACAAGTTGGGTTTGGGGGAGGATTCATGATACAAAAAATAGCTGATAACTAGCATTTATATAACACCCTAAAGTTTGCAAAGCATTTCACACATTATCTCATTTTATAGTTACAACAACTCTGGGAGGTAGGTGCTATTATTATCCCCATTTTACAGATGACAAATCTGAGGCAGACAGGGATGAAGTGACTTATCCAGCATCATACAGCTGGTAAGTGTATGAGGCTGGATTATGACCTCAGGTTTTCCTGTCTCTAGGGCTAGTGCTGTATCCACTGCACCTCCTGAATTATATCTTCGGAAATATATATATATATATATATATATATACATATATATATATATATGTATACACACACACACACACACACATATATATACATACATATATATATACATATGTATATGTATGTATATATGTAGGAATTGATTGATTGAATCAAAGATTGAATCAAAGAGAAGAAGCTTTGAGGCCAAGTTGCCAAAGGAAGGAATGTGGGACTCTGGGAGAGGGGGAGAGGGGATATGATGAGAGCACAATGGAGGATTCAGCTGACATTGTTTGGTTTGCCTTTGGCACTATTACTTCTGGTATAGAGGAATAGACTTCCATGGTGTCTCTCTTGGACCTCCTGCTGTCGC
>CM053583.1:402536136-402578782 GCA_028627135.1 Pseudochirops cupreus | reverse complement strand
AAAGAGAAGAAGCTTTGAGGCCAAGTTGCCAAAGGAAGGAATGTGGGACTCTGGGAGAGGGGGAGAGGGGATATGATGAGAGCACAATGGAGGATTCAGCTGACATTGTTTGGTTTGCCTTTGGCACTATTACTTCTGGTATAGAGGAATAGACTTCCATGGTGTCTCTCTTGGACCTCCTGCTGTCGCTGGCTTCCTAGAGCGACAAGTAAGTAGAGAAAAACTACATTTATTTTTTAAAAATATTCCGTTCACCCACCCAATTCCAACTAGAAGCTTTGAGGAAAAATTATGTAGGACATAGCATAGAAAAGTTTTCTTCCCTCAGAAACAAAACAAAACAAAAACAAGAAACCAACTAGGGATTCACATTCACAGGGTTCTAGATCTAGAACTGGAAAGGAAATAATAAGTCATTTAACCCAACTTCTTCATTTTTTAAAAATTAGGAAACTGAGGTCTGGAACCAGTCAGTGACTTGTCCAAGTGACAAAGGTAGGATTGGAAACTAGATCCTGTAAGTCCCAAACCAAATGATTCCTTCGTTCTTCCTCTCATCTTCAAGAGCCTTGAAATGCCACTATTGCTCTTGGCATTCTTATGTTGCACAAATCATGGCATCATAGACAAGAAGTTACAAATCCATATTCTCTGAGTCCATGGACGTGCTCTTCCTAGCAAATCAGATTGCTTCCAGATATCTAGGTTCTCTTACTGTTGAAAGGCTAAAATGATGAGCTGGTCACATGACACAAGAGTGATGGACAGACCATGTGTTGTGTATCTTTGCTTAACAAAACAGAATGAGGAGGATCCCCGGAATATTATTAGGTACATCCCTCATAGCAAACACAGGGGAAAATATGAACAAGAATTGCATAGGTGAGTTCTGATCTACATTATTACGGGAGAATATCCACATCGATAAGGTCACACATCCATTGGAGTAGGTATGTGGAGAGATTATTTTAGAGCATTATTTGGATGGTAGCATGGAATTCATTCTAATACAAGTAGGCTTTGAAATTAATTATTCCTTTAATGAATAGGTTTTCAACTCCCAGTCGATAAGTTATTCATTCTCGTGTGTTAAAAGAAATCTGTTTATGGCTCATTATCATATAATATAAACTTATAATTACCTGTAATTGACACATTAACTTTCCTCAGTTTACTCCTTAGAACCCATTTGTATCTAATTTTGTGATACAACCTTCTTCGAAGTCACTAAAAACTACACTGAAAATAGGCTGTGTGATTTGAACTTTTCATTGACTCCAATTTTTCACTCATTTGGGTTGGCCTTCCACATCCTTCAGATTGAGGGGACTTTGCCCCCTCCATTTCAGGTAATTCTGCTGTCTAACACACTGGTGTTCAGCCTGAGCTAAAGTAACGCCGGTCAACTTTTGGTAAACATCACTGGTTCATAAACATTATGTAACTGTTCAGAGAGTCTTCCTAGTGCAGGATCAACAGATCCAGGATCCCCTAGTTAGGAGTTTGGAAAGTGGTACTTGAAGGATGACAGATCATGCTTCCCTTGTCTCTTCTCTTGTTTATTTGTCAGAATGCACTGTGGGTTTCCAAGGGAATGTGAAATCACTTGAATTCCTTATTTCACAAAAACATGGTTCTAGTGGGTGCCTCCCTAGGCAATCAGGGCGAAAGAGAGAAGTGACTAACAGCTCACTAAGTCTGATTGATGGAGATAACCAAGACAGGCAATGCAGCCCTTAAGGGGTGTTGTCTCAAAAGTGGCATTGTTTGTTTGTCAGAATATTTTGAGTTATTTCCTCAGTTCCTCACTTTTTCTTTGCCTAAGCAGAAGTACCTGGAGCCATAAGCCAAAAAAAGAAGAAAATGATAGATAAGTTTAATGTTATGACTTTTATGATTATGAATTTATGATTTTTAAATTTTCTGAATTATTTGTTAAACATCATAGTCAGTTTCCCAATATGTCATCTCTCCTGTTCTCATTTAACCTTCTTTTAAAATAGGAAATTTTAAATTTAATTTGTTTCTCATGAACTCTTTGCCAGTCTAGTGAAACCTAAGGATCTCTTCTCAGAATATTTTTTTAAATGTATAAGATAAAACACATAGCCTTACAAAGGAAATCAATTATGTTGAAATACAGTTTTCCAAATATATTTTCAGATTCCAGGGAAAGAACAAAGAAGAATCCATCCCCAGTTTTAAGGCACTGATAGGAAAGCAGTACCCTATAAGTCACAATCCTTTCCCTTTCAACAGAAAGGGGGAATGTAGGTTTCATCATCTGTTTTCCGCAACTAAGATTGGTCATTGAAATGAATACAAGTGCAGATGGTATTTTGTATTAACATTGGTTTATATGATTGTACTCATTACACAAATTGTTCTCGGGGTTGCTTGAATCAGATCTTCATGTCTCACTATGTTTCTGTGAATTCCTCATATTAATTGTTTCTTGTGGCACAATTACATTCTTCTATACTCATTTACTATAATTTATTCAGTCATTTCCCAGTTGATGGACACCCACTTGGTATGTAGTTTTTTTGTTACCATGAAAAATGCTGCTATAAGTATTTTAGAATAGAAGGAACTTCATCTGTCTATGACAGGCTTGAAGTATAGATCCAGTTATAGTAACTCTGGGTCAAAGGGTAGGAGAGTTTAGTGAATTTTCCTGCATAATTTTGAATTGTTTGCCTCATGTCCAACTCAGACAACAATGTATTGTCTGGAGACTGTCAGAACTTGGATCTGCTGGACTCTGAGCCAGGAACACTTGGGCTCAAAACACACCTCGCACACTTGCCAGTTGTAGGATTCTGGGCAAGTTATTTAATCACTCTGATTCTCAGTTTTCCACCGCTGTAAAATGGGTATAAAAAGAAATACTTCTCTCCTAGGGTTGTTATGAAGAAATGAAATAACTTGTCCAGTACTCTTTGTAAATTCTGGAGATTGTTATTATTCCCATAGCCCAGTTCATGTCGACTATTTGTGTTTTTAATTGTTTTTGGCAATTGCTGGCAGAGGTGAAATCTCAGAGCTGTTTTTGCATTTCTCTTAATGATTGGGAACATTTAAAAAATATTGTGGGTGATTGCATTTCTTTTTTAGAAAATTGTTTCCAATTATCATGATGTATTCCTGAACTGTTGGGACTAGATCCCATTTTCAGAAATCAAATTCTATTTTCTTACCTTTTTCTTGTGGAAGTAAGTAATCTAATGGAATGAAAAAACATTGGGTTTAGAGTTAGAGGACAGACCTAGATTCAAATCTGGATGCTGCCACCTAGGACCATGGGGCCTTGGACAAGTCAATCTTTGTTTCTCACTATGCTCATCTGGAAAATGGGGAGATTGGGGTAGGTTAACCCTAAGGACGCTTATCTTCACTTGAAGTGGCTCTTTCTACTAGTTTTTGATTTTGTCTTCTCTCATTATTGCTGTGTCAAGGAGGTAGTGGTCTGTAAGCAAACACTTTGTAGACTGGGGTGGGGGGAAGTAAGTGAGGGTCTTGACTGAAATTCTTTAGTATCATGAAAGCCACAGAGGAAAGAGCTCAAGACAGTGTCAGAAGGCCTGGGCCAATGTCCCAACTGACAATTACCATGACATGTCACCTTGTAATCTGGCCGCTCCTGACCTCACGTTTCCTTGTCCACAAAACAAAGTATAATGATACTTTTAATAACTTCTTCATAAGATTATTTTTTTTGGAGGGGGGGAGCAGGGCAATTGGGGTTTTGTCCCAGGTCACATGGCTAGTAAGTGTTAAGTGTCTGAGGTTGGATTGGAACTCAGGTTCCCTTGACTCCAGGACTGGTGCCTCCAACTGCCCCCTCGCAAGATTATTCTGAAACAAATTCTTTGTGAACTCTAAAGCATTTTAGAAATATGAGTTACTGTAAATAATTACCATCTAATCAGAACAATGAACAGTCAGATGATATGGGTTCAAATTCTGGCTCAACCACTCACTACCAATGTGATGTTGGGCAGGACATTCAATCCTTTCCAGACTTAAATACTCATCTGTCATATAAGAAGATTAGCCTAGGCAGCTTTTGAGATAGCTTAGAGGTCTAAAATCTTTATCCTCTAATTCTAAGTTTCTTATGAAGGGTTTTCTTGATAGGCAGCAAACAGGTGTCTCTCATATAGTATAGCAAAATAATGATATACATACTGGCCACATCTAAAACTTTAAGATCTGACAATATATATTTTATCTACATTTTTCAAATGATAATAAGATCTTAAAGATAAGATGTTTATCAGTATAGTTATCAAATCTTGTAGAGCAGGTGAGAATGGAGACTTTTACAGACTACTTGCTTCTAGTGGGCCTTGGGTTTAACATCTCTGGCTTACAATGTAAGAAATCACATAATTTCAGTGTTCAAAGTGATCTCCCAGGCCAACTAAGCCAATTGGTACCTAGACAAGAATCTTACTTACAACATCCTTGACAAGTGGTCAATCATTTACTTGAAGAAGTCTAGGAAGGGGAAAACTCCTGAGGAAGCCCACCAAACTTGGGGACAGTGCAAATTGTTAGATTACCATCAAGCCTAAATCTCTCTCTCTCCAACTCCCACTCCTAGTTCTGCTGTCTTGGGCCAAGCAGAATTTATTGTGGACTTTGGAGGTAAGGGACCTCATTATTCAGGCCCATAATCCCCACAGGCGACTGCAGTGGCCAAAGTGTTATGAAATCATGAATTT
This sequence comes from Pseudochirops cupreus, assembly GCA_028627135.1. Classification (NCBI taxonomy): domain Eukaryota; kingdom Metazoa; phylum Chordata; class Mammalia; order Diprotodontia; family Pseudocheiridae; genus Pseudochirops; species Pseudochirops cupreus. The sequence goes on along the minus strand of CM053583.1, from coordinate 402,574,052 downwards.
CTATTTGTTCATGCTTTGAGTTCACCCTGGAAGAGATATTGTGTGTTCCTTAGAAATAATCTTTCTAAAACATGTTTATTGAGTACAGTGAGTACTGACTCTTTATTCTCCTCTTTCAATTCTTATCATCTCTTTAAAGAGCAAAGCAATTAGTTGATGCTATGAATCACCAAACACATTTTCATGCCTCAAACCCTCATTTGAGGGATCAGAGACCCAGACGCGACCCACACAGAGCAGACAACTTCATTGGCAAGTTCATATTTTTCCTTTGACTTTTTTCTTTTTGCTCCTCATGCCCCATAGCACAGAGTACCAACTTCTTTTCTATTAACACACTTCCTTATTTCCTTCCTCCAGGTTAGGAATTTTTTTTTTCAATTAAAGTAAATTAAATTTTTCTTTAGTATTTTAAAAAAAGAATTTCGTAATGCCCCTTTTCAGTGAAGAATACAGCTATTCAGTGAAACACAATCTCAACATAAATTAAGAGTATAATAGGGCAGCCAAAAATCCTAATGAGTTCCTCTGCTACATTAAGAATACAGATCATCTAGAAGTAAGATACTAATCTCATTGTACATTGCCCTGATCAGACTATATCAGGAGTATTTTGTTCATTTCTAAGACCACATTTTAGGAAGAAGATGGAAGTTCTCAGAGGAGGGTAACAGAAAAGGTAAATGTTTTTTAGTCTATGCCATATGGGGATGTTTAGTTTAGAGAACAGAAGACAAAGTGGAAAGATGACAATTGTCTCCAAGCATTGGAAAAGCCTTATCTGCTGTTTGGTGAGTCCTTCCCTCAGAACAGGATCTCATAAGGTACCCAGGTTATGCTCACTTTACTGGCTCCACTCTCTGGACTTCACCTCTTTACCAGTATCCTCCTCAGTCTGGAAATATCTCCATCATCTCTCTTGATTGGTGAGTCCCTGGCCTGGACCACCATTTTATGAATTACCTGGGTCATACTCATTCTACCCATGGATCCAAATCTCACTCTCAAGTCTTCTCTATCTCTTCCCTAATAGTCTTGTTCTCCATTCACCTATTTCTAGCCCCATTAGAACAGAGCATCATTTGAATTTCTGTTCCTTGAGAATAACGAATGTCTTTGTTGATTGTGTTTGTGCTAGGGGTACCTCCAACACTTACTACAAAGACCAACATATAATAAATTCTTTAACTATCTCTCTACCTGTCCATCAATCCATAGATTTATCTATCTGTCTGGAAAAGGGATAAGAATTATATTCTGCTTGGCCTAGAAAGCATAACTAGGAGCAATGGGTGGAATGATGTCAAGAAAACTTTTCTCACAAGCACGGTTATCCCCAAGTGTACATGGCTGCCTCAGGAAATGTCTCTGCTCTCTTCAGGGACCTTTAAGCAATGGATAATGCTAGAAAGGCACTTCTTGGTCACAGAAGAGTTGGACTACATATCTTCTGTAGGTCCTTCCAACTTTAAAATTCTGTCACCCTATGAAGTACTATAGATGATGCTTGCTAGAGACTGCCCTGGCTGAAGGTTATTATAAAGCTTTACCCGCTCCTGTCATCTTTTTCCTATATCCCATTGGGATTCTAACTAACCTGAGATTGAAACAACCCACTTTCAGAAACCATGTTTTTTTTTAACAACTGAGTTAGATGATTCTGAAAATGGAGGGTGGTGACAATAAGAACTGACCCTTCCATCTGAATTGATAGCAGCAGTTTGGTAGGGGGGAGCTGTTGTAAAGCTGTCAGACAGATCACACCATTTCATATTAATAGTGGGAAACTTGAGTAGTCAAATTATTCACTGTCAGCTTCTCATTTTTTCCTCAATGTTAAGGAGGAAAAGAAATCAATCTTTCTCCAGCCAGCAGCCTACTGAGGAGAGCAGAAACAAGCAGCACATATTTCCTGAGCTTTCAAAACTGACAAAGAGTTGAAACCTTGATTCAATTCACTGATTCTTGACCTAGAGTTGTATCATTACTGTTTCCCAGGATACTCATAGAGGTTCAATATAACATAACTGAACTAACACTAAGTTCTTACCATGTAAAAAGTATTGTGGTAGGCACTGGAGTCACTAAGACAAAACACACACACACACACACACACACACAATCCAGGCCTTCAGAGAAATTTGTATTCTACATAATATTAATAAGACCTTAGGAGTGCAAAGGACCTTAGAGGTCTTCTGGTACGATCTGTTCATTTTTAAACTGAGGAAACTGAGGCTAGAGAAGGGAAAGGACTTCCCCAAGGTTACACAACTAATTAATAACAGGTCTAGGGCTAGCACCTATGCCTCCTGATTATTACTCTAGTGTTCTTTCCACTATATCATGATGCTTTCCCCTCTTAATATTCAGCTTAGAATCAAAGATCTAGGACTATTGGGAAGGGACCTCAGAGTCCAGCTAGTCCAACAGCCTCAGCTGTTGCAGCCACAGCTAAAGCAAGTGAGGCTCAGAGATGATCCCAGGCCTGCAGATTTAGACTCCAAGGATCCTCTGTGACTGTTTATATCGGCCCCCTCATTTTGCAGATGAGAATCCTGAGCCCTAGAGAGGTTAAGTCTCATGACTAAGATCATGTTGGTAATAAGGACCACAGGTGGAATTAAAATGATCCCAAATTCATTGCTCTTTTCATTGTCCCATGCTGTCTCTCTTTCCCTCACATCAGAATGAAATCATTCTGATGACTTTTAGAAGTGGCTGGGAAACAAGAAGATGCCTTCTTTCCTACCCCACCTTACCTAATTGGAAAATAATAGCTCAGAGACAGACTCTAGAAGAAATTTAGAGACCATGAACTCCACCACCTCCATTGCTTTACAGAGGAAGAAACTGAGGCCCTTTCCTTTCTCTCACCATCATCAGATCATAAATTTGCAGATGAAAGGGACCTACGAAGCAATTAATCCAATCTACTTATTTTACAGATGTGGAAACCGAGGCCAAGGAAGGATAAGTAACTTGCCCAAGGTCTTAACTGCTGGCAAGGGGGACAGTTAGAGGGTTTGAACTAAGACCTTCAAAGCCATTCTGCTTTCCTTTATGCCATGCTATTTCTTTTGTTAACCCTCATGCCTGAGCTTAAATTTTAAAAGAAAAGATGATATATTTCCCTCAGGCACAATAGACATATGATAAAGGAAGAGGGAATCAATTGCCCACAAGTCTAGGCATTATGGAGCATATTCCTGATCTTCATCATCCTGCATCCAGTTACTAAATGGAACAAAGGCAAGGACAAAGGCAAGCTAGCTGCAGGCTTTGGAATTCACCTCCATGGAGTTCTCAGCAGTCAGAGCTTGAAATAGCCCTGTCTTTCTCTCCTTCTAATCAAGCCCCTTTGCAATGGAAGGCAGGGAGTGGGGGGAGAGGACCATTATTCTCTCAGTCTCCCATTAGACTAGCTTGTGTCATAATGGCCTGACTACAGAGCATCCTATGGGAATTCTGTGGCAGGGGACTGAAAGCCCTCCATTCATGGTTTTAGGAGAGTCATTTAGAAGCACACACATTATACCCACCAGGCTAGGAGAGAAGAAGCAATTTCCGCTTGATGCCAAATGGGGGGAAAAAAGGAGGAGAAAAGGTTCATTCAAGCAGTGGGAAGCAAACAAAACCGCCTGGCAGACACAGCAGTCTCAGGAAGTCTCCTCTTTCCTCACAGAAACCTACTTTATTCTGCAGAAGTGCATGAAGCTGAGACACTTTCCACGTGAGAGTTTTCTAAAACACCATTTGGACATGACAAGTTGGATGTGGCCCATCTACTAACCATCACTTCTTTCAGCCTTAGTGCACACTGGGCAAATCCTACCATGCTTCCCATTTTCCCTGGTCAGAGATGACAGGTTTTGATCTAGAAACTTCCCTGGAGTCCAGCATTCTAGCCTGTTTCCTAAAGAAACCTTAAATAAATCAGAACTGTCTAGAAATAAAAATAGATCTATTTTTATACCCTGCCCTGTCCTACCTTAATTTAATTCATGCTGGTATTATGCAGGACTTGACTAATATTGATATTACACTTTAAGGTTTGAAAAACACTACACATATCATTTGATCTTTGCAACAAGCCTGAAAGGTGGAGGCTATTGTTATCCCTGATTTATAAATGGGGAGACTAGGATTCAATGTGATTAAGTGACTTGACCAGGGACAGCCAGGAAATATCTTAGAGATATCTTACACATATGAGGGAGGAGCTATTATCACTCTGCTGATGCAGATAAATAAAATAAGACTGAGAGATCAAGAGAGTTACGCAGGGTCGTATAACTATTAAGAAACCAAGGCAAAATTGGAATCCAAATCTGATACTCAATTCACTGCTTCATCTAGCAGACTCTTGGTAGATCTTCAAGATATGGATTTTTGACAGGAAGTGAAGTTCCAGGGGTTTATTATTTCCACAATTAAATCTTCTCTGGTCATTGGAATTGTGGGAAGAGGAAGGTTATTAGGGAAGTGCATGGTCAGTCAGGCTTCCTTCCCTTTCCTTCAGTAACTTGGAACCTCAACACTACTCCCTACTCCATACCCATTGATAGTTGTTAGAGAGGTAAAATACAGATGGGAGGGTGAGCGATCAGCTATGACTTGAATTTCTGGAGCTTGGTGTTTTGTGACTTGTCTACTTCAATTTCTCTATGTGTAAAATGGTTCTGAGAGGCAGCCATGTTGTAGTGGACTGGGAGCTTGCTTCAGAGTCAGTAAGTCTTGGGTTTGACTCCCAGGCCTATGACACCCTGTCTGCTTGACTTTGGGTAAGCCATCTAACTTCTCAGGGTTCTAGCAAATTCTAAGACTGTAAATTGCAAAGACGCCAACCAACCTTCATTGACAGAGGGAGTTTTCTCATTGGAAGTTCCCAATACTAATAAATGTCAAGTCCAATCCAAAACAAACAAAAAAATGGCTTTAGAACTCATACTAACAGGGTACAGGAACTTTAGACAGTGGTCTCATGTTGTCACTTGTTATTTCCCGGATTAAAAACAACAGCAACAGCATCAGTTCTTTAGTGGCTCCAAATGCAATTTAACAGGCATTTATTAATCACCAACTTTGTCCCTTCCCATCATTCTATGTTGTATCCCAACTTGACCACTAGCTATTCTGATTTTTATGTTTGTACCACCAGTGCCTAGAACATATTAAGTGCTCAAGAAATGTATATTGCTGAATTGTACAAATGGCCTCAGCACTGCAGGCCTCTCCTTTCCCACTGAACATGGAGAGGAATGACCTTTTTGGGGAGGGGTTTACTTTCTCCTGTCCCCCCATACCAAACACACCTACAGAGGAAAGAAGAATTTCACAATTAAATTTACAATGCTGTTTTTAAGGATCTAGAGTCGTAGCTCCCCTACCACACACACACTGATACCTTAGTTCAGGTTCTCCTTTGCCCTTGACCTAGGCACCTCATTGTAAATATGTAAAAGGGCTAAGAAACGTAGCGTTTATGGACCTGCTAGAATGTGATCTCAAGGCCATATGGTCTAATCCATCTATTTTATAGATGAGGAAACTGATTCCCAAAAAGGTTACATGATTTGCCCAAGGTCACACATGCAGTGACCATCAAAGGATTTTAATGACTCCAGGATTAGTACTTCCCCCCCTTGTATCATACTCTCTTCACTGGTCCCCTCTAAAGCAAATCCTCTACAGCTGTGAGTCATCAGATTGGGGTGAGTAAGCAGTTTTCTAGCCTGTCCTCAATTTGTGAACAGATTTTATTTCTAAAATCTGCTTGTAGGTTGGTTGTAACCCAGAAGGCAATTTTCTCAAAGGAAACATGATCTATCATGCAGCTAGTTTCCCAAACCAGTCAATAAAACCCATTTAACCCACTATATAGTTGAATTTCATACCTAGACTATGGAATCTAACTACTGATTGCTTCTGTGAAAAAAAAAATCATTCATTTAATGATGTGAAATTCATTAAACAAATCTCTATCAAGCACTTTCATATATATATATATATCTACACACATATATATATATACATATATATGTATATATATACATATATATACATATATATACATATATACATATATACATATATATGTATATATACATATATACACATATATGTATAGATATACATATATATATACATATATATATATGTATATATGTGCAAATTCCTGAAAACAGGTTCTGAATTCTAGCTCAAAATACTTGGAACAAATCTCTCCCACTCCCTTTCCTGCCTCAACACAAGGGGAGATGATTCTCACTCTACAATCCAACTCCATCAGCTTCTTGCTCTACCTCACACCTAACTCTCCACCTCCTGACTCAGTGTCTCTGGTGGTCTTTCATGCTTTGAATGCTCTCCCTTCTCCTCTCTGACTCCCTGGCTTCCTTCAAAACTCAGTTTAAATCCCACCTTCTATGAGAGCCCATTTGTATACCCCATCAGCTCCTAGAGACTTCTCTGTGGGATTACCTTCCACTCACTGTGTACATTTTTAATCTATGAAATGCTTTCCACATCATCTTCTAGAATGTGAGTTCTAGGTGGCAGGGACAATGGTTTCTTTTTATCTCCAACAACTATGACCTCACTAACTGTCAAGAGTCCATGTGGAGAAGATATGGGGGGGGGGGGTTAATGGATTGTCAACAGTGTGGCATGGAAACAAAAAAAAAAGTGAATGTGCTCTTGGATTTGATTAAGTGAGGCATAGTATCTGGAACAAGAGTGGACAGTCTTACAGTATTCTCCTCTGCTCAGATTATATATGAAGGATTATAGTTAGCTTGGGGGGCTACATTTTATTTTATTTCATTTTTTGTTTTTTGGAGGGCAGGGCAATTGAAGTTAAGTGACTTGCCCAAGGTCACACAGCTAGTAAGTATTAAGTGTCTGAGGTCAGATTTGAACTCAGGTCCTCCTGACTCCAGGGCCAATGCTCTATTCACTGCACCACCTAGCTACCCCTGGGGGCTACATTTTAGCAAAGGAATTGAGAGGATGGATTATCTTCCTGTGGAGATGGATAGGGAAGGGACTGGAGATCAAGCTTACTATTGAAGGACCAAATGAAGGAAGAGGAAACGTTTAGCCTGTAGAATAAAGACTGAATAAGGAAACTGAACACCTCCATGGTTTAGACTTGTTCTGCTTGGACTCAGAGGCCAGACCTAGGACCAGATGGAAGTTTGACATAAGGAAGCACTTCCTGCCAACTGAAGCTATGCCAAAGTGGAATGGGCAGCCTAGCAGGTTCACTCTCATGAAACCTTTTCCAACCACTTGTTCAGCGGAACTGGAGGTGATGCAAAGATGTAAGATATTAATTTTTTTTTAAATTTAAGATGTGCCCATTCACTTGAATTACTTGTCTCAAGTAAGGGTCTAATTTAACGAAGAGGAAATGTTTTGCTTTCAATAGTAAAGAGAAACTTAAGTCATGTTACCAAGAGAATGAGCAAGTGAAGTTGACTCATTCAAGATTGAACATGCTTTATACTGACATTAGCACAACTTGAAGATAATGTCCAAACCTATTCTAAAGGGAAAAGTCAGTTATTTGTATGGGCTTCCAAATTGGACCACTAGTGTATTGCCCCCTGGGAAGGAGAATCAAGATGGATTTGGAAGATAATGTTAAAAAAACAAAGAGCCAAAGTCTTTTAGAAAACAAGAGGTAATCCCTGTCTAGAACTCCAAACTGGATTATGAGGAGACTAAGCAACAGGAAAAGCCTATGTCCTAGCAGGATCTGGACACAATGTACGCAACTGTAACAGTACAACTCAATTAAAAAATACTGACTTCTTCTTTTAAAGCTTGCCTCAACAATTGATATAATCATAATAGATGAGAGTAGTTGGTTACTCATGAAGCTGCTTGGTAATAGAGTGATGGATTTGGGGACACAGAGTCTAAGATCCTCTCCTAAGCCCCAGAGGAGTTGTAACCTATGGCAGTGGAAGGGGCCTCTATACCAAATGCATCAAGACACTTAGAGTAATTCACCCAACGCAGAGATTTCATCGAAATCTATGTAGGAAGTCAATGACTATACAGCATTTGGAATGTTAATTTTTTAAGACCTTAATAATAAGAGCTAACATATAGGTAGCACTTTAAGGTTGGCAAAATGCCTTAGAAATGTTATCTCATTTTATCTCAATAACACATCTGGGAGGTAGATATTATCATTACCACCATTCTACAGATAAGAAAAGTAAGGCAAACAGAGGTTAAATGACTTCCCTATGGTGCACAGCTAGTAGGTATCTGAGGCTGGATTTGAACTCAGGTCTTCCTGACTCCGAGTTCAGTGCTCTACTCATTGAACCTAGAAGTCAATACTTATTCACTGCCTGCTATGTGCAGAGTATCGTACTAGTCACTATGCAAGAGAGATATCTTTGTTATTTGTCCTTCATACTCAAAGAGGACCAATGAAAGCACAATGTTGGGGTCAAGGTTCAATGTGGTCATTTGATCACCTTTAGTGGTTACTTGGGGAGCTGGTTATTAAATACCCATTGTTTCTGGCTTCTCTGGAGTAGGCACTGAACTGATGAGTAGTATCCCAGGGTCATAGGTCCTAGACTAGGCTGAATTTGCAACATTCTATCCCTAAAGATGGGGGTGATGATGGTTTGGTTTGAGCTCTCAGTGTTGAGAAGTGAGCTATTAGTCTGTTTTCCTGATTTGTAACCTCTGAAGTTCTCATTCACAAGTTTCCTTGTAGATAAAATGAGAGGATTCAACTAAAATATCTCTGAGATTCTTTCCAACTCTGTGATCCTATAATTCCTATGATTCAGTTCATCCCAACATGCACAGGTGCCTAGCCTGCTAAAGGTTATGAACATTGCCACATCAAGTTTATGATGTGGTGAGACAGAATTTTCTTTCTATTGACTGAAGGATGCTTAGCAAAGTAGTTTAAACATAAGACAGAACTGTTTGCTGATCTTCCACTTGGTAATTATCCTACAAGGTTACTCTTCATACTAGATCATGGGATACTAGATTTATAGTTGGAAGGTTCTCCAACCTCCTCATCTAACAGATGAGGAAACTGAAACCCAAATTAGTCACAATTTGCCAAAAGCCACACAGGTAGTAAAAGAGTCACAATCAGAATCCAGGTTCTCTCATTACAAATCCAGCTAATTTTCCAACAATGCATACTTTCTCATGCTAGACCCATTTAATATATAATAAAATACACATGTAGTAGGGAAGTCAGGGCAATTCTCTTTTGAGCAAGGAAAAGAGCAAAAAGAGATACACACAGAGAACTGTAGCTGACAGAGTAGGGACACAGGCATCAAGGTTGAAATAGTGACTGCTGAGAGTCAGAATTTTGAAAATGCTCAACATCTGTCATTACATAACAAATAGCCTGTTATTTACTGGACACTTTCATTTTGTTTAGCCTGAATGATATAGTATATCTCCTAAAAGTTAGTAGCTGCTGCTGATTTCTTATAGACAGGCCAACAAAGACATGCATAGGGATCTGGGAAATGAATTTGTGTATACCAGCTGGCATAATAACATTCCTGAGATTTAACACCTCTCACCTTTGAATGAACTAATGCATCATCTATAAATTCATAGGATTATGAGTCATAGGTTGACAGCTGGAAGGGAACTTAGAAGTTATCTAGTCCAATCCTCCATTTTACAGATGAGGTAACTTAGGCCAGAAGTGGTGACTTACACCAAGATCACAAGTGGTAAATATAAAGTGAGAATTGAACCCAAGACCCCTGATGTCAACTCGTTCCTTTTAAAGAATAGGACAATGAAGCACAGATATGTTAGGTGATTGGCCCAAGGTTACACAGGTAACCTTGTTTATTTTGAACTCAGGTCCTCTGACTTCAAATTCAGCACATTTTCAACTTTGGTATGGATAATATAAGGATGAAACAAAGCAAATGTCGGGGGGAAAAGATGTTATTCAAAGTATCAGGTTCAAAAAAGGAAGCGTATTGTAACAGAAATCAGTTCTTCAAATTTCTACTTATTAGAGAGAGTTTGCTTGATTTTTTTTTTCTTTGTTAGTGTTCTAAGACTGATTTCTAATAATGATAGTCAGGCCAAGGGAGTCTCACTGGTGATATACCTGTGTGAGCTTTTCAGCAGCGATGCAAAACAAAATCAGTGGACCATAGATTTAAATATGGAAGGTTCCATTAGAGTTCACCTCGTCTAAACCCCTCACGTTAGGGAGGAGGAAATTGAGGCCTAGAGTAATGAAATGCCTTGCCCAAGGTCACTCTGGTAGGATCATAGAATCATAGAAATAAGGGATATTAAAGGCAATTGAGTCCAGCCCTATCATTTCATAGATGAGGACACTGAGATGCAGAGAAGGTAACTGAAGAGTCCTGTCTCCCATAGCTAGTCAGCAACAGAGAAACAAGGCAAATGGGGAGTTCCTTCTATTACATCATCTGGCCTCCCTATTTTTTTTTTCTTTTTGGAGGAGAGAGGTGCTCGGATCTATGATTTCATCAATGGAAGGAACTTCCTGTATTGAAACTTTGTCCACTGATGAAAGTCAGGAAATCTTTTGTAATCTTTAGTTGTAGAGAATTGCCTAGAGGGACTGAGAGATGAAATGGGTAGCCATAATCACATAGCCAGTAGGATTTAAAGGCAGGATTTAAACCCAGAACTGGTCATTTACTCACCACTCTAAGAATCGATAAGAACAATTTGCATCTTTTGGATTCAATGTTGTAACTTTAGCAACTATTTGAATGCATCTTCAGGAAACTCTCCCCTCTCATACCTTCTCCCCCATGACAGTCCTGTCTCCTGATTGGTAGTCAAAGCCCCGTGCCAGGAGCAGACTCTCTTTATTCTGGTATATTTTAAGTGCCAGTGGGGGATCCTTAATCTGGGTAATGTCTCAGGGTAGAAGCAATTAACATTTCATCTGCAAACAGTCTTCTCTCCTCTAGACACCCACTGATAAGGCCCAGAGGGCCCCACTGGTGATTTACCTGTGTGACCTTTCCAGCAATGACACCATATTTACACTGCCCCAGGCAACAATGGGTAGACTCAGGAACCGTTGGACTCTGCTTGTATTCTCCATCTGGCATCTAGCTCTCTTTGCAGATATTATATAACACATGAGGGAAAAGGCTGGAAAGAATCCTGACTTAGAAGAAACCTGATGAAGACAAAAGTACAAACACAAACCTCGGCATGGATGTCTTTGACATCTCCTTATGTCACTGGTCCAAAGTGCTAAACCTCATGAAGGCTGATGGGTGCCATATGCAATGACTAATAAAATTGACCCTGAAGATGGGTTAAGAAAGTGTACCCACCTTCCCTCTTTGGAGAGGTGAGAGGTCTATGAGAATTGAATAGTATGTATACTGTCAGACTTGGTTTGATGTCTTTAGCTTTGCTCTGTTGCAGTTGGATGGTAGATCACTGGACCTGGAGTCAGGAAAACCTGCGTTCAAATCTTGCCTTAGATGTTTACTAGCTGTGTGACCCTGGTAAGTCACTGGATCTCAATTTTCTCATCTGTCAAATGGGGATAATAATTACACCTACCTCTAGGGGGTGTTGTGAAGATAAAATGAACTATTTCTAATGTGTTTTGTAAACCTTAAGGCACTGTATAAATGCCGTCATCTTATCTCTTTTACTATCTGTTCCACTTTCCTTTTTATTCATGATGTGTTAGATAACAAAGGGTTAAGTTTCCACAGGTCCAGAATGAGGTAACAAAACTGAAAGGAAACAACACTAGCCTTCTTCTCATCAGCTGCCCCCTCCCCCAATTTGGTGTGTAGATATGTGCAAGTAAGGGATTGAAGGATGTTTCTTTCTGATTGAGTAGAAGGATCAAATGAATAATTATGATAATAAAGGATTGTCAACTGTAACTGTCATTGGCCGTTTCCAAATTTGGTGCATAATGAGGGATTGGAAAACACAGTCTTCTGATAGGATACTAATTCACAAATAGCTATGGTAATGAAGGACTGAGATTGCTTTGCTCCCTTAGCTTGAGATTGTGAGCCCACCTCACTGACCAGTAGTGAGACTGGACAGGGGAGTGGTCCGGGTTAGGGATTAGGATAACAGAAGCCTGAGAGCTTCCATAATCTGCACTCCTTGGTTGATGCCCCTGAGTGAACCGGCCTGTGCCCTTTCTCATAAGAAAGAATAAAGACCTTTTCAGATCTCAGATTCAGACTCTGATACTGAAGATCTGGCAGTGGTTTCTATCCCACACAATAATATTGTAGGATCACAGATTTAGAGCCAGGAAGGACTTTAGAGACTGTTTAGTGCAACACCCTTGTTTTATAGATGAGGAAATTCAGTTCCCCAATAAGCTAAGTTACTTGCCCAAAGTTACAAAGGCATTCCTCTGCAAGATCCTCTCCTCCCATTGGGGAGCTCTTCCCAGACTCTCCATTTTGTGGAGGGGCCAATACTGGCCTTCTCTTTAAAACCATACCTCTCCTACTAGGTGTACTTTTCTTCCCCACCTCACATGCTTTTCAGCTTCCTTTTGCGTGACACCTTCCCCAGTTATATTGGAGCTCCTTGAGGGCAGGAATTCAAGTAGTTTCTTTTTGCTTTTTATATCCTTGCCACATGGTGAACACTTAGTCAATACTTGTTTCCTCTCTTTCCCTTCCTTCCTTCCCTCCTTTCTTTCTTTCCTTCTTTCCTCCCTTCCTTCTGTCCTTCCCTCCTTCCTTCCCTCCTTCCCTCTGTCCTTCCGTCCATCCTTCCTTCCATCCGTCCTTCCTTCCGTCCGTCCTTCCTTCTTTCCTTCTATCCTCCCTTTCTCATAAGTGATAGGGACAAAATTTGAACCAGGGACCTCTGACTCTAATACCACAAACAATGACTCTTAGTGAAGGGGAATAAGAAATAGTAATAATCCTAGTAACAACAATAAGGACATTTATATAGCATTTTAAGGTTTGTAAAGCACTTTATAAATATTTAGGAAAGTATTTAGGAAGTGTATATGTGTCTATGTTGAATATCCTCAGGAGACATATTTAGAAAAGAAGGTTATAAAATAACTAAATATATCAAGTTGAAATAAAATAATTGCTACCATTGACATAGCAGTTCAACATTTGCAAAGCACTCTATGTTCATTGTTTCATTTCACCCTGACATCACTCCTGAGAGGTGTGTGCTATTCTGATCTGCATTTTACAGATGAAGAAACCAATGACCAGATCAATTAGCTTACATGCCATGGGTCACACAGTGAGAAAGTATTGGAGGTGGGGTTGGGGCCCAGGTCATCTTGCCTTCGGGTCCAGCACTCCATCCACTATAGTATGTTCTCTGTTCTTTTGACAGATAGTTGGGAAGAGCTGAGCAGGTAAATGACAGAAAGATACACACTGCCAGTGTTTATACAATGCATAATGTTTGTATTGTTCCTCATTCCAAAGTTATCTGTTAAGACTGGAGGCAATTACAATGTTGGCCACAGGGATAGGCCTAATGGTGCTTTGGATGTGGAAGATGTTAAAGGATATGATGATATAGATGTTTCATTATAGGCTTGGAAAATGGGCTCCAACATTGAAAAGTGGAACATATGAACAGTCTGGAAAGGGGACTGATGAAAAAACATTAAAGATGGGAGGATTTGTCAGAGAATATAGTACATTGGTATGGCAATAAAGAAGATTATTAAAATAAGACCTTGGTTTTTTTTCCCACTGAGGCTCTACAAATGAATGCATATGGTTGGCTTAAAAAACAAGCCAAAGAAAATTTCTTTTTAGGTTTGCTTTCTTTGGGGGGCAGGGATGGTGGGATGGGAAAAGGGGTCAAAACCCAAGAGAGGCTCATTGGCACAGAAGTCTCCTGGTGTGAAAATCACTGATCCAGATTGGTCACTCTAAGTCTTAATGAGTGATTTATATTTATATGGCCAGGATGGGTCAGAAGCAAAACTTAAACCCAGTCTTCCTAGTTCCCAGGTTTCCAGACTCTATCTTCAGTGCCACAAGTATGTTCTACTATGCTGTAATCTTTCTTAAAGCCTTAAAGAAATAGAGCAATGCTATCAAACAACCATCAGTGGAGACCCATAACTCATTCTTTTTTTATCCAAGGTCATTGTTCTAGCTTGGCATTGAAGTCATTGGTAAATTTCAATGGCAGCTCAGTGAATAGAATGTTTGAAAGTCTTCTCTGTGATGAGAGAATATTTGCAATTCTTCAAACAGAACTTATTTCCTAAACCTCCATCCTTCATAATGTGTCCTGTATTAAAAAGGATATATGTGTATATAGATACATATATATATGTATCTATATATACATATATATAGATATATATACAGAAATAATTGTAATATAAGTTAGAATGTGATTAATTGCATAGAAGAGACTAAAGAGGAGAGGTTTGACATACTCAAAGAAAGAAGGTTTATTTCTAATTGAGGGCATCAGTGAAGCAAAAGATAGCACCTGAGCTGGGCCACCTCCATGGGCCTCAGTTTTCCTGTAAAATGGACGGACAACTCTCAGAAATTCTATGATTCCCTAGTAGAGTTGGGCTGGATGACTCTACATTTTGTTCAGCTCTAGGATTCCATGATCTTGAATTCCTTGCCTTCAAAGAACATACAAGACAGTCTTTCCTTGCTTCAAGAGACTGACTGTCACTTAAGCCATCAATTCCTTCTCCTCTTTGTCTCTTTCTTCCTCAGCTTCCTTTCTCTCTGCTTTCTGTCTGACTGTATTTCTTGCAATACATATATACACATACAGACACATACATACATCTAACCACATACCCAGTCACTCATATTAATCATTGATTTTCAGTGGGAAGGAACTTTATGGGCCATCAAGTCTATCATTTTATGGATGAAGGACCAAGACCTAAGGAGAGGGAATGAACTGTCCAAGGTGACATACATAGGTTGTAGGTGGCAGAGCTAGGATTTGGATCCTAGATAGACTGACTCTAAGTCTAATGCTCTTTACCCTGTATATCATGACATCTGAATCCCTTTGAATCTCTAATTCAGGGGTTCTTAACCTAGTGTTTATGGACCTCCTAAGGGGTCTATGGACATATTTCAGAGGGTTCAATAACTTGGATGGAAAAAAATATATCTTTATCTTCTTTAGCATCTAACTGAAATTTAACGATTCTTCCAATAATTGTTATAAAATAATAGCATGGGGGAAAAGAGCTATTGGTTTCATCATAGTACCAAATGGGATTCATGACCCCCAAAAGGTTAAGGATCCCTGCTCTAATGAGTCTATGTCAGAGAAAGCAAGAGGAGATAAAAATAACAAAATGTTATGTTTATTTACATGAAATTACATCGTGCAAGGCCTTTTCTTAAGCTCTGTGGGCGATTGAGATTGAGATTGAAACTATCATATCATCAGATTATAACCTCAGGACTGGCAAATGATTATTTATCGGGCATCCAATATATGGTCCTCTAATGAAATTTACAAGATGGTTATCTGCCTTCCAAAAGACAACTAAGAGGATATCTAACTGACATTTGTGAAATAGAGAACAATCACATGGTACAGGCAGTAAATTCAATAGGTGTCTAGAGAAGGTGAAGATCAGAGTGAGGTGGAGCAGTTTAGGAGTGCTTGGAACTTGGAATCAGAGATTACAGATTCGGAGCTGAAATTACAGAGTCTCCTCTTCTTTTTAAATATGAGGAAACTGAATCCCAAAGCGACAACCAAGGTGATAGACAGGAAGTAGCAGAGCTGGGATTTGAACCCAGATTGTCTGATGACCAGTCTGACTCTCTTTCTTCTGTATAACTGGGGAACCTTGGAGAACATGTTGGATTTAGACAAATGGCAACAGAAGAGTAGGTTTTGGAGGTTGGCGGAACAAAATCAGCAAAATCGGAGGAAGAAATGAACACGATTAACAGATCCAATAGGAGGTGACTGCCATCCATGTAATGCCAAAGCCACACATGAGTTAGTCCCAGGGAATATAGAAATTGATGACTCTTCCCTACTGAAGCCACTGTCTAATCCAGCAATTCTTTCTCTCTATTTTTTTGGTCTTTTTGGAAGGGGGAAGGCAGGGCAGTTGGGGTTAAGTGACTTGCCCAAGGTCACACAGCTAGTAAGTGTGTCAAATATCTGAGGCTGGATTTGAACTCAGGTCCTCCTGACTCCAGGGCTGGTGCTCTATTTACTGCACACCTAGCTGCCCCTAATCCAGTAATTCTTAACCTTGTCTGTGTCCTGGACCTCTTTGGTGGTCTGGTGAAAATTAAAGATGCCTGCTCAGAATAATGTTTTTGAATGCATAAAACAAAATGCAAAGGAATAATGTTTTAAATGCATAAAATAAATACAAAGCAATGATGTTTTTATTTATAAAATAAAATACAAAATGTTGAAATACAGTTATCAAAATATTTTTAATGGACTACAGATCCATTTTTCGTGGACTGTGCCTTTAGAACTTCCTCTACTCTAATTTCAGGATGGATCAAATTACCTCTTAAATGAAACTAAGGTTAGAGAATTGGAGGTAGGGATAATCGAGCCCTGGAAAAAGTAGCCCGAGCCCATGATCTAATATTGCCATCTCCACTCGAGCCTGCTTCCAACACCTTATGGGAATTCAAGGACACAGAGAGACAATGATCGCCTCTGTATTTTTAGCCCCTTTCAAATGTCACTGAAATCCTTGTCCCACCACTTACCTTAAGGCAGGGTTGACAACTTCTTAGTGTTTGCCCAGCATGGCCCCTACTTTTAGCACAGAATGGGGAAGGAGGGGACAGTTCTTACTGACACATTGTCATGATTACTTTCATTTTTTTTAAATTTTGGTAACCATGCTCACCATATAGACCTCTTAGCTTCCCTATGTAATGGCAGCATCTTTCCTCTTGACTCATGGAGGCTTGCTCATAAAATAACCACTTAGCTATTTTGGAACAGAGGATTTGTTAACCCATTCATCCTCTAAAAGAAACAAAAATAAATCTCCATTAATGTGAAGCTTGCTGGCTTCTGTCTATCCAGGACATGTGTGCATTTTTTTTCCCTGAGCTGCCAGACGGGATATTTAAAAATACACCTAAGCTGCTGTTGTAGGGCAAGAATTACAAATTGACTGACTGCCTGTTAATGAGACTGATGGGAAGCAATGATAAAGCCCAGCAAAATCTTTTTAAATCATTGAACTGTAGTCAAAATCCAGCAATTCATGCCAGAAATCAGAAAGCTTTTCTGAGAGCCTGATTCAGGTAGAAAATAATTCTAAGATACAGGAAAACTCGAGGTAACCCTTATTAAAATGTGCAATTTTTACAACAGAGGAGTCGGCCTGAAGAAAAGAGAAGCCATACCAACCTTAAGCAATCTAAATAAGTCTTCTCCATTATATAGTTTGGCTAGCATGAAATGTGTTGAGAGCGATTACATCTAAGTTACTCAATTTAATTGGATCATTTTAATAGGCTTTGTGCTGGGAGGTAGGTATATAAAGACAAGAACCAGACAGGCCCAGCCCTTAAGGAGCTTTTCATATTTTACTGGGGTGGGGGTAAGGTATTAAAGGGGAAGGGATACCACATGTAAACAGATAAGTGCAGTTAAAGTTTATACAAAACAAAACAAAATGGGGCATCTAGGTGACCCAGTGAATAGAGCACCCACCCTGGAGTCCTGAGGACCTGAGTTCAAATTTGACCTCAGACACTTGATCACAATTACTAGCTGTGTGATCTTGAGCAAGTCACTTAACTCCAATTGCCTTGCGTTCCCACCTCCAAAAAAACCAAACCCAAACATCAGAGTAGTTTAGAACAGTGTAAATGAAAAGCTCACTAAATAATGCCAAACTATAAGTAACTGAACAGATAATGTAATGTACTTTCCCATCAATAGCAAAGAGGTGAGGGGGCTGCTCTAGCAGAGCATTTTATACATTGTAAGATTCTTTGTATGTGATGTTATTATTATTGCAATTACTATATTACATGGGGATCATAATAGAGGGTTCAACCTGGAGGCACAAAGGAGTTTTTTTCTCCCCTCCAGAAATGTCTGTGACAGAAAAGACAAAAAAATAATAATAAAACAATAATAAAAGGATTTATTCAAAGCATTTTGGGGTGAAGGGAAACCCCAGTAACTAAGGGTGAGGATTACCAGAGATGGCAGATAAAATGCCATGTACAAAAAATAGCAAACAGACTAATTTGCTTGGAATGTGAAGTGTAGGAGGAAATTTCATGTGAAATTAGCCTGGAAAGATAGGCTGCAGCCAGATTATAAAGGCTTAACAGAGTATGTATTTTATCACAATGATAATAGAGAGCCCCAATGCTTCTTGACAAGAGGCATAACATGGTCAGACCTTTATGTTTAGAAATGTTATTACAATCAGTTGAACATGAAAGCATTTTTTTTTCCTTTCCTAAGGAGGGAAACTCAAAAGGTACCATGTATCACATCCTCTAATCTGAAAGGTATTTTTTCAGTCTTTTGTTCAAAAGTGACTACGTCTTGTGTTAAAGGAAAGGAAGATTCTTCCAAAGCTTAGGCATACAAAAATGCCTCTGATGTTGATGGTACAAGTAGATGATTTTCTATACAACAGTCATGGAAATAGGGCTTGAAGCAACATTTGGCACCTGGGGCTGTTCCATGTTTGCAATCATATTCCTTTGCACTAACAGACTAATTTGATATCCAGAAGAGAGGCAGAATCAGGTAATGAATCTTCACAATTTAGTGGGAATAGTGGAAGAGTTAGGCTGGATCACTGACCTTGCAAGGTAATAGTCACTTCAAGATTTTGCAACCACTAAAGTTGCTGGTGGTAAATCTGAAGTCAACCTTCAAGCCATGGATTTGTACTAACTTTCACCAAGTATATACTAGGACAGAGAGTGAAGATTAAAGATAAAAATTAGAGACAACTAGTGACATAAGTGCCTGAATTTGCCATTGAACTCTATTCCAATTGCAAGAGAAAATAGCTACAACTGCTCTTTTTCACTTTGAGAAAACTCCCCAAGTTGCCAGACTTGTATCAAAACCCACCATAATCTGGCTCAGATCTACCTTTTTAGGCCCCCATTATGTCTGATTGAATGTTAGCTCCATAGAGGAAGGGACTGTTTGATTTTTGTATTTGTATACCAACATCTAGCATGGTGCCCAGCACATAGTAGGTGCTTAATGAGATCAGTGGATTATAGATTTAGACTGGAAGGGGCCTTCTAGGAGATTATTTCATTTGATCCTCTCATTTTACTGCAACTCAGAGAGTTGATGTGGCTTCCATGGAAAATCTGCCTCTGGTGCTTATGGTCACACAGGTCATTAAGTATTACAGGAAGGATTTGAAACTCAGCCCCTAGATTCCAGAATTTACACTCTTCCTATTGTACCATGATTCCAGTCAAAATGGATGACTCATCACTCTCTCATGCCATCCTCTTCTCTCTCACTTCTATGTACTGATACTGGTTCTTGGCTAACTGTTTCATGAAATTAAAATTTCATCTTACCTGGCTCTGTTCACATGCAATTCACCATCCCTGGAGTACACTTCCTCTTTACCTACTCACTTTAATACTTTTTTGGGAGACAGCTGTGGCACCTTACAGAAAGAAGGTTGGTGCTTAAGGTAAAGGACCTGAGTTCAAATTCTGATTTTGACACTTACTAACCCTACACTTACTAACTATGTGACTCTGGTCAAATTACTTAACTTCTCTGAACTTCAATTCCTCATCCACAAAATGAGGGGTTTGGACAAGATGGCCTCAAAGGTGCCTTCCAACTCCAAATCTCTGATCATATTTTTTCCTGTGATGCTTCACTCAGGTGGAGCTTTGTCTATCAAGGCTGATCTTGTTAGCAGCCTTTCTATTCTTCAAACTACTTCATATTTATTTCTCTGTACCCATGTGAGAGGCAGTGTAGCATAGTGTGCTGGACCCAGAATCAAGTGTATATGTGATCATATCCTACCGCTGACGCTGAACTAACTGCCTTGACTATTGACAAATTAATTAATCTCTTTGAACTTCAGGTACCTTTCTCCAAACCATAAGTAATAGTTTTCTAGTTGGCATTTAACATCACAAGTCATTAACATACATGTGCCATTATACATTCCCCTTCCCCTATACCAAGAGATCATAGGGTCGCTGAGGGCAGGAATTTCTTGGTGCTTGTCTTGGTATCCTTAGAGCCCAAACTAATGCACTACCTACAGTAGGTACTTAATAAGTGGTTTTGTAAAATAAAATTGAAATTTAAGGCAATATCTAAATCTAGGCCTTCTTTACTTCAAGCCAAGATCTCTACTCATCATTATTCAATAACTATTAAGCTAAGATTAATCTAAAGCAGGATTTGAATTCAACTCTTCCCGACTCCAAGTCAAGCTCTTGACCAACCACACCGTGCTGCCTTCTGAATATAAACTTTTTTGTACTTCGATTTAATGGTAACTATCTGCTATCAGCTATTTCAGTGGAAATGCTTATCCTTTCATTCACTGAACAAACATTTCAGTATCTATCATATGGAATAAAAATTTAAAAAGAATAAGACATTTTCTGTCCTTTGAGGGGTTTATAAGCTAGTAGTTTAACAAATTTAGTATACCATATCCACAAATACTTTCTGTGGTATGTGTGCAGATGGTGTACAGAACTGTACACATAGCATACCTTGATCAGTTGGACAGAACTATACAGGTAGCATACTTGAATGAGATAATGACAAGTGTGTAAAATTAATGAGAGGCTCATAGCCCTCCCTGGTCATAAATTCACTTGGTTAAAAATTGGTTCAAGCAATAGCTGAGCATGCATAATTTAAGAAACGTACTTCCACAAGATTTTAAATTATTTTAAAGCTGTGACTCTCCCTGGCTTAGCATTCTAGGCTGTACTATTTTTTCTTCTTAGAAGAACCTTGCATATTCTTTCTAGGTATGAGGTTAGATTGCTCTTAGTTTGGAAAAGGACACACAGGAGATGCACTTATCAGGGCTCAGGCCATGGACTCCATATGCTTTTCAAATGTTCATCCCCTTTCAACTCTAAATTATGGATTTTAGCAAAGGGCTGTACTCTAGATATCCTGATTTCCTGCAGATGAATAAATTTCATAAGCAAAGATGTCAAAATTATTCCCTTTCCTCATTTCTCTGTGTATACTATTCTAGACAGGTGGCCACATTTCAAAGAATAGAACTCAGAAAATATAGCTAATATGGAATCCATCTGTCCCAAATTACTTTAAGATAAATACACTCTTGTTGGAACTCTTTGTTTTTTGAGAGTTGGTGGAAGGAGAAAGTCTGATTCTCTGTCTCTCACCTAGGCTGAAAGTAAATTGGGTACTCATTGGCCGTATACAAAACTGATCAATCCAGAAATTTTAACCTGCTGCACTTTTCTGAGCTTTGCTGGTTCACCCTTTCTTAGGCAGCCTGGTTGTGCTCCCATTTCAAAGATTAAGTATAGACAACCTATTTATTTTAGCCCTCCTCCAGTTGAGAACTCCTGTACTCAAGGAATCAACCAGCCTCAACCTCCCCAGCAGCAAGGACTACAGGAGGGCACTTCCATGCCTTGGTCTTGAGGAGAATTTTTAAAGGAAGCAAAGCCAGATGAATGTGGTCTAGTGTAAAACACACAGAAATAGATGAAAAATGACTGTGATTCAGTACCTTGGATAGCACCTTATGTCGGTTCTCAATAAATACTTGTTGAAATGGAAAGATCTGTGCTTTTGTCATGGCTTTGACAGGAGGATGACCATAGGCATAGCTAGCTCATTTGCCAAATACAATACATCTGTATACTCACTGACTTGGTTGTGAAATCATTCCCTCTCCCTTACCCCATCCAACCATTGTCAAGTCTTGTCAAATCTACCTTCAAAATCTCTCTCACATCATCTCCTTTCTACTCATAATGCCCTAATTCAGGGTTATCATCCTAATTCAAGTCATCATTACCTCTTTCCCAGATCATTGCATTATCCTCACATTTCGTCTTTTTGACTCTCCATGATCCATACAGTTGCAAAACTAATATTCCTAAAACAAGGACTTGACCACATCATCACCTTATTCAATAATTTTTAGGGCTCCCTATTGCCTTGAGGATAAACTATCAACTTCTGCTTGGCATTTTATTTATTTTTATTTTTTGCTCTTTTTGGCAGGGGGAAGGCTGGGCGATTGGGGTTAAGTGACTTGTCCAAGGTTACACAGCTAGTAAGTGTTAAGTGTCTGAGGCCATATTTGAACTCAGGTCCTCCTGACTCCAGAGCTGATGCTCTATTCACTGTGCCACCTAGCTGCCCCACTGCTTGTTATTTTAAAGGCTTTCATCATCTGTCTCTAACCTCTTTCCAGAATGATTAAAAATAATTTCTCCTCAGGTACTTTATGTTTCAGCCAGAGTAGCTTACACAACATTGTATCCCATTACAGGTCTTTCCACCGGCTTCCCTTAATGCCTGGAATGTCCTTCCCCAACTCTCCTCAGATTTTTTTTTTGTCAGTTCCTTTCAAAACTTATCCTTAGTGATACCCAAGGCCTTTCTTTATCCTATTGTTAATGCTCTCTGCTCCCCCATCTCTCCCTAAGTTCTTCTACCTCTTTTGCATCTGCTTATCTGTGTATTTGTTATTTTGCTACAGGAACACATAAACTCCTTGAGGACACAGGTGATTTTTAAAAGTCTTTGTATCTTCATCATCTAGAACAATTCTTGGCACATAGAAATGATTTAATAAATGTTGACTGAATTTTTGTGTCATAGATGGGATAATATTTCAAAAAAGTCAAAAGCACCATATAAGAGCAAATGGTTCTTATTATCTGAAAGAGACAGATAAACCTTTTTCCAGTTGCTGGTAAAGAAACATAAAGGAAGGTGGTTTTGAATCACAGTTCTCAAGAACTGAGATGAATTCCTTGTGACCTGAAATCATCAGATCTGAAGGCATTACCTCTAATGACGAATTTGTCTGACAACTGATTAAAAAAACTAATCTTTCAATATGTATTTACTCAATCACTCCAGTTTTATTTTATTTTTAAAATCACTCCAATTTTAAAACAAGTAAGAGTAGTCACAAGAAAATAAATCCCTGACATTGAGATGGATGAAAGCTAACCCCCATGAGAGGCTAAGGCCACATAAGTGTCAGGGTTCTCTCTCAGAGTGCCCTAACTTACCAGCAGAGGCAACTGGTTACACACACAACTCAACGACGCTAGCGTACCTTTCAGGAACAGAAGAGTCATGGCTCTGAGGTCCAAACGGAAAAGTTTATTAAAGTCTCTCCATGGGGAAACCTTAAAGCCATATACTAAGGCAGGCTTCCAAGATACCTCCCAGCCCTAGGTCTTAAATAGACCCCAGATCCACATACCACACATGATAGAGCCCAGCTGAACAGAATTGTGAGAGGGGGAGTGCAATTACAAGGGTCTGAAGGCTCCAAGGTGTGGAGATGCCAATCAGGAACAGAGGATAACCCCACGCAAGAGAGTCCTGAGCAATGCAGTATCCCCTGGCGGGGGACAGTGCAATATGCCCTGACCTCCATGTGACCCAACTAATTCCTGGGCCTCAAACACTTCCCTGTGGCATGACACAACCGCTTGCAATGTGAACCTCACACATAAGAGCATATGCTTGGTGGGAGAGGGAATAACTAGTTCCTGGAAAAGTTAAAACTATGAAGTAAATTGGAACAAGTATATTTTTGGCATATTAAACAAAATTGAATATGATGATGTCTTAAAATCAGTCAGAGGCCAAATACATTATGGTTTGTGTAACATTTACTTCTAGCAACTCATAGGAGAGAAATCTTTGGCAGAGATAGGGTTAGAAATCCATGAGCTTTAAAAATATCTTCCAAATATTTCTGGGGAGAAGGACCTCTTCCTATGTGTCACGGAAAATGCCGGAGGAAAAAAGTCACGGATGTTCTCTTCACCCAAAGGAGTATTAAACAGAAATAATTTTGACATTTCTGTAGCAATTTATAGACACTATTAAGTAGTTTGCTATGGTGGTGTTTTTCTATCAATGAATTTAAAATCAGAGGACGAGGGTTCACATCCTATCTCTGGTGTTTTGTGACCTTGTAAAGGCTCTGAACCTCTTTGGATCTCAGTGCCCTCATTTGTAACACAAGATCGGACATGATTACCTCTGAGGTACCTTCTAATTTGAAGTCTATCATCCTATGACATCATTTGAGGCTCATAAACCCCCATGGGAAAGATTCTACTGGCATTAATATAATTCTCATTTTCCAGCTAAGGGCTCTGAAGCTCAGAGACATTTAATGATTTCGCCATAGCTATAGAGATAGTAAATATTAGAGGCATGACTTGAACCCAGATCTTTTTGAAGTCAAGTGCAGTATTCTATCCAATACTCAAACTGTCTCTTTCAAAAGGCATTTCCTTCATCGAGAAGAAGGTGCAGAAAACAGGCACACTCTTTGGGGAATGGTTTGCCCCCATGTTATATCTTCAGGGACTCATAATCATGTTGAGATTAAAACAGCAAGGGTAGGGGAGCAATCTGTTAAAAAACCCATCCTCTACTGCATCATTCATTGTCAACTTTGGATACAAAAAGTCCAAGATTTGCTTAGTCCCATATATATATATCTGAAATGCAAAGAGACAAGCTGCCATCACAGAGGCGTCACCATTGGTGATGGATGGATCCAGCTACCAAAGCAGCTAAAAAAATCTCCTAGCCTGGCAGCAATAAAACTAAAAGCTGGGGAAAAAAGGATTGAGCCTTAGCTCCTGAGTGCCCACTGAATCTGACACACTTGGGTGACAAGAAAAACCCTTGTATTTAAAAAAATAAGGATATTGATGGTTCTTTGTTCATTCGGGAAGGATTTTTTACCCTCTATATAAACAGAGTGCTTATTTAGTCTACATGCACACATGCATTTTTTTCTTGTTTAATACTTTATTTTTCCCCAAGTACATGTAAAAATAATTTTAACATTTTTTTAAATTTGAGTCCAAATTCTCTCCCAACTCCTCCACCCACACTGAAAAGGCAAGCAAATTGACAGGTTAAAAATGACACACAAGTATTTTAAAAGGAGCACATGATAAGAGACTGATGTCTTCCTGTTATTACCAGCCAGCATTTATTCTCTGTCCCCTGGAGCAGGTAATAAGTGCCTTGTCCAAAGTCAGCATAACAAAGAAAGAACCACTTACACATTGTGTGACCTTGGCAAGTCACTTAACATCTCTTGGCCTCAATATCCCCATCTGTAAAAGAAGGAAGCTGGACTAGATGGCCTCTGAAATTTCTTCTTGCTTACAATCTATAATGCTGGGAGTCTATTATTCTATGAACAAATTCAAGGATTGAAACTACTTAATCTTTGGTGAATTTTCCACCTTTGTCAAGAAAGTTTTTCCTGAGATCCTTCCTCTTAGTTTTTTTTTATTAGATTCAGAAAAAATCCTAGAATTAGATGAGCGCCCAGAGGATATCTAATCTGACCTCTACCTGAATAAGAATCCGCTCTACATTCTACTCAAGGTAAGGAAAGTTTGTTGCTAACCACAAGAAAAGCCATAATGGAAGGAGTATGGGTAGAAGACCCTCACCCTCTGGGCTATTGTTTCAGGTGTTTACTTAAATATCTTCCCCCCTACCATTTATTTTCATAGAAGACCAAAGCATTTAGAGAGCCATGGAAAAGACTGCAAGGATGAGATGCTCATTGCTTTAAACTAGGATTTCTTTGGTAGACTTCTGGCTTGGGAGTGGAATATTCCCATGAGGAAAAGTAAGCAGGGAAGTTTTTTATTGATTCTTAAATAAGAGTGAGGTCTCTGATCAATATATAGCCCATACAAAGAATCAATTAGCCTTTGCTCAAAGATTTCCAAAGATGTGAATCCCACTACCTCCCAAGGAAATCCATTTTTTTTTGATGCCTTTAATATTAAGATGTTTTTTCCTTTCATAAAGTCTAAACATGAATTGCTTTAGATAATCTTCCAGATGTGATACAATAGTCACACCTATTTGGTATTTTGACCCTAACAACATCTGTGGTCCAAAATCACAAGGCCCTGAAGTCCCCTTTAATAGAAAAGATTAAAATGAAAACAGACTGCTCTCAGGATAATGATGATGATACAAAAAGCTATTCACGCACATAAATTTTTCATTGCAACCAAAACCATAAATTTGAAAATAAAATTGAGGAGATAGTGTGGCAGAGGACAGAACCAGGGGTTCTCATACTATATGTGTCAGAAACCTACTTTGTGTGACCTTAGATGAGTGATAGACTCAAACTTAAAGCTAAAGGAGGGCTTAGAGATCAAGTAATCCAATTCCCTCATTTCCTAGATGAGGAAACTGAGTCTAGTGTAGGCAAATGACTTGCCCAAAGTCAACTCAAGAAATAAAGGTGATTGGTTATCTGGACAAAATGGAAGGTATCACACACTAATACCACTGCCTTCCCTCTGGGCTATGGCACTAATAAGTGAGACTTACGTTGTGCTGCACGTACATTTACACATATAATTATTTTTGCTTCTGTCCTCTTCTTTCCATTTATTCAGCCACAACCTGAGGGCCTCATTGCCTCTTACCTAGACTATTAACACCTCCTTCCTGGCAGATTCTTGATTTCTAATCTCTCCTCTCTCCAATCCATCCATATGTCTGATCGTGTTACTTCTCTGTTCAAGAATTTTCAATGATTTCCTATTTTCACTGTGGTTAAATGTTAATTCCTTGGGGTATTTAAAGTCCTTTATGACCCAGCTTTGGCCTGCAGATGTATTTCGAACATCCAGCACATTTTAGCTTGATGAATAAATGTTGGCTTGAATTGAATTGCATGTAAATTTTGTTATCACAAGTGGAATCTTCAATCACTTTTTGAATGGTATCTCATGGGACTATTTGTTGCGGGGCTAGGAGATGAACTGATGACTACATTTAACGTAGCAACATGAATGAACCAGAATTATAAATTCTGACAAAGAATTTTGTTGACTTTAATATATAAATGACATAGGCCTTGGCCAAATATAACTTTTTTTTTCAAGGAGAGGAATTACCCTAATACAGGAAAGTCTTTGAAGCAGTATAAAAATAAGAACATATTTCAAAAGTAAAACCATTAAATGGATTTTTTTTTATCAAATGCTATATTAGAACAAAATTGAAAGGGCTAAAAAATTCCATGTCCTGAATGTTATCAAGTGTAACTAGTCTTCAATTATGGTTTGTTTGTTTGTTTGTTTAGGAGGACATCAGCCATTAACAGGTTTGAAACATGGGGGATTGGTTGAATCACAGTTCTAATGATAAGAGATAAGAAATTCAAAGGAGGTATAGGTTTAAGGGGAAAGCTGATAAACTCACTTTGAATATACTGAATGTGAAGTGATGGTTGGATATGCAGTTTCAGAGATATGGATCTATAGCTGGGGAGGGAAGTCCAAGCTGGAGCTATAGTTGCTAGGAGTAACTGGTATAGAAATGATAGCTGAAGCCATGTGAGTGAGTGAGACTGAAAAGGAGAAGAGTGTAAATAAGAGAAAATAGGGAATAAAGAAAATAGGAAGAACCTCCATCTCAAAGGATCACTAAGGGTTTGAGAAACTAGCAAGGAAGATGAGGAGGAACAATTTCTCTCTAAGAAAGATAGAAGTAAAGAGAGAAGGGAGTAAGTAGTCCAAAGAAATGGAGTGGTAAACAAATGTTTCAGAGAGGTCAAGGAAGAGGGTTTTGAGGGGGAAAAAGTCATTGGATTTGCTAATTAGAGACTATTGAATAATCAGAACCTTGAAGAAAGCAGTTTCAGTACAAAAAATGAGGTGGAAATCAGATTTTAAGAAGTCAAGGAAAAAGTAGGTGATAATGAAGTAGAATCACTGGTGCAGATATCTTTGTTCTGAAGTTTGGTAGAAAAGAGGACAAAGATGGCATGGTAGTTGAATGAAGACCTTTCCTTTTTCAATTATTCCTTCAAAAGAATAGAGAGGGACAGTCTTTTCCCTCTGTATATAGTCACTACCTTACTTCAAGACCTCATCATCTTCTGTCTAGGCAATTGTAGTGGCCTCCAAATTGGTCTTGTTATCTCATCTCTTCCTACCCCAACTCATTCTCCATGTGGTTTCCAAAATGCTCTTTAAGGATGGGTCTAATCATGTGATCAGACTCCTACTCAGTAACCTATAGTGGTTTATTATTGCTGCTATAATAAAATAGAAATACCTCTATTTGGCTTCTGAAGCCCTTTGCAACCTGGTCCAAACCTGTCTTCCCACCGTCATTATATATGATTCTTCCTCCTTTATTCTGCAATTTAGACTGGTCTTCTCTGTGCTCCTCACACAAGGCACTCCATTTCCCATCTCTGGATGTCAGCACCCCTGATTCATAGAATCCCTCACTTTCTTCAAGATTCAACTCAACATAGGGACTTTAATGACCCCCAAATTACTACCGCCCTCCCCTTATGTTGTGTTTATTTTGTATTTAATCTGTATATACTTACATAGGTCTGTGTTGTGTCCTAGAGAAAATTTAAGCCACTTGAAGAAAGGGGGAGTTTTGCTTCTGCCTTTATGTCCTGTGTTTGGCACAGTAGCTGCTTGAATTTCTGTGTCAAGGAAAAGGCAATGTTCCCTTTTTCATTTTGTAAAATGTTCCTGCCTCCACAGTCATGTGGTGTCTTTTATACCCAAATTCAGTTATCAATCACACATGATATCTGCAGAGTAATTCTCAAAAACATACTTTTCTGGCTATTTTTCATCATTGTGACTATCATTCAGTATCTTTGACTATCTATAAGGAAAAAATGAGGTGGTGTAAATTAAACAGCAGTTTCTTTTATCATCAAGTGTGTACACCTTGTAATCATGAATTATGCAGGCCAGGATTAGCTGTCTGATTATAAAAGGGAGCAGCTGCAGAGGCTGTTGAAAGGATGAAATAAGTCACAGGAGGGGCAGCACAAAGACACAGAGTGATATGAACAGCCTGCTAAGCATTTTAATGGTTGTACTGATTTCTTGCTACCTGCATTCAAAGCATTCAGAAAAAAAATAAATTTCTCTCTTTAAATCTTGGGCCTACTAAATGACTGAGAGGCAAGTAAGAAAATAAGAAGGAAGGAGGGAAGGAAAGAAGAAAGAAGGAAAAAAAGAAGGAAGGAAGGAAAGAAGAAAAATAAGAAAGGAAGGGGAAAGAAAGAAAAATAAGAAAGGAAGGAAGAAGGAAGGAAAGAAGGAAGGAAAACGAAAAAAGAAAGAAGAGGAGAGAAAGAGGGAAGGATGAAAGGGAGAAATGAGGGAAAGGAGAAGGAAGAGAGAAATGGAGGAATATATTCTTAGAAAATATGCATGTCTTTTGTCAGTTCTACCATGTGAACCTATCAGAAATAAAACATTTCTCAAAGAAATACGACTCTTCAGAGAGTATTTTGGAAAGATGGAAGGGTACGTTAGAAAACTTTCAGCTCTCCACACTTCCTCCACAGAAAGAAAAAGGACAGAGCATCATCTTATAGAAGCAAAAATAAACATGGGGTGAAGCAGTTGTCCACCGAAGACAACATGAGAAGACATCAGGCTTTCCAGACCTCCAGGGGTAGGGGTTTGGCCTGAATGAAGTATAAACACCTCCAAGTCAACTCTACAGAATCAACAAACAATGGGTTGGGGGAGGGGGGCACAGAATTGGGTTCAGAGTCAGCTTCAGTCTTAGAAACATTAATCTTGCAGATGTTGTGGGGATCTGACTGCTGAGTAGGAAAAGCTTGAAGGACCTACCATTGACACAAAGCACAGCTATGCTGACCAGACCTGTCCCAGACTGTGGCTGCAGGGAGAAGGAGTAAACACACAGCTGATGAGTGCAGTAGTGAGAGGAAGGGTCCTGTTGACTGTGTGCACTTGCAGGGGAGCAAGGTCCCTTGGGTAGAGGGGCCAGCTGTAGTTTGCTGCCACTGGAGGTACCACAGGGAGCAAGATCATTTGTGGGACAGTGTGGCTGGGGTCCCCAGATGTGATGTAAATGTAGAGAGGAGAGCCCAAGGTTGGGCCCTGAGACAGACTTCAGAACATAATAGTAAGAAGGACCTGAGGCTTGGGGCAGCATTTTCCATACCTTGGGAATTTAGGTTTAAAATAAAAAAAAAACAAATCCAACCCTTCCATTTCATTATTCTTAGCTATGTCTGTTTTATTTATTTATTCAAGTAAGATTTATTAAGTGCCTACTCTTTACAAAATATTATAGGAGAGATAAATGAGGGAACAATTTCCTTATCCTCAAGGAGATTGCAACTGTAAAGCCATAAGGAAACTCAATCAACAAGTATGTAGCAAACACCTACTTTGTGCCAGGTAGTATGTGATGCAGGGATACAAGTTTAAAGAATAAAACCATCCCTATTCCCAAGGAGCTTAACATGTACAAAAATTCAACAAACATAAGCACTCAAACAAGAATTTATTCAGCACCCATGATGAGCAAGGCTATGCTAAGAAGTAGGAGATATAACAGGCTCTTGAGTTACTTCCAAGTTAATGGATGGATAAACGCATATATAATTGCTGATGATTCACTGTGTGATTTTGATCTAGTCCCTTGACCTCTTCGATCTTTATTTTTTAATGTAAAAGGAAGGGGTTGACTCGATGCTTGGCAAGGTCCTTTCCAGCTCTTAAAGCCTGTGTTCCTATAAACTAAAACACAAGGAAGGGTGAGAAAGGTGTAATAAAGAGTTCTGGGCAAAGCA
Organism: Pseudochirops cupreus; assembly: GCA_028627135.1. Lineage (NCBI taxonomy): Eukaryota > Metazoa > Chordata > Mammalia > Diprotodontia > Pseudocheiridae > Pseudochirops > Pseudochirops cupreus. The sequence continues at coordinate 402,543,181 of CM053583.1, read as the reverse complement.
CTATCAGAGGTGGAAGGAAGAAAGGATAATTATCCATTGGGAGGAATGGTCAGGGAATCCTCGATGGCTGAGGTGACCCCTGAATGAAGCCTGGAAGTAAGGGACTTAAAAAGTTGGTGAAGAAGGCTTGGGGAGAGGAAATTATATGGGAATAATGGGTTCATTCTAGGAATGGTGGGAAATATAAAAGTGTGGAGGCAGGAAACAGAATGCAGCAGAATACTCCAGTTTGACCAGAATATAGTGTATATAATGACCTGATGGGCAAATGGGAACCAATTATTTATATGGTAGAAAGCAAGGAAGTGATATTAAAGTCTTCATACATATTTGATGATTGACATGTTCCCAAGAAAGACACAGTGCAGTGCAAAGAGTCCTTATAGAGTCAGGTTCTAGACTCAGGTCTATCATTTACTATGTGTTCTTGGGACCAGTCACTTTCCTTATAATAGTCTATTTTTTTCCATCTCTTAAAAAGACCAGGTTGAGACAGATAATCCCTAAGGATTTGGCCAGTCCTAAAATACTGTTATCCCAGAATCTACTCTAGAGAGCAGCTGATAAATGTTTCTCATTATCATCCATCATGATCATAGATAACCTATAATTATATTTTTAATATATTCAAACTGAGCATCAATGTGTCATACCACTTCCAGCTCTAGATCAATGCCTTAGAAGTGGATATGCTGTCAAGGAGGAAGTATGGTGGAATATACACGCAAGGTGAAAAGAGCTGTGTTCAAATCCTGTTTCTTCTGATCAGCAAAATTACTTTGAGATTTAACCCCTCTGAACCACAGACTGCTGATCTATAGGATGGAGATTGATACAAAGTTCAAATAAGATAATAACTTTACAGCTAAACCCCACGTGGTTATTGAGTCTAGAACTCTTAATCCTTTTAAAAGTGAGGACACTGAGGCCAAAAGAGTTTACATGACTTGCCCAAGATCACACAACTAGTACGTCTTTGAGGCAAGATTTGAACCCAAGTCTCATGATTTCAAGTCTAACATTTGGTTTACTATCCAATGTTGTCAGATGTTTGGGGATAGTAAAAATGATTGTATATGCGGTGCCTGGGACACTGGGCTTGGAATCAAGAAGACCTGAGTTTAAATCCTGCAATTATGGGAAGCTCCTTTCACTCGTTTCTCTGCCTCTGTTTATTCATCTCTAAAATGAGGGGATTGGACTTCATGAAGTCTAACATCCCTCCAGCTCTAAATCTATAACCCTCTGAGTAGTTACAATGATGGTCATTGTCATGAATCACCAGAAGTTACACTGGCCTCCCCACATTGACCACAACTCATATTACTCCTTCCTTCAGATGCTTCCCAAAGTAATCAGGTTAAGATAATACCTGGAGGAACCTGTGCCCTGAGGTTCTACCAGTGTCTTCAAACCTTAGAAACGATGACAAGCTGAAAAAAGAAAGCCAAGGGATAAACCCAGCCTCTGTATGTGGGCCAACCTTTCCAGATGGGCCACTGGGGAGGTGATGAGAGGTGAGAGGCAAGCTCTAAGTATAACCAAGATGCTCCTTCTCCCCACCCTGGTCTTTGATAAAGCTCTTCAGAACATGGATCTGTAACATTTTCTATGGATCTCTGAATTGACTACATTTGCAACTTAGATATCACAGAATTACAGAGTTAAAGGACTGTGTTCCATTTGAATTTCTAGGGAATCTGTCCTTCAGAAGAGGCTGGGAGAAGGGAATGATAGAAACTGACAAATGGGTAGATAGGTAGATAGATAGATAGATAGATAGATAACAGGTAGATAGATTAGATAGATGGATGAGAGATAGAAACAGAGACAGAAGTAGAATGACAAAGAGATGCAGAGACAAACAGAGAGGAGAGGGAGGACAAAGCAGAGAGTCATTCACAAGTCTATCCACTCATACCTGCATCTTTGGGTATGTCAATTTACTTCTGAGCCTTAGTTTCCTTATTAGTAAAATGAGGGGGTTGGACAAGATCATGTCTAAAGTCCCTTATGGTCAGAATGATCTTGTCATTCTAACAGCAGCTGCTTGTGGGCAGTACACTCAAAATCCTTTCTATCCTACCCCCTGCCAAAAATTCAGCCTAATAAAAGTAAGAAATAAAGCATAACCAGTTGCTTCTAGGATGAATGCCAGATACTCACGAGGGCTAGTACTTATTCTAAATTGGCCTTTGCCGTGCTTCTTACACAATATTCCATCTCCCATCTTCCTGCCTTTGCTGATCCCCCCAATTGCAAGTGCCTTTCTTCTCTAACAACCTTGTATTTAACTGCATTTTTTTCATTTTTCATTTGTTCTCTAAGTATTTGTATATGTACATGTAAATATACTTATATATGTACACCAGAGAGGCAACTATGGAATATGTAAGGGGGAGAGACCTCATCTCAGAGCCAGGAAGATTTGGGTTCAAGCCCCATCAAAGACATTTACTACCTGTTTGACTCTGGGCAAGAACCCATTCCCCACCCTGTCCCCCCCCCCATTCTACCCCCAATTTAGGCAAATCTTTGAGTCTTTAAGGTACAGAGAAGATGCTGCCTTGCTTTAGTAGAGTGAACTTCTATATTTGCTAGTTTCTTTGATCAGCGAAATCACAGATCCAGTCTCTATCCCTGGAGATAATAGAATGTAAGCTACTTGAGAACAGAAATTGTTTCACTTTTCCATTGTATCCCCAAACTCAGAACAGTGTCAGGTACATAGCAGGTACTAATTAAATTTTTGTTAATTGATTTATTCTCCAGGCAATTCTAAAAGACCAATGGAGGTTCTCATCTTGTCAATAACTGGTCAGCATTAGTATCCTCCAAGCTCTGTCCTTTTGGCTCCAAAGGTGGCCAGAACCTTGGTTGAGTGTGAACCATAACCTAAAAAAGACCACTACAGTCTTGTCCACCATTTTCCTCTTTTGGCAGCTAGCATATAATTGGAACTTTAAGATACTGAACTTAAACACCAGCATGGGGGACCCACAAGATAGAATTCCTTCTAATTTGATGTAAGATGAAATACCAGAAATTAAGTCTTATTGATAGGGGATTTAAATACATATGGAGACAAACAGCTGATGTGAAAGGCCTAGGTTTGAAGAAAGGTTGTGTGGATTAAAGGAAGAAACACAGATGGGGAATGGGACAACAGAGTTCTATTCCCAGTTTTGTAACATACAAAGTGGTCAAATATCTTTACCAATCTGGGTCTTGGTTTCTGTATCTGAAAAGTGAGTGCACTGAAATTGACCATCTCTAAGGCCTCATCCTATTCTGTGGTTTTCAAACCTTCAATATACTGTAGTGTAAAATATCAATCTGTGTACACATCTCAAGAGAAGATTTGTAAGGGACTTGGCATCCAGGAGAGCTGGAACCATTTCTGGAGACTAGAATTATGTGACAGAGAGATCAGCATAAAGATGGATTATGTTTATTTTATATATTACTAACCTGAGTCAACAAATAAGTAATGACAGGATAGCGCCCCTAGATGACTCACAACTGTGTGGGCTGACTGATTGGAAAGAAGCAGGCAGCAAGATTTAGTAGGAGGTACAAGGACCTGCAGCTCTGCCTTGAAGAATTTGTCTTCAAGGAAGGCAGAACCATAGGCCCAGAGGAGAAAGAAAATAAAATATTTAGCACATGGAGAGCCAGGAGCTTTGAAATGGAGATAGAGATATCAAAACCTAATACAGCTAGACATAAAAACAGAGGCTCATAGAATTTTAGAACTGGAAGGAATCATGCAAATTATCTAATTCAATCCCGCATTTTTAAGAGTTCAGAAACTTCTGGGCTGCTGGACATCTGGGACAATTTGTTATTGGGCCTTTCTTTACATTAATTTCTTTCTCCATTAAAAAAATAGTTATAGTCTAGTGGAAAGAGCACTGGCTGTAAGGTCAGAAGGGCTGTGCTCATGTCACTTTTGATTCTTGTAGAGAGTTTCCTTCTGAGGCCAGTCCCCTAAGTGGGTTCTCAGGGCCACTGACTACTTCTCTCGGTAGAGTTCTAGAGATAATCCTGGGGTGTTGTGGCTTCCCAGTACTGCTGGTCACAATCCCCTGCCAGAGAATGACCCATTGATTATCAGCCAGAATTAATTAGTTTAGTAAGATGGTTTAATATGGACAGTTAGCACAAAAACAATCTCTCCAAATAGGCCAGTGGGGGTATTATCTTGCTTTTGTATATTCAAGACCCCAGGGGAGGATAAAGTGCTAGTGAGGCACACAAGTAGAGAGTCTGTGTGGTGAAGGTCTAACACACTGCCTGGTTCGCCCTTCGTTGAGTCATCAGAAAGTTCTTAAGGGTGTCTTTCTCCTGAAATTTGAGAGTTGGTGGGGGTTCCCACTCTCTGAAGTTCCCTTTCCTCAAGTTTGTCTTGGATTTCTCTCTCAGTTCTCAATGCAGATGCTGTTGCATCTTCTCCTTGTTATTATCAAATATATCAAATACAATCGAATACATCACTATCTACCAAAGGCAAGGGGCACTCGAGATCTTCTGTCTTTTTGAAATTCCCAAGGTTGCCACCTGGTCAATGGCAGGGGAGAAAAGAGATCAGCAGAAGCTCTCTCTCCTCTCCCTCCCCTCAGAGCAATTCTTTTCTGGTGGTCTAACTAATTTACCATTTTTATATGTACTCCAAGCATATTTCTAATGCTTTCAGCTAATCAAAAGACATTTCCTTCAGGGAACTGTCTATTTTTATCCAATGATCAAAGTACTTTATTCCTTTCAAATTAGGAACCTGTTTACTCTTAAGTTAAACTGTCAAATTATTGATTGAATGATGCTGTCTGGGACTTCTATAATTAATTATGGTGGGATGGAACTTTACCCTCATACTCACTACCTTTGTAACCCTGTGAAAGTTTTCTAAAATCCCTGGGCCTCAGTTTCCACATGAGGAGGTTGGGCTAAATGACCTCTTAGGTCTCTTTCATCCCTAGGTCTATGACTCTATAAATGAAATTCTTATCTCTAACATGCAGAACTTTTGTAAGGATCAAATGAAATATTAAAAAATATTTACTTTGTGGATAAAACCTACAAATTCAATTCAACATTATTAAATAGGGTGATGCTCAAAGATACTAGAGAGTGTTCAGAAATCATTTAAGTAATATTTAATAATGAGAAGGCAATTACAGCCCTTAACTTCATGATTTGGTGCAAGTACCTAATCACTATGATCTCTAAATAACATAAATTAACAAAGTGCCTTGCCTTTGGAGTCAGAATACTAGGGTTCAAGTTATACTTTTGGCATCCACTGGTTATGTGACCCTGGGTAAAATACTTCAACTCTCCAAGGCTTTAGGCAGCTCTTTCTAAGATTCCAAGATACAGATGAGGGGTTAACCTGCAAAAGTACAAGGAATTTCCATGCCGGAGTTTCCCTACACCAGTTAAATCACAGTTCTGGACCCAAAAGAAAATTTAGGTTTTTTTTTATTCTATTCTTCTATTTTTCTATTCTTCATATTGTTCACTATAAGTTCTCTTTTGTTTAGTAGACAAAAAGAAGAAAAGAAGTTAATAGGTTTAAGTCAAAGGAAAAGTGGTGAGTTCAAATGGGAAGTTTCCTTTTTCCTTTATTTTTCTGATTTTTGCTGCTCATGCTAATACCTGATTCAATGGCCAGGAGATGTGCATATGGAGTCATCAAGGGCCAAAGGGAAGAGTTGGCAAGTTTCCTGTGTATCTGAAAATCTTGGGGTCCCAAATGGTCCAGATTGCTATCTGAACCATCTGAAACCTCTGGATAGCTGACAACCTACTGTGCTATGCACAGCTAGCCTCAGGAATACTCCTAAGTCTTTCTTAAGAAGGTTCAAGGGAAGCAATCACTTTCTCTTATACTGATTTCCAATTTGGCTAGACCACAATTTTTTTATCCTTCATATTTATTCATTTCAATTTCATTCATTTAAGACAATGAATCTGCTGGAAAGGACATCATTCCACCTTTTCCTTATCTTCATACAGCCAGTGATTCTTAAACTCTCTAGAATCTATTCCACTGTCTCGCAATCCATCATCAACACTACCACCACCACCACCACCATCATCACTATTCTTGTTATTATTAATAACTAGTATTTAGATAGAATGTTAAAATTTGCAAAGTACTTTACAAATATTATTTCATTTTATCCTAACAACAGCCCTGGGAAGGTAGATACTATTATTATTCCCCTTTAACAGATGAGGAAACTAGATGGCGGCATAGCAGCAGCAACATATCGCAGCTCTCACATAGCCACCCCAAAATACCCATAAAATAGGACTCTAAACCAATCCTAGAACTCCAAAACGCACACAAAGATACTTCCCACTACAGTCAGCTCGGCTACGAGGAACCATATCAGCACTGCGAACCGAAACCAGCCTGGCCTGAAGCCACGGCTGTGCCCTGGGGGCGGCTGGACGGGAGGAGCCGAGGAGCTTCAGGTGAGCGGATTAGTGGCAGCTGTGAATGGGAATTGTGAAAGGGGGAGATAAGCAGTCCGCCCTGAAGGCCTCCAGAGTGGAAAAGTGAAAGGCAGAGGTTTTGCACCCACCTCGGTGTTGCGGCTTCCCGCCCCGGACTGCAGGCAGCAGGGGGACTGAGTGATTGAACTCAGGCCAGGGCTCTTGCGTTGAGCAGCCTGGATCCGGATTGCCGTCTTGGGCCTCGGTCTTGGAGTCCTCGCTATCCAGTCAGCCGGAAGTATATAGGAAGAGTTCCCAGCCTCTCCCTAAGAGCTACGGCAGCCAGGAGGACCCCAGCGATTTGGGACAGACTTTCCCCTCTGGAAGCAGAGCCCCACAGAGATTTTAAAAACAAATAATCACGGTCTGAAGAACCATGAGTAAGAATAAGCATAAGAAGCAAAGTAAGAACAGCTCCCAAACCCTTGATACCTTCTTTGGGGTAAAGAAAGATCATGGGAGAGAGAGGGAGGAGGAGAGCGCAGCCAGAGCGCCCCCACCTGGGGCCTCCAATAAACATGAAGATTGCCTTAAAGCTAGA
>CM053583.1:402484804-402535636 GCA_028627135.1 Pseudochirops cupreus | reverse complement strand
TGGAACTTGAGATACACAGGCACTGCAGTTGGGAGATCCATTCTGCCCTACGAAAAAGTCACATAGGAGAGAATAGACTGGGGGAGGGGGGAAACACTGGGATGGCTGTTTTGGGGTGGTGGGCGGGGGAAAGACGGGGAGAAAATATGTAACTCAAAAAAAATTTAATAAAATAAATTTAAAAAAAAACAGATGAGGAAACTGAAGTAGACAGAGATTAAGTGACTTGCCCAAGGTCATACAGTTAAATAACTGTCTTAGGCAGTAAATATCTACTTGATCATTCCATATTCTGGTACCATTGTCATGGACCACAGGATCATAGATTCAGAGCTAAAAGGGAGGGATCTCAGAGGTGATCAAATGTAACCCAAACATTTTATAGGTGAGTAAATTGAGGCTGAGATAGGTTAAGTGACTCTCTAAGAGTCACAAGCTAGTGAATGTCTGAAACTGTTTCAACTGGGGACTTCCTAACTCCAAGTTCAGCACTCTACCACTACATAATAATATCAAATCAAACATCAATTTATTGTGTGAAGTCAAGCCCCTGAGTCAAAGACAAAGCAAAAGAAAATCAACACCCAAATCCCCTGCTCCAGATTTCTGTTCTATATACTACAAAGGGATATGTGTTTAGGATATATGGTACAGTTCACATATGTCATATATGTCTCTCATAAGCACCCTGTATTGGTCTCATAAATGTTTAACAACCGGTTCTCCAGAAAAAAAAATGAATATACATATGACACACTTTTAAGTTTTAATTTGTATCATTGGTATTTTCTCCATCACTTTATTAATTCTAGATAATCAATAATACAATAAGCCCTGATTTGTTGCATCTGTCAATTTCTGAGGTATAAATGTTCATTAGTGAAAATTTAACAATCAGCTTTAAAGAGTTCATTTGAACTGGTTTCATCATATCCTTCAAACACCTCTGAAAATTAGCAAAACTTTACTATTATGGTCATTAGCCTACATTTTGGTTGGCACATTCTGCCCCCAAAATACACATAAAAATAATTAATACAAAAAATGAATTCCCACAATTGGTTGGTATTACCTTTTGATATTGGAATCTTCCTAAAAGGGACCTTCCCTGCCATCTCTTATATACAAAATGGTCTTTTTACCTCAACATCTTGAATCGTATTGTTTACCCATTCTCCATAATGTTCCCTCCCGATCCCCAACTAAACCTTTAGAAAATCTATCCATCCTTTAAGTCCCAGCTCAAATGTCACTTCAATGAGGAAGCTCTGTCAGATTTCTTCTGTTAGAAATCATTTTTATTTCTGCTGCTTGTCCTAGCCTTTCATATCTTACTCTTTCATATCACTATATCATGGGGTTGTGATTTCATCAGTGTAGAAATTTCCTCCACTGAATGCAGTTGTAACCTATCAATAATCTTCACTTTTTCCTATATTATGACCCCTTTTGACTACTTGGTGATATCTAGATACCCTTCGTCAGAATCACATTCTTAAATGCTCAGAATAAAACATGTAGGTTTACAAAGGAAGTCAATTATATTGAAATCCAGTTAAAACATTTTTAAAAGCTCATGAATCTTGGGTAAAGAACCATTGATCTACAGTGTTAGAGTTACCTGAGTCTCACAGAAGTTAACTTACTAGGCCAAGTCACACAACTAGCAAATGTCTGAGGTGGAATTCCAACCAACACCTTCCTGATTCTAAATCTAGCCATCAACCCACCATATCTGGATGTTTGCCTTATGCTTTCATTATGTTTTTTTTCCTATATTAAAATCATTGTGTAGCTATGGCATGTTTATGTATGTTACATTTCCCCCTCCTCCCACTCTCTAAATTTTAAATCCCATAATGGCCTTGACCTTGACTAATTTAACTTTGTTTCCCTCAGGAGATAGCACAGTTCTTTATGTACAGCAGGAATATGAATAAAGGAATGAATGAATAGATGAATGAAGGCACTTAGATATCACATCTCTCAAAGTGAGATCTCTGTCTCCAAAACGAAAACCCTAGTTGATTTACCCAGGACTGGTCCAAATGCATCACCCAAACTCCAATGCCTATACACAGTGGGCTAAGATATAAGGTGCTAGAAAGAAGCAGCTAGTTGGCACAGTGGATAGAGTGCCAGACCTGAAGTTAGGAAGAGAGTTCAAATCCAGCCTCACACACTTAAACAGCTTTGTGACCCTGGGCAAGTCACTTAACCAATGTCTGCCTCAGTTCCTTAACTGTAAAAATGGGGATAATAATAGCACCTACCTCTCAGGGTTGTTGCTGTTTTTCATTAGCATATGACTTTTCATGACCCTATTTGGGATTTTCTTGCCATTTGTTTCTCCAGCTCATTTTCCAGATGGAAACTGAGGCAAACAAGGTTAAATTACTTGCCCAGGGTCACACAGCTAGTAAATGTCTGAGGCCATATTTGAGCTCAGAAAGATGAGTCTTCCTGATGCCAGACCCAGCACTCTATGCACTATGATGCCACCTAGCTGCCCTCGATTTCTTAAATGAGATACTTGCCTAACACATAGTTGGTGCTTAATAAAAGCTTATTGTCTCCTCTCCCACCTTATAAGGTATTAGTTCTTGCTGCTAGAATTCATATCACTATTTTAAAAGCTTTAGTGATGTAATTTTCTTTTTATAAATCATTTCTATATATGCCTTCACTCCCATAGAATCTCCCCTGGAAGAACAGTGAAGCAAAACCAATCAAATGTCTGCTTCAGTTTCCTTAACTGTAAAAATGGGGATAATAATAATTATAATATATATTATATTAATATAATATATAATATAACATATAACTATACATAATAAATATATGTGACATTCCATCCCCATAGTCCCAACATTTTATGCCCATAGTCCCTAAATTCCATCCCCACAGTCCTACATTCATACCCACTATCCCTACATTCCACACCCACTATCCAGATATTCTATACCCATAGTCCCCACATTGCATACCTATGGTTCCAACATTCCATACCCACCATCCCAGCATCCCATACTCACAATCCTTACATTCCATCCCCATCATCCCCATATTCCATTCCCACAGTCTTCTATTCATACCCATTATCCCCACACTCCATACCCACCATCTCAACATTCCATGCCCTCTATTCCCACATTCCATAGCCACAGTCCCCTACCTCTTGAGTGAGGGAAGGGAAGTATATTTCAACCTCTGTCCTTTAGGTTTGTTATCATTTACATTTGAATAGAGCTACAATTAGCAATTCTTTCTCATACCTGAGGCAAACATGGTTCTGAAGGGAGGTAGGTGGTAGAGACCTAAAGAGAGACCTTGGACATTTGGACACAAGGTCCTTTAGGGAGAGAATACTTGGGCCACTGTGCTTTGGTGGAAGAACAAAGACCCAGGGATGCTGAGTATCCACTGCTGGGATCAGCAGAGGGAATAGGGTAATGTCAAGTTAGAATGGAGAGTTTATCTGGGGTAAGGCCACTGGGGAGAATAAGAAAAGAAAGTGAGCCACCTGGAAGCTTCCTATTTCACTCATTACTCCTGTTAATTAGGCACTAAGTTCAGATGTGTTTTTACCTTCTGAAGGATCACTACCCTCTAAATGTTGATAACATGTGGCATCTTTCTGGTTGCCCCACTTTAGTTATAGCTCTCTATTTTTACACCAAGTGTGTATAGTTGCTTAACGGTCCTGTTTTCTTCATTCTGATCAACTCATATCAGTTCTTCCACAGAAGTAATATGATTTACTAAAGTGACAAACAGACTTAAAATGAACACCAGAGCTGCTCATTAAGCTTCTTGGTACTATCAGGCCCTCATATAATGAAATGGATTTTAATCAATGTTCCACTAAAGAATTAATTCTAGATGTTTTCCGAGCAAACTATGAAATATTAATAGGTAACTCCATCAAAATATTCCTCTCCATAAGAAAAATGATACATATGAAAGAGTAAACTTAATTAGTCTTGTATACACTCTATATGGGTGTGCTGCCATAATATCTAATTGCAAACATCAAATCAGATAAAAGAACATTCATTAATTCAATAGAGAAAATTAAATAAAGTTCTTCACACTCCTTTCTTTATAGATTTATTCTGACTCAAAACAAATGCATTTTCCACTATTAGTAGAGTTATTAAAGAATGAAATAGCTCACAAAGGTAAGAAAGAAATGGAAAATCTAAAGAAGGCTCCTGGGTATATTTGTGTTTATAGATAAGAGAAGCATGGGACAATCAAAAGAGTGTTGGAGTTAGAGTATATTGATTCAGATCCTACCACTGACATTTACTGTGTAACTTCAGGTAATTCACTTCCCTGCCCTAATCCACAGCTTCTTCATATGCAAATTGAAGAGATCCAGTTAAACAACCTTTGAGATTCCTTCCAGTAAGATTTCAGATCCCATAATCTTGTGTTTTAGGTTAAAATCCTCCTTCTGCCACTAGCTATCGATGTGACTTTGGATAAGTCATTGAATTTCTCTGGGTTTTGATTTCTTCATCTTTACAATTACAGGCTTGGGCTAGATGATCTTTGAGTTCTCTGACTGTTCAAATTCTATGATTGTATGTTCCTAAAAAGAATAGCTATTTCTACCTGCCTTCTTCAATGGATTTTATCTATCATCGCTTGAACATTTTTATTTCTTCCTCAATGAGTTTTGTCCCTGGCTAAGATTCTGTCACAACCCTTCTCTTCATATCAAGAGATATCAACATACATTTTTTTTTGTTTAGTTGTGTCTGACTCTTCATGATCACATGGACCATAGCATGCCAGGTCATTCTATCCTGTACTATCTCCCAAAGTGTCCTAGCTCATGTTCATTGTTTCCATGACAATATCTATCCATCTCATCCTCTGCCATCCCTTTTTCGTTTTGCCTTCAATCTTTCCCAACATCAGGGTCCTTTCCAAGAAGTCCTGTCTTCTCATCATGGGGCCAAAGTATTTCAACTTCAACTTTAGCATTTGACTTCCAGTGAAGAGGCTAAATCAACTTAAGTATTGACTGATTTGATCTCCGTCCTATCCAAGGGACTCTAAAAAATCTTCTCTAAAACCACAATTTGAAAGCATCAATTCAGCATGCATAATGTTCTCCAACTATCTTAAGGTCCCAGTTCCTCAATCTACTCCATCCTTGTCACCAATTTTCCCATTCCACCTGAGCTACATTCAGAGATGGTTATTCTCTTGATTGTGCCATTGACCATAAGTGTTCCATTTCCATGTTCATTAACACCGAGATTCCTTTATCTGAACCTAATCTTATATCATTTCATCTTCCCCTATGCCTTTTTACCCCAACCCTATCCCTCATAATAACCATGACTTTAATGCCCCAGAGTCTCAGTTTTTTCCCAGGCTATTACTCCTACCCTGGCAACACTGTCTTCCCTTTTCTCTCCACCTCTTCGTGAATCTCTCCAGCTCTATACTACCCACTTACCTGCAGTCTTACTTTGTCAAATCCTAACCTCAAACTGGGGGTTTGATAGCCTTTCCTCCTATCCTCACGTTACTGAACAAAAATGGAGAAAATCAGGATACCATGCAGATGGCGTCCACCATAGATTTATGTTACCTAACCTCAACTTTGACCTCATGGAAGAATGCAATTCACTCTCCCACTATCCACCACGTCTTTTTTTATTCCTGCCCTTCAGAGGCAGGTAAGTGGGGAAGTGGATAGAATGCTAGACCCGGGCTTAGGAAGTTGTGATTATTGTTCAGTTGTTTCAGTTGTGTCTGACTGTTCATGACCCCAGCTGGGATTTTCTTGATTAAAATACTGGAGTGTTTGCCTTTTCCTTTTCCAGCTCATTTTATAGATGAAGAAACTGAGGCAAACATGGTTTAGTGACTTGCCCAGGGTCACATAGTAAGCGTCTGAGGCCAGATTTGAACTTGGGAAGATGAGTTTTCCTGACTCAAAGCTCAGAACTCTATCCACTGTGCCATCTAGTTGCCCTGGAGTTGAAAAGAGCTGAGTTCCAATTTGACCTTGGACCTTACTAGCTGTGTGATCCTAGGCAAGTGACCAGGGCCCCTGGGGTGGCAGAACCCACCAGACTACCACTCCTGCTTCTTGCAAGTCTTCATAACCATCATCTAGAAAGGCAACTCCTGTGGAGAAGGGAAGTCCATTCCCACCAAATGCCTGTCACAGAACAGGCACACTAGCCTAGGTGAAGGAGCAAGGGACCCTGAAAGGAAGATGGAAAGCAGCATGTTCCAGGCAAGTAAACCATCATTCCCTTGACCACCATTTCCTCTCAGGCCCTGATGGATCCCTGAATCCAAGAACCTTAGGAATAGCAGTGCTTCCAGCCCACTGCCCTCAGCCATTATCCTGGAAGCAGCTCCTGTGAAGAAGCAAAATGTGCAGTGCTCCTTTAGAGGCTACAGCCTCAATGGCTGAAGGCCCAGAAAAGGTTGGCTTGCTCAGAGTCCTTGAACTGTCACATGGCTCAGCATCAGGGATATGATGTTATCAGTGGAAATGACATTAAGAAATCATGTTTGCTTTGCATTTGCTTTGCTGTTCAACCCTGAGGACCATGGAAATTTACTGGCTGGAAGCTCTTAGCTGTCTCCTCAATTGGAATGTGAGCTCCTCGAGGGTAGGGTCTATCTTCTTTTTCTATTTGTATATCCAGCCTTTAACATGCTGTTTTGTATATAGTAAGTGGTTAGTAAATGCTTATTCCCTCATGCATTCATCCATCTATTCATTCACCCTATCAGCTGAGGACCTCACTGCATAATTCACTGAAAAAATTGAGACCATTTATGGCAAACTTCCATATCTTCTTCCACCTCTGCTCCTGTCACTCTTATCTTTTCCCTCATTATGTCCTCCTTTACACTTGCTAAACATGAAGTTCGTGGTCCTTCTCCTTGCCAAAGAGAATTCCAAAAGCAACCCTGACCTTGTTCTCTAGCAAATTGTCCCTTGCTTCTTCTCTCATATCCCAATCTACTGGAAGTTTCCTTATTGATTACAAACACACTAATCTACATCCTTAAAAAAAAAAAAAACAACTCGTTGTGGCACAGTGAAGAAAGCATTGGCCTTAGAGTCAGGAGGATCTGAGCTCAAATCCAGCCTCAGACACTTAATACAAAAACTAGTTGTGTGACCTTGGGCAAGTCACTTAACCCCAATTACCCTGCTTTCCCCCCTCCAAAAAGCAAAAACATAAATAAAAATAAATATAGTGTAAAAAAACCCTCACCCGATCCAAACACTCCTGTTTGCTGTCACCTTAGGAATGCCGCCTACTGCTGGCACTTGGACTCCTCTTTTCACTCACTTTTATATGCTCCGCAATCTGGTTTCTGATTTCATCGTTCAAAGAAAAGTATTGTCTCTCTCTCTCTCTGTCTCCCTCTCTCTCTGTCTCTCTCTCTTTGTCTGTCTGTCTCTGTCTCTGTCTCTCATCAATGATTTCTTATTTGCTAAATCTCATGGCCTTTTCTCAGTCTTCATCTTTCTTAATTTCTGCAGCTTTTGACACTTTTGATCACCTCACTTTCCTTGATCTTCTCTTGTCTCTATGTTTTCAAGACACTGCTCTTTCCTGGTTCTCCCTCTTACCAAGAGACTATTCCTTCTCAGGCTCCTCTACTGAATCTTCATTGATGGCACATTCATCAACTATGGATAACCCTCCCTCCCCCAGGGTTCTCGTGTGTGCCCAACCCAAAGCTCTGTCCTGAGTTCTCCTTATGTATCCCTTTTTCCTATTCACTTGGTGATGTTATCCATTCCCATGGGAAGAACTATAATCTATCATTATGCAAATGATTCCTAGATCTATAAATTGGCCTTAGCCTCTCTCCTGACCTCCATTTTCTGCCATGAATTGCCTTTGAGACAGCTCAAACATGTGCCATACCGAACACATTATCTTTCCTCCCAAATTCTCCCCCTTTATTATTGTCAAGTACTCCACTTCTAGCTCAGTAGTGCAGTGGATAGAGCACTGGATTTGGAATAAGGAAGACCTCATCTTTCTAAATTCAAACTTACTAGCTGTGAGATCCTGGATAAGTCACTTAATCCTATTTGCATCAGTTCCTCAGCATTAAAATGAGCTGGCGAAGGAAATGTTGAACCACTCCAGCATCTTTGCAAAAAAAAAAAACTCAAATGGGGTCACAAAGAGTTGGACATGACTGAAAACAACAATCTTCTGTGTGTTCCCTTATGCCTTGATTCTCTCTCCTCACCTCTAACTCCTGGCTTCCCTGGCTTCCTTCAACACTCAACTAAAATCCTACCTTATTCAGGAGGCATTTCCATTACTCTTCCCCTCTGAAACCTTCTCTACTGAGATGACCTTCAATTTCCACTGGGTATATTTTGCATGTATATAGTTATTGTTGTTATATAATTGTCTCCCCTATTAGAATATTAGCTCCTTGAGGGCAAGGATTACATTTTTGCCCATCTTTTATTCCCCACCATTTAGCATAGTTCTAGGCAAATAGTAAGTGTTTAATAAATGTTTGGTGACTGATGGATTTTTTATAATACTTTAAAAGTTATAATACTTTAAAAAGAAACAAGTAATAAACATAATTTCATTTGAGCTTCATAAACAGCCCTATGAGGATAGTATTGGAGGTATTAACACTACAATTTAAAGATGAGGAAACTGACACTCGGAGAGAGGGAAAGTGACAAGCACATGGTCACACAGCTAGTTAGTGTCTCCAATTACACACTTTGTTCATTGTACCACACAAGATGGATATTAATTATTCCAAAGATATGAAATCCACAAGTAATGCCAATGGAATCTGAGATTTTTTTTCTCCAAAATAAGCCTAATATATTCATTCTGAACTATATCTCCATAGTAGAAATCAGCCAGTTCTTTGAGAGTTTCATAGGATGAACCCAATAGGCATCATTTCAACAAAGCAACTTTAGGCTCTTTATGGAAGATACAAGCTCTATCCTTAATTGTCTTTGGAAAACTCTAGAATTATAGTGTGTGAGAGAAGAAATTGAGGCACAGAAACAAAACATAGTTAACAAGGCATCAGAAATGACGAGTGTACCTGTACTTATTAGGTAAGTGAGCATAACTAGCTTGCTATCTTCTGCACAAGCTGCTGGGAGCAAGTAGATGAGGATTCCTGGGTGTTGCTAGGCAAGGCCATAAAGTAAGACCAACCTGGTGGTTTTGGTGATCATAGTTCAGGAGGGTAGGCAAGGGCTAGGGGTTATAGAGTGGAGAAGGAAAGAAGGAACAAAAGATGGAAGGAACTGTGGCAGGAAGAAAGAAGGGGTAGAGGAAGGAAAGGAGAAATAGAAAGAAGAAGAGAAGGAGGGAGGAAGGGAGAACAAAGAACAGTCCTGAAGTGAACACTAGGTTCCAAGTTCTGTGCAAAGGATTGAAAATATCCATAGTAAAGGAAGACAGTCCCTGCTCCTAAGGCACTCACATTTTAATGGAGGGGGATGGTGGTTACAGCACACACGGGCAGTTTCAGCTGCACGATAGAAAGACCCAGTGATTCTTAAGGGTATTGCAGCAAAATAGATGGTAATACATTTTCTTCCATTAATAAAATCAAATCTGTTCCCGACATTGCACTATTTGCTAATACTAAGTGACAAGAGCTTTCTCTTTGGGATCTTCAATAGCTGTGGCTACTGAGGAGGCTGGGGAGGAGTGGGCTGGGCTGGAGGGGCAGTGAAGCAGGTACAGAGGCAGTTGGCAGAGCTCCATCACAGTTACTTCCCTGGCATATGATGACAGGCACCAGGCTTAAGGTAGTACTCATTGTTGGGGGTGGGGGGACAGTGCTACAGTTTCCAGGGCTCTTAGGCTTACCTGCCCACCAGTGACAATGAAGAATTATAATAATAAAGAAAGAGATGGGGCTGGGAGGAAAATAGGAAGGCCATCATACACAGAACAGGAATTTAACCTTAAGAAGGACAAAGGAAAATTGAATTTATGTTGAGGACGTATTTTCTCCTTCATTTTTTTCTTTCCTTGCTCTACTTTCAGACTTTTCCAAGTTTACTTTTTATGCAGAATAGCCTGTTATGCATTCATGAGCACGCGCACACACTCCTTTTCCCTCAGCTTGTGCAAAAGATTAAAATATTCAAAGGAGAGGGTTAGGAATGTCCAGTCCTCAAGGTTGTAGTGGATTTAAAAAATAATGGAAGCCTATGCTTCCTGAGATGAGAAAATGTATTTTTTTTTAAGAAGACAAAAACAATTTAAAAGGACCTTAGCGACAAGACAACAGGTTGTAAAGATTCCCTGTTAACTTAGATCAGGAATAAGTGAGAGTCATTCCAAGGAGAAGAAGTAGTGATTTACTGTACTCAGCTGAGCAAATCCCCATACAGAAGAAGCTAAAACCAGTCAGCAGTGATGACGTGTCCATTACTAGTGAAAACTATTGAGAGATAGTTACGTTTGATGTCAGTAAGTTAATCAACAAGAATTTATTAAGTGCTTACTCTGTGTGAGGCACTGAACTAAGTGCAGAGAATACTAGGAAAGTAAAAAACAAAACAGTTCCTGCCCTCAGGAAGCTTCCATTCTAATGGGGAAGACAACATATAATTATCTAGGTAACTAAAATAGATACCTGGAGTAGATGGAAGTGGTCCTTTGTGAACAAGGCACTGGGGGGTGGGTGAGGAGAGGAGGTGATAGGAACCAGGAAGAGTCTCTTGCAGAAGATGGGATTTGATCTGACATGTAAAGAAAAGCTTCTAGAGGCATTTCCTCCAGGAAGCTTACTATCTTCTTTCAATTAACATGTATTTGCTTAACTGTCTATAAGTTTTATGGCAGCTAGGTGACACAATGGATAGAGAGTTAGGTCTGGAGTCAGAAAGTCCTGAGTTCAAATTTGACCTCAGATACTTACTAGCTGTGTGACCCTGGGCAATTCATTTAACCCTCCTCGCCTCAGTTTCCTCATCTGTAAAATGAGTTGGAAAAAGAAATGGCAAAGTACTCCTATATCTTTCCCAAGAAAACCCCAAATGGAGTCACAAAGAGTTGGGCATGACTGAAAAAGTACAAAAAGTGTTTTACCTCCCAATGTAAACTCCTTGAGGGTAGCTCCTTGCTGCTCTTTTAGGTTTAGTTTCTTATTTGTTTCCCCACACTTAACATTGAGCCTTGATTTCATAGGCATTAAAATGCTTGCTGAATTGAACACAAAGTTATAGGTCTGATGTCTCAAATTCTGGCTATTTGACAGATATTTCCAATGTTCAGCTATCTCTTAGGGAGGAAATGGGCACTGTACCGATAACATCATCTGGCATTCATTTCCTAATTCTCCAGTGATATGAAAATGAGCCACCAGCTCCAGGAAGCTGTCAAACTGGTGCTTTCAACTTGCTTTATCTGACCCTCAGAGCATTAATTCCACACAAAGAGTCAAGAATTGAATGCATTAGATTAAGAACAGGAGATGGGGGAAAACTGTACTGAAACTTTCATCTCTTCTTTCTGCAGGCAAAAACAACCGCACAAAAATGATAACAACAAATTAAGATGCAACTGTCATCATCCTCAGTCCCTCCAGTCTCTGTAGTTCCAGACTGACTGAAAATAGAGAGATGTGTTGGTAGAAGGCCTGTGGAGTAAACAGTGAAATGAGCTCAAGGCCCAAATTGTGAACAGAAAATTCCCTTTCTATTGTGGCATGATATGCCCCACCTTCTGTTGTGTAGACACAATTCTGAGCATTCTTATGAAGCAATCTGTTAGAAAAGACAGGGTATCCTTTCTGGGCTGAAATATGCAAAGCCTTAGCTCAGAGAGTTTAAGGAGTGACCATCTGGCCACTAATCCCATGTTGCTAATTCAACTAGTTCAAAGTCATACAAATGGAAAAATGAAGTGGGGATGAGTGTAGAATCCATTGTAGGACGACCTGTAATATATGACAGCAGTATATTTGTATCTAGAGAGGCACAATGGATGGTGCCCTGGGTTGGACTTCAAACTCCAGTGCAGACATTTGCTGTGTGTGAGGGCACATCATTAACCTCAGAGCCTTAGTTTTTCCATCTGTAAAAGGGGGACAATAATTGAACCACCTAGTTTGCAGTATTTCTGTGAGGTCACTGCTCAGGAAACCTGAAAATGGTATATAAATCAAATTATTATTATTAATAATAATAGTTACATTGTGATTTAATATTTTCCTTACTTATGTTATCTCACTTGATACAATGATTTGGCTCCCTTGGGATCCCCTTGATAAGTCATCTTTACCAAAGAAATACAAAATAATAGCTCAAACAACCACCCAACTAGTAAGCGTCTACCATTTACAGCAGCGGTTCTCAATTTGTGGGTAGCACCCCCTTTAGGGGCCAAACGACCCTTTCACAGGGGTCACAGGGGTCACCCAAGACCATTGGAAAACACATATTTCCAGTGGTCTTAGGAACCGAGACACCGCTCGTCTATCAGTCTCCAGGCGGGTCTGCCCACATGCAGATACACCCCCATACAAGTATTAAAGGGTCACGGCATTAGGAAGGTTGAGAACCACTGATTTACAGGGTACTGTGTTGAGAGCCAGGGTTACAAAAACAAAAATAGAAACAGTCCCTGCTCTCAAGGAGCTTACAGTTTCTATAGGAGAAGTTAACATGTACATATGTCAGTTAATTAAAAGGGTAATAAAAAGATAAGAACTAGACCTGTGATTTCATTGATATGAAGAATCCACTCCTGTTACTATAGATAAGCATTTTCTCTACAACCTTTGGTCTTAGAAAACTGGCCAGACCACTTGTGTCAAACTCAAAGAGAAATTCGGGTGGGAAGTGAGGTTGATAATCTGTAGATCAAATGAGATCCCAGCTGTAAAGCAATTACCACTGTGTCAGTCACAGATGAAGTGCTGTTGAAATAGTAGCTATTTTTCTTTTATTATGGTAAGATGATGATGGTGATGACGGCAGAAGGATCCTTCTATGCCATGTCTTCTTTTTTGGGTACAATGAATTTCATTCTAGAGTTTCCAATACATAAAAGCTTTAATTTAGGCTGCAAGTTTTCTTATGTGGGGGCACTCTCATTAACCTCAAATGGAACCCTGGGAAATAAATACAGAGTTGGAGGATGTTGCCATCAGTGGCTGGCAGCCTGCCAGTAGGGAAGATATGCTTAGAGACCTTATGTCACCTTACGTGCTATTCTCTGACAGAATGAACTGAGTTGGGTAATTCAGCCTAATTCAATTGACCAAACATTTATTAAGCACCTACTGTGTGTAAACTGCTACTAGACCCTGGTGAAACAAAGATCAAAAGGACAACAATACTTGTCCTTAAGAATCTTATATTCTTCAGAGTAAAAACTGGTACAAAAAATTCACAGATTTTGATATAAGGCAAGATGTTCTTTTAAAATCCTAACCCATTCCCATCCCATTGGTTGTCTACAGACTTAAAAGATTTAACTATATAATTTGATCAATTTCCACCTATCTGAGATTAGCAACAATGAAGGGTCTGGAGGGGTAGGAAAGACAATTTTGGAACATGGACCATTTGGGGGTAATGCTGGGTGTGTGGGTTCTATGGCAGCATGGTTCAGTGAATAGGACACTGGACTCAGAATAAGGAAGATTTGGGCTCTAATCCTACCTCTGACACTTACAAGTTGTGTACCCCATAGCAAGTCACTTAAGCTCTGTGCCTCAGTTTCCTCCTCTGTAAAATGAGAGGGCTGGAATCAATGACCTCTAAGGTAACATACAGCTCCAGATCTATGATGCTATTTCACTCACTTTCTGTACAAATATAATGAATCTGCTAGCTGGCCCCCAGTCCATAACATTTCATCTCAACTGCCAGTCCCTCTTGTCTGGAATGGACTACCTCACAGAAGTAAGATGCAGAAGCATCTTAGAATCCTGGACTTACACACAGTAAGTACTAAATAAATATTAGTTGCAGAGTTGTAAGAGCAAGGCATTAGAGATTGATGGCCAAATGAGTCACCAAGTATCCATGAAATCCTGGTTAACTTAGAGGAAGGTCTCTAGGGCACATTGGGTAGACACTCCATGGTGGATTTATGTAAGAACATGGGCAATAATTTCATAGGATGAGAATAAGAGCCTCTCCTCATTTCCCTGGCTTCCTTTGAAACCGCTTAGGAGGCCTTTTCCCCCCCTGCCCTCCCACCCAGACTCATGATAATTGCTAGTAACTTCCCCTCCAAGATTACGTTGCATTTACTCTAGATCTATCTTGGATGGACTTAGTTACTTACATGTTGTCTCCTCCATTAAAATGGTGACTCTTTTTTTTTTTTTTTGCTTTTTTGGAGGGCACTTGGGGTTAAGTGACTTGCCCAAAGTCATACGGCTAGTAAGTGTGTCAAGTGTCTGAGGCCGCATTTGAACTCAGGTCCTCCTAACTCCAGGGCCACTGCTCTATTCACTGTGCCACCTAGCTGCCCCCAAAATGGTGACTTTTTAAGGGAGTACTCTTGGTTTCTTTGTATCACCAGGGCTTAGCTCAGTACCTAGCATTTTGTAGTATTTAATGTAAATACTTGTGAACTGACTGCCTATATTGCCCTTGAAAGTTTCAAAGGTGCTTTACATACATGATCTCACTTGATCTATGTAATAATGCTCTGAGGCAAATATACTGATCTACCAATGGATCTACAATTTCCTCAGTGTCATGACACAGCTTGCAACCAATGCAAGTCTGTCCATCCTGTGCAACTGTTGTCCTTGACACCACCTGAATATTTCTCAACAGTCTGGGGAAGTGGGGAGGGCCCTCCCAACTTTCTCCTAACACTGCATCTCCAGTAGGCTAACTACTTGAAGAAATGTTTAGCCATAGCAACCCATGAAATAAGGAAACAGCAAAATGGTCCTTGGTCTTTGGGATACAGCAGTGGGCCTGGAGTCAGGCAGACCTGTGTTCAAATCTGGTCTCAGACGCTTACTAGTTGTGTGAGCCTGGGCAAGTCACTTCACCCTGTTTGCCTCAGTTTTCTCATCTGTAAAATGAGCTGGAGAAGGAAATGGCAAACTACTCCAGTATCTTTGCCAAGAAAACCCCAAATTGAGAAACGACTGAATAATAACAACATACGTTTTGTGTGTATGTGACATTTTACATATCGTCGCTCCCTTTAGAAGGCGGGTTTCTTGAGGGTAGGGACTGTTTTCTGGGGTTTCTTTTATGCCCAGGCCTTCCATTAGAATCTGGTATATTATAAGGCAGTGGTTTTCAACCTGTGAGTCGCAACCCCTTTGGGGGTCAAACGACCCTTTCTCAGGGGTCGCCTATGACCATCGGAAAACACGTATTTCCAATGGTCTTAGGGACGGAGTCACTGCTCCTCTTTCCATCTCCAGGCTGGTCCGCCCACATGCAGATACACCCACATACAAGTATTAAAGGGTAGCAGCATTAAGAAGGTTGAGAACCACTGTAAGGGCTTGCTGGGTGCTTGATCTCAGGCTGGGATTGAGGATTTAAAAATAACAAAGTTCCTTTTAGTTATGTATTTGGCAGAGGTGTGTGTGTGTGTGTGTGTGTATGTGTGTGTGTGTGTGTGCGTGTGTGTGTGTGTGTGTATGTGTGTGTGTGTGTGTGCATGTGTGTGTGTGTGTGTATGTGTGCTGAAACTACCTATCTGTAGTAAAGGTAGTTACCAGATATGGAGCACATTGAAATAAAATGGAAACCTCATGGGCTAAACTAAGGCTGCAGAAAGCTTTTCAGAAAAGCTTCTGGATGAGCCCACAAAGCTGAAACAAGTGGAACTAGCACTGAGAGAAGGCCCAGACTTAGGATTCTACACCTGTTCTGCCCTCCCTGCTCCCCCACGCACAATCCTTGCAAGGAAGAGCTTGGTCTTCCAGTCCAAGGCCCCTTTCCTGATTTCCACTGCTGTTGTTGTTGTCAGGTCATGTGAAAGAAAACAGATACTGTTAATTTGGCACAGTATTTAACCTGCTCTGCAGCAGTTCCCCATTTACCCAGGGAGGCCAAAAAAAAAAAAGATGATGGATTATTTTCTGGGCACAGGCAAATGGAATTTGGAGCAAGTCACTGAATCTTAGCCTCTGCAAGAGCCATATAGAGCATGCTGATCCAAATCCTAATTGAATATTGACAAAAATATAGCTCTTAGCTCCCAGCCTATAGATTTGGGGTAGGGGGAGAAAGTTTAAAATGCCTTATTTGATGAAAACAGTGGCTACCTGATTGTTAAGAATTGCTGCTCAGGGGTGAGAGTGGAAACAAATTTTGGTCAATTAAAGGAAGTGAAAAACGTTAATAGGCAGAAAGAGTGTCTGCTCACATTGCCAATCCATCACACTGGCCAATGACATTCAGTAGAAAAAGTGTCCCTTCAACATCACTCCCTTCATCACTAGGCTAAAGATTGAGACTGATCCAATGAGGCTGCATTTGTTTTGTGGCCCCCATGGAAAACCTTTCTCTATAGGCCTGGTGTAGTATTTGAGAAAAGGCTAAGGTCCCAAGCAAAGAAGCCCTCCTGCAGAGGCAGAAGAATACTGTGAAAAGAGTATTGGGAGGCTTGATTAAGCATGTGGCGGTCATCATGTGGGGGTGCTGGGCTGCAGGAAATACAGACAAATCTCAAACTTCTTCTTGCCCTCAAGGAGCTTGTATTCAACTGGAAGAAACAACATATAGACAAGCAAATGGGAAAATTTACATGTGTGTGTACATACATGTATGAATATATGTGTCTATATATGTATATATGCATATACATACACACGCATATACACATACAGGAGGTGATGAGCTAAGGCTGTAAATGGAGTTAGTGGTTCTAAAAGACAAGGAGAGGAAGAAGAACATTTCAGATATTCAGGAGAGTTTGTACAAAGGCAGCCATGGAATATGGAAAGTCCTCTACAGGAAATACCAAGCAGCAAGTTGTCCAGTTTGACTGGACGTTATGAAGTGACTGTTAGAATGAATGAATGAATTTTTAAAGAGCACTTATTAAAAGTTTACTATATGCCAAATATTGTGCTAAGATCTGGGGATATAAATTTTAAAAGTCTATTCTCATGGAGTTTTTACACTAACTAGGGAACACAAACATAGGAGTGTTTATTTGCAGGGTAGGCAGAAGGCCTGGAAAGTCCAAAGGACCCAGTGGCAAGGTGGATAGAAAGGCCTGGGATCCTTGGTGTGAATTGACAGGTAAAATGTCAGGGTTAGGGAGTTTTGTAGGAAATAGAATCAGAGATGGTGGTGAGGTACAGTGTAAGGGCAGATGGTACCACTTGGTGGCCTCCCATCTTACCAAAAATATTATGTGATAACTTTTTACTTTATTAGGGGTTGTGACCTCCAAAAAGTAGGGGACCTGGAAGGGCCTATCCTACCACCATTGGGAAGGAGAGAGTGAGTCTAATGGTATAGGTAGAACAAGGATTCTAGGTTTCCTTAAAAAGTCCAGAGATTAGAAGGTAGGTCAATGTCTAATTAGAATGGGGGTGGGGGGGAAGAGAAAGAAGATATTAGCAGGAGGATTAGAGGAGAGAGTCAATTCTTGGCACCTGTTCTGTTGGTTCTTCTGGCCTGGTAAGTTGAAACCAGACTGTAAAAACCTTTACTCTGGCACTTACTACATTTGTGTCCACAGCAAAATGATTCAATCCTTCTAATCCTTTTTCTCCTTTCTAAAGGTGGGGATAATGATTGTTATAACATCTATTTTAGGAAATTGTTGTAAGAAAAGTCTTTCTCTATAAACCTTTCCATGGTATAAGAAGAGAGCCCTAATTATTTTGGAGAAAGCATTATTTGCACATTTTGCGACACTTTTAAAATAGCTTTGGAAAACCCATCTCTGCGTTAGTCATGTTAACTAGTATCAATCACCAAGGTTTTGGTAACCTTTGGCATACATACCTAGAGCCCAGCTAGATGATGTTTTCCCAGGCAACATTCATGTATAAAGATCAAGAAAACCATATTTTGATAAAGAAGTAAGAGCTTATTCCAGCTTGGTACCAGGTTTTCTGGAAAGCCAGGGAAACCTGGGGGGACCGCTTCACATCTAGTGATTTCAGATGTGTGGTCAACAAGCTACTTCACCCATGCAGATCAGAATACATATCCTCTATGAACTTGCCAGGTGAATTAGCACTAATTTAGCCTTGTAGTATGGACCTCAGCGCCTAGGCCTCTGGGGTTAGACCAGGATCCACCCAAATTTCCCTGGACCTCTATCAGTCAGAATGGAGTGCTCTTACATTCTGGAACTACTCACACCCAGGTTATTAGTGTCTATGGACTATGAGATCCTAGAGAGCCAGGACTGTCTTTTGTCTTTCATTGTATCCCCATTGCTTAGTACAGTACCTAACACATAGTAGGTGATTAATAAATATTGCTACACCATCTGATCTTAGTGCTTCATCATAGGGTTTTAATATTGCGATGCTAGAATCAGTTACAATTTAAATGGGTTTCACATTTTGCAGATTTTTGAAAAGTAAAAATGAACAATAATACTCTCTGAGGCAATTCTAATAAAAGAAAGGATAAGGATCAGCAATTATTCTAAATCATCTTGAACCATTGATTCAAGGCATTTCTTATTATTCATTAGCCATTCTTCTCATTCATTTGTTAAAACTTCTCACAAAATTTCCCCTCTAAGGATTTTTTTGGGCTAAGTAAAAACTTTGAGTCTAATCCCTCATATTAAAAAAAAAAGGTTTATTGATCTTTATTATTACATCACAGGCTTTTCAGGATAGATACTCTTATCCCTACCTCCTTCAAATGAACTACTTGTAACAAGGGAAAATGTTCAAGGAAAACTGACCAACACAACGACAACCTAACAATGTATGCCCCAATAGGAGGGAGGCGAGTTTCCTTTTCTGTTCTCTGTTTTCAAGATTTGTCCTTATAATTACTCAACAATTTCCTTTATTTCTGTCTTATTTTTATTTAATTTACTAAAATTCCTCCTTAAAAAAGAAAATGAGGTCAGTTGTTTTGCCTTCTCCTACCACCAAACCCCTAGAAATTGTGGGTAGAAAGGATGCTACAAATGACCATAGTAATCTAGTGTTTGACAAAACCAAAAAGCCAAGCTTTGGGGGCAAAAACTCACTATTTAACAAAAACTACTGAGAAAATTGGAAAACAGCTGACTGAAAATAGGCATAAACAAACATCTCATACCATATGCCAAGATAAGTTCAAAATGGACAGATGATTTAGACATAAAGAGTAATGTCATAAGCAAATTAGAAGACCATGAAAAAAATACCTGTTAGATTTATGGATAAGAGAGTAGTTTATGAACAAGACATAAATAGGATCATGGGAGGTAATAGATAATTTTGATTACATTAAATTTAAAAGATTTTGCACAAATAAAACCAATGCAGCCAAGATTAGAAAAAAGACAGGAAAGTAGGGGAAATTTTACATAGTTTCTCTAATAAAAATCTAATTTCTCAAATATATAGGGAACTGAATCAAATTTATGAAATTAAGAGCCATCCCCAATTGACAGATTGTAAAATGATATGAACAAGTAGTTATTGTAAGAAAAAATCAAAGCTATCAATAGTCATGTGAAAAAATGCTACAAATCACTATCAATTAGAGAAAAGCAAATTATAATGAGGTACCACCCCATACCTGTCAGATTAGTTAACATGACAGAAAAGGACAATGACGTATGTTTCAGGGGATGTGAGAAAATAGATACACTAATGCATTGTAGGTGGAGTGGTGAACCTGGCCTAACCATTCTGGAGAACAATTTGGTACTATGCATAAAGGGTTGTAAAATTTTTTCTACCCTTAGACCCAGTGGTCCCATTACTGAGTCTATATCTCAAAGAGATCAAAGAGAAGGAAAAGGACCTATGTGTACAAAAACATTTATGGAACTCTTTTAGTGGTGGCAAAGAATCAGAAGTTGAAGGGACTCCCATCAATTGTATAAAGGCTGAACAAATTGTGATAAATGATTCTGATAGAATACTCTTGTGCTTTAAAGGAATGATGAAGGGAACACTTTCAGAAAAACCTGGGAAGACTTATATGAACTGACCCAAAGTGAAGTGCGTAGACCCAGCAGAACATTGTACGCAGAAATAGCAATACTGTAAGGATGATCAACTGCGAAAGACTTAGCTACTCTGATCAAGACAATTATCCAAGATAAGGACCCATGATGAAAAATGTGATCCACTTCTAGAGAGAGAACTGATGAATTCTGAATGTAGATTGAAGCAGATTTTTCTTCATTCTTTATTTTTCTTGGTTTTTTTTGCAACATTGCTAATATGGACATACATTTTGCATAACTTCATATACCTAATGGGTATCATATTGTCTTTTCAATGGGGGGAACGTTGGAGGGAGCATGGACAAAATTTTGGAACTCAAAATTTTAAAGTGAATGTAAAAAAATTTTAAAATTAAATTTAAATTAAAAATAAAAAAATTGAAGAAAGAGCACTTTACACACACAGGCATATACATATTATACATACATACATACACATATAAATGGTTAAAAAAGGTTAAAAATATTTTAAAAGGATATTCTATTTTGACCCTATCATCTTACAGTTAAGAAAACTGAGACTTAATGAAGTACTTTGCCCAAACTCCCACAGATGATAAGTAACAGAGCTGAGATTCAAACACAGGGTTTGGGATTCCAAATTCAGCATGCTTTGTGGGCACTTTATTACTCAGAAACTTTAAATGATTGTCTGCTGCCTATAGAATAAAGTCCATCCTCTTCAGGCTAGCATTCAACGCATCTTACACTATTTTTCCCCTACTTGAACCTGTTCATCTGCTCAGACTGAATGTCTTTACTTCTGCTTGTTTCTTTACATTTCTAATTTTCTGGCACAGATGTGGCTGTAGTCAAGAGAGATTATGAAGGACAAGCCAAGAAGCTGCTGCAATTAATGGAAAACTGGCAGAGGCCATGGCTAGAGCACTGAACCAGGAGTCAGGAAGCCAGCCTCAGACACTTACCAGCTGTGTGTTCCTGGGCAAGTCACTAAACCTCTGCTTGCCTCAGTTTCTTCAACTATAATATGGCAACAGTAATAGCACCCACCTCATAGGGTCGTTGTGAAGAGCAAATCATATAATATCTGTAAAAAGCACTTACCACAGTGCCTGGAACATAGTGGAAGTTATATAAATGTTTATTCTCTTTCCTTCTCATGTTTTTAGTCTTTGCGTGTGATTTCACCCCTATGGGAACTACTGCCTTGGACATTCTCTCCACTGATGCCAATTAGTATCTGATGTATAATAGAGAATCAAGGAAATTTACTTAGAGCATGGAAATGTTAAAAGACTTGCCCACACAATTAGTATGTGTCAAAGCCAGGACTTGAACCTGGGTCTTTCTTACACCAAGACTGGCCTTGTTCTGCTGTGCCACTTTGCTTATCATGAAAAAAAAAATAATGGAGGAGTTAAGGATTTAATTGACTTGTCCAAGGTCTCACAGGTAGTTAAGTAGGAGACTCAAATTCAAACCCAGGTCCCTGCACTCCAAATTCAGTGCTCTTTCAAGTCCATAAGGCTATCTGGAAGGTCTTTCAAATCTACCTTCTGAATTTCCATCTCTGTCCCTTTCCACATTCAGTTCCCTATAATCACATGGCCCCCCTAGTTCCTTATTTGTTAATATCTGAACCCTATGGAGATTTTGAAGACCAGGTGAAATGTCAACTCTGCCTGAAATCTTCCCTAATGATTTCAGGCTGTGGTGATCTCTCCCTCTTCTGAACTCATGCAAGGGTCAATATATGACATGGGTGAAATGACTGGTAAGAATACCAATAATCACTAACACTTACACAGAACCCACAGTGCTAAGTGCTTTATAAGTAGAATTTCCTTTGATCCTCCCCAAACCCTAGGAGGTAGGTGTTATTATTACTCTCAATGAACAGATGAGGAAACCAGATTGTAAGTCATTTACTCAGCATCACACAGGTAGTTAAATGTTTGAGGTCACATTTGAACTCAGATCTTCCTGCCTCTAGGCCTAGTGTTCTGTGCCCTGCGCCACCTACCTGCCACATTCAGAATGTTATTTTTTTTCCTAGGTCTAACCATGACCATGCACATTCATGTAGCATTGGAAGGTTTACAGACTACTTTTCTTGCAGCAGTTTTGCAAGGTGTATATTACAAGTATAGTTATCTCCATTTTGCAGATGAAACTAGGGGTCATAGAGGTTAAATGACATGACCAGGGTCACACAGGTAGACATGATCACTTTGCACAATGTTGACACAATTATTACCTCATTAAGTGCTCTCTAGTCTGACTCTGTACATTTGCATAAGTGATCCCCATTGTCTGGAACACACTTCTTTCTCATCTCTTTCTAGAATTCCCAACTTACACAAAAGTATAGTTCAGTTGCCAATATTTACACAAGGACTTTCCTAACACCTACCCATTCCCAGATAATAATCCACTAAAAGGACTTACTTTGTATATCTATTGTGTTTACTTATCCATATGCCTCAGTTTCCTCATCCATAAGATCCTCATCTAAGGTTCCTTCTTAGTCTAAATCTATAATTCTGTGTTTTATTTCCCCTTCCCCAGTAGAATGAATATAAACTTCTTGAGAGCAAGGAATGTTTTTTTTGTTGTCTTCATATCCCCACTGGTCTCTTGCTACTAGTGGCAACTCAATGAAGGTATGTGGAATTGATTTGAATCATTCAGGGAAACACCAAAATAGACCCTCAAACTAGATTTCAGTGGCCTGGCTTCACTGACGGTGTGCTTGACGTTGGCACAAAAAGGCCATTATTTCATCAGGAATCTAAAGGCCTTGTCCTCAGCAAGAATTATGTAGAATTTTGAGCTTTCAACAAAGTTTCATGGTTACATTCCCTGGCAATGGTTTGCAATAACAACATGGTTCTCCAATGGCACCCTATTTTATCCCTGGAGAATTTTCAGGTAGGGATGGAAACAAAGAGTCTGATTTATAGGAAGTCAGGACTTGTCTGTCTATTGCTTCACATTAACTTAGAAATTCACTGCTTCATGTGAGTAGACTGTTGAAATGGCATTGATACATTATCAGTTTACTCCTGTGTCCTTCAGTTTTTAAGGGCAATGAGAATTAACAGTTCTTAATATGGGGTCTGTAAATATATTTTATGAATTTGTAACTGTATTTTGGAATGGTTGGTTTCCTTTTGAATTGCATTGAATTGAAATATTCTATTTATTTAAGAGCATCATTCTAAGACAGCATTCACAAGATTGACCAGACTTTCAAAGGGTTGAAGGACACAGAAAAGATTAAAAAAAGAACCTGGCATAAAGGAACGGTCTACCTTTAATATCTCTCTCTTTTCCATGATCATTAAGTTAAAAGGAATTAAACCAGAGAGTCAATTCTAATTCCTCTTTTCTCGGGTAAGAAAAGAGTAGAAAGCCAAAATGAAAGCACATTTTCTCTTCTTCAAAATTAAGTGGGAGAGGGGCTGGACTGGAATCAGGAAACCCACTTTTGAACCACAGTTCTGCCATTTAGTAGCTATGTGACCCTAGACAAGTCATGTAACTTTCCCTGAGTTAACAGATTCTTAGTGTAAAAATAGAGACAGTGATATGTATATCACTGACTTTGTTTTGTTAAGGTTAATATTTTATTTAATAGTGTTCATCTTTCTCTCTGCCACTTTTCATTGCCTGATTCTGGACTCTGATATTGACTCTACCCATAGACTGAATCCATAACCATGGGCCACTAAAGCCTAACTTTCAACTCAATGATCAGCCTTAACACTAGGCAGTCATGGATAGAGTTGGTCACAAAGAGTCTAGCAAGAAAGCATGCCCACATGGGGGCATAGATCATACATAGTTCAGTCATTTCAGTTGTGTCCAACTCTTTGTGACCCCATTTTTGGTTTTCTTGGTAAAGATTCTGGGTTAGTTTGCCATTTTCTTCTCCAACTCATTTTGCAGATGAAGAACTGTGACAAACAGGGTTAATTGACTTGCCCAGCGTCACATAGCCAATAAGTGTATGAGGCCAGATTTGAACTCATGAAGATGAGTCTTCCTGATTCTAAGCCCAGAGCTCTATCCAATGGATCACCTAGCTCCAACAGCAAATCATAGACTTAGAGCTAGAAGAGAGTTTACCTAAGAAGTCATGGTCAGTCCAACTATCTTATCTTACAGATGGGGAAACTGAGTCTCAGAAAGTTAAAGGGACGTGTTCACTTTTGACATTTTCATGTTAAGGGATTTGCTCAGTGTCCCATAGATGATAATCTTCCATAGGCTTGAAGTCAGGTCTTCTACAAAACCTCTACTAGGAAGAAAAACAAGAACAAAAGATCAAAGCAACACTAGCACTGGGGTTTCTTCTGGCTGTTTGCTAGAGGCATTGAAGGAAGAATGGATAGAAAATTGGCCTGAGAAGCAGAAAAACCTGGGTTCAAGTCCTGCCCTCGAACCCTACTTTGGTCCTGGGCAAGTAAGCCATTTAATGCCTTAGGGTTTCTGAGACAACTCTATGACTCTAATTTTCTGAGCAGGTGTAAATCTGCACTGGTAGAAAGGGTTCCCTCTACTAACTAAAATCCAAGGTCCAGGAAAGGCTTCTCAACTTTGCTACCCCAGGGTGAGTGCAGGGGTTCTCCTTTAAGATCAAAGCAAGATAGAGTGATTGGACTGAAAAGGTCATCAGAACAGATTCTCTAGCTCAATTCCCTCATTTTATGGGGGAGCAGGGATTAGACAGAGCATCTGTCCCAAGGTCACATAGCTAATGAATGCTGAGTCAGGAATGGATTTCAGTTCTCTTGGATAGAATGTAAGTTCTTTGAAATCTGGGACTGTTTTTTATTTCTCTATATGTCTCCAGGGTCTGATTTAACAAAATACTTAGCAAAACCAGTAAGTAATTGCGGGATGATGCCCTCATTTGGGAAAACATATCTTAATCCATCTTGAATAGCCTAAAAAAGTTTATTCCATTAATGTGTTGTCATTTTCTTGTCTGTCATCTACAAAACTATTAAACTTCCATAAATTATAGCTGCTTTAGAGATTGTATTTGATTTGATCTCTAGATATATATGATCTTTCATTACTGAGAAAAAAAAGCTGGCTCATGAATCCAATGGATGTTTATAATTCTTGAATAATGGAATATTTCATTTCCTTTGTTCTCCATGCAGCTTCAGGAAAGTGCCTGACTAATCCAGGTGTGCAATGAGGCAAACGTTTTTCTCATTACCCTTTGATATGCATCAGTCTCAAAATATCTCTTGCACCAGGGCATATTGGTACCTATCTATTACATCAGGGAGACTGGATTCAGGTAAATTTGGTTCAACTCAACAAGGATTTATTAAACCCCTATTACATGCCAGACACTTTGCTAGATATACCAAGACAGAAAAAGAAATAGTCCCTCCCTCCAACAAGTTTACATTCTACTGGGTGGTGGGGATCACATCATGTACACAGAAAAATAAAATATATATGACAGAAATGCAAAGTAAGAGGGGGAAGGAAACTGTACTAACAAAAAAACTGTAAAAACTGGGTGTAGGCATTGGGGAAAAGTGCCAAAGAATGAACTTAAATGATTCTAGCATGCACCTGGTGAAGGGGCATCTAAGTGGTATAGTAAATAAAGCATCAGGCCTGGAGTCAGGAAGATGAGTCTTCCTGGGTTCAAATCTGGTCTCAGGCACTTATTAGCTCAATGGCCCTGGGCAAGTCACATAACCTTGTTTGTCTCAGCTTTCTCATCTATAAAATGAGTTGGACTAGGAAATGGCAAATCATTCCAGTACCTTTGTCAAGAAAACCCCAAATGGGGTCACAAAGAGCCAGACATGACTGAAATGATTGAAGACGACAATGCCCTGGGGAAGGGAGTCAGTAAGACTTGCTTAAGACTTGGCTAGCTGGATGACTTTCGACAAATCTCTTAACCTCTCTCAGCCTCAGTTTGCTTAGCCATAAAGCACTTAGCAGATCTTAAAGTGCTTTGTAAATGTTCCACTATTTTGGTTAGTTTAATAATCCTCTAGTTCTTCCAAAGGTTATCAATTAAATTACAGGTTGCTTTGGTTGGGTAGAATTTAAAATCTGATGGAAGAAGACCTCAGAGATCATCTGAGTGGATGAATCATTGTTGTTTACGTGTGTGTGTGTGTGTGTGTGTGTGTGTGTGTGTGTGTGTGTGTGTGTGTAATATATACACCATATGTGTATGTTAAGAACCAGTGATTCTTGAGTCTTTTGAAAGGTAGATGGTTTTGAGTCACTACCAATTAGCCAAGTAAAATGAGCAAATGAATAAATATAAAACTTCTCTAAACACTGACTCAGTGTTAAAGTTGGCACCATTTTCATGCTGATGGTCTGAATAGATTAGAAATGAGTGACTTGAACTTTCTGGAGACCTTGGTCTAGCCCTTTCATCCTTTGAATGAAATAGATCATGCCCCACTGCATACTAGATTTGCCTTGGCCCCTCTTTCTACAAAGCTCAATAAAGAGTTAATCAACCCAAAACAATTTAGGACTACATCATACAGTCTACCAACTGATACTGGTAGGGAGGCAGAGGACATGGATTCAAATTCAACCTTGGACATTTATTACTTGTGTTACTTCCATAAAATAATTTTATCTCCCTGGGGTTCAATTTCCTCAAGTATAATATAAGGGAATTGAATGCGGCATCTCAGGTTCTTTCCAACTAAAGATCTACAGTCTTTAGCTCTTATGTTCCTATGATCTTTTTCATGTAAACTTTACTCCAAGAAAAGATGACAGAACCGATTTCTAAAAATTCTGTGTACAAATGGACCATTGCAAAATATACTGTGACAGTCTTGTGGACACTCTTCATTGCCAGAAGTCATCCTGCCTCACCCTTAGGGGGCAACATAGGGAAGTGGGGAGTGGAGAGAGGTAGATGAGGGGGGGCCATTAAATCAAAAAGCCCTCAGTTTAAGTCCTGGCTTTGATACACACTAGCTGTGTGGTCATAGATAGACACACTTAATCTTGTAATAATTAAGTCCCTAAGACTAAGACATGAAATCATGACTTTCAATTTTATGGTAATACAAGTGAAATGTATCCCCAAATAACAAAATATGCTTATTGTGGTGTGTGTGTGTGTGTGTGTGTGTGTGTGTGTGTGTGTGTGTGTATGTGTTAAAGCCTGGTTTTAGAAAAATTCCAAATGATTCAACTCACCTAGAATATATTCAGGATCTATTCACTGCTGTGCTCCTCTTGGCCTCATCACAGGAGTTTAGTCTATGAGTAACTATACCATAAAATATGTCAATAATCTTCGATTTTTGTAACTATGAGAACCTCTCCCCCCCAACAATAAAGGTCATAACCCTTCCATGTATAATTCAATAAGTTCTAAGGAGGTGTTTAAGGTACATAGACATTATGTGACAAACTCAGGGTCAGACAGTAAATGTCACAGCCTGGTTTTGAAAGGTATCTTAAATCTAGACTGCCAGGAGAATACTTAGCCCCTGAGCTGGGTTATCTCTTCAATGTAAACTTAAAAACAATCTGGTCCTTCTTGATATTCTCTTCTCTCTAGGTTTCTGTGACACTAATCTGTCATGCTTCTCCTTTTATTTGTCTCACCAGTCCTTTTTCAGTTTCTTTGCTGGATCTTCATCCAGGTTGCATCCATTAAATATAGGTGTTCCCCAGGACTCTGTCCCAGGTCCTCTTCTCTTCTTTTATTCTATTTCACTGGCAATCTCGTCAGTTTCAATGGATGCAATTATCATTTCTATCCTGATTATTCTTAGATCATTTTATTTTGACCTAACCTCTCCTGATCTCTAGCTTTGTACCTCCAACTGCTTATGGACAGTTGAATAAATCATCTACTTTCTTGAAAGAAAGCAATGTGTGCAATCACAGTGATCTGTCTCCCTCATGTGCTAAAAGTAGACACATATTTTTTCATTTTTTTTGTACCCAGTTAATTGGCATTGGATGTCCCATTGGTATGTTAAATTCAACACTTGTGAAACTAAACTCATAATCTTTCCCCCCAAACCCTCCCTTCTTCTGAACTTGCCTATTAATGTCTAGGGTACCAGCATGCCCCTGGTCACTGAGCTTACCACCTAAGTACCATCCTTATCTCTTCGCTCTCTCTTATACTGCTCTCATATCCAATCTGTTGTTTAGTCTTGTCTTTTTGCATCTCTAGTATACATTACCTTCTGCCTTCTGACATAGACAGCACCCTGATCCAGTACCCCATGTCAAAACTTAACTATTACAATTATGTGCTAGCTGGTCTCTTTGCTTTAGTCCATCCCCCACTCAGCTGTTAAATTGATCTTTCTAGATTGCAACTCTGACCAAGTCATTCACTTAATCAATAAACTTCAGGATCAATATAGAATCCTCTGTTTGGCTTTTAAAGCCTGTTATAACCCAGGCCCCTCCCACTTTCCTAGTCTTCTTCTACCTTTTCTCCCATCTTATACTACTCAAGCCACTAATAACTGGATGTCTTGTTAGACATGGCCAAGAGGCCATGGGCACTTTCACTGGCTATTCCTCATGCCTGGAGTACTCTCCCACCTTATCTCTACCTCTTGGCTTCCCAGGTTTCCTTCAAGTCTTAGAATCCTACCTTCTGCTAGAAATCTTTCCTGATCCTCCTGAATGCTTTTCTTTTGTTGATCATCTCCAATTTATACTGCATACATTTTGTTTGTACATAATTGTTTTCATATTTTCTCCATCACCACCCCCTCCCTGCTTCAAGC
Organism: Pseudochirops cupreus; assembly: GCA_028627135.1. Lineage (NCBI taxonomy): Eukaryota > Metazoa > Chordata > Mammalia > Diprotodontia > Pseudocheiridae > Pseudochirops > Pseudochirops cupreus. The sequence continues at coordinate 402,506,733 of CM053583.1, read as the reverse complement.
AAATGAACTTTCTGAGAGCAGGGACTGTCTTTTGCCTTTCTGTGTATCCCCAGCACTTAGCATAATGCCTGGAACATAATAAATGCTTATTAACCTTTGTCTCTTCCTTCTTCCTTCCTTCTTTCTATTCTTCCTTCCTTCCTTCTTTTCTCTCTCTTTCTTTTTTCTTTCTTCCCTCCTTCTTTGCCTCCCTCCTTTTCTCCTTCTTTTCCTTTTTCCCTTTCCTTCCAAGTATCACAGTCTTCCTTTATTTTTTTTCTGTCCAAGTCAGGAAGTCACTAGTTTGAAAAAGAAAAACAAATCACCCACTTTCTTGAACAAAACCAAAAAATAAATCTGTTTTCACAGTAGGCTGTCTCCCTCAGGTACTAAAAGCAGACACATTTTTCTTTTTCTTTTTGCTCCCAGACAATTGGTTAGTTGGTACTTTGCTATGATAGTCATCTAGCATCTATATACTCCAATGACTAAAAATAGCTTGAACAAATGTCAATTTTGTCAATACACCCAGGAGTTTCTCTAGATGTAAAGGTTATTTGTAAAAACAGAACTATCCCTCTGTTCAAAAATACCACTTTTTAATGAACTTGGTGAAAACCTTAAATTGTTTCAGACTGTCCTTGTAACATGATCTTGCTTTAATGAGTAAGGAAGGCAATTCATATGCATTGAACTGAAATGTATTGAATTTCTGTGGCAAATGGCTTGATTTCAATTCTAGCTGGCTGAGATAAGAGTATCCTTTTAATATTTAGAAAAGTCCATTATTTTAAACCCAGTTCAGTGTAGACACTGCTGGTGCTCTTCTATTCCTTTGTTCTGGACTGTTATAGATCACTGAATGTTGGTGATGCATTTTTAAGGACATGTGAGATACTTGACAGTCTATCATTGCAAGTTAAACCTGGAAATCCAGGATCCTTCTTGGCAAGGAATATTATGATGCAAAACATGGAGCAGGGTATATTAACCACAAAAATAACAACAACAAATCCCCTATGGGAAGCTCTAGAGAAGGTTGTACTTTGTTTTGTTGTCTGGTTGACAGAGAACACTGACAATATTAGAGAGAGTTGGGAACAAAGATTCAAACAGCTTTCTATTTTTCAAATGGTAAATGCATTTTTTTTAAGTAGCTAAGTGCTGAAAGGCAGAGTAGCCCAGGGTCTTCGGGAGCTGGACTTTGTAGTCAGAAATTATGTAAATCTTCTGGGACACCAATAGAGTTAGATGACCCTTAAACACTGTCTTGGGAGGTTCCCTCTTAGAGTTAACTATTCAGTGCTATGGGCATTAAGATTTGCACTGGAGAAGAGCAAACCCTGCTGGGGGGAAAAATCCAGCCCCTTCAGTGCCTTTAGGTAAGTGGCTGAGTTTCTAATCAAGTCTCCAGTGGAAGTGGGGGTGGGGTGGGGTGGGGCTGGGAATCATTAGGACAGATGCGAGTGCATAGTTGAATAAATCTAACCAGTATTCGGGCGGCTTAGAATGGGGTGGGTAAAATCAGAAAACAGAAATAACCGCCGAGACAATTCAGCTTCAAACCACAGTTACTTGGTGATTCATTGGCTTTTAGGAGTTGGTCACAATCTTGACCTGATTGAAACCACTGGCTTGTTTCCTCCGCCTAGTCATTTATTTCCAAGGGCTCATAGGTTATCCTTATTTCCTCACTCTGCCCCAGAAAGAAAAAAGAACAAGGAGCTGCTAGTAATAGCCACCCCTTCCTCTGAATTGGTGCCCAACAAACTCTCTCTCTGTCTCTCTGCCTCTCTTTCTGTCTGTCTCTCTCTCAACTTTTTTTTCTCCCTCTCTGAGGAGAAAAATCAAAGCAGGTGGGCAGCCGCCTGGGTGGCGATTGTCTTCTCTCAAAGGGAGCCAGCCCACAGCTGGTTCAGCCTTGCTTGGCCTGGCACATAAGATGCTTTTGATGCCATAATTGGGAGGCTCGGTGCAGCTGCTCTCGGGGGAGCGGGACCTGCAGGCTGCTGGGCCTCTGCGACCTAGTCGGGCCAGGAGGTGGCGGCGAAGTCACCTTGGGAGAGGAGGGGAGGAGACAGAGGAAGAAAGGCACGACTCGGGTTTGCCAAGCGAGAAGAGAGGGCTGGAGAGAGGGAGCAGAGGGCGTGCCCCCGCCCAGGGAGGGCGCCTATTACCGAGCTCCTCAGTCCCAGCTCGCCCACCAGCGATCTATTGGGATAGGGAAGAGCAGCGGGCTGGAGGGATGGGTTATCCGTCACCGCCCCTACCGTCCTCCAGTCCCCTGGGCCGATTGTCTGACGACGTCTCAGGAGGCTCACTCACTTTCCCTTCCCCAGGAGGGCTTAGCTTGGCGCGCATCGCCAGCCTTTGCCCCCCGCCCCTCCCGGGCTTCCGTATTCCGTCGACTCTGAACCCAGTTGGTCCACCCCAAGGCGAGCGAGCCGAGCCGAACCGAACCGACCCGGAGCAGGCCTCTCCGGTCCGGAGGGTGCCCCGGCCCCGGGCTCCGTAGGCTGCAGACTAGTCACCCACCCGGAGCCCTTGGTCAGCCAACAAAGAAGGAGCTCGAAGCCCGCCCGAGCCCCACCCCGCAAAGGCCCCCAACTGGGCTGCCTCTCCCGGCCTGCTAGACCCCGCCCCGGCCCGGCCCTCGCTCTGGGGAAGGGGCTGCGTGAGCTCTTGGGAGCGGGGCCCCGCTTGGCCGGCCGGGGTCAGGGGGCGGCGACGGCGGCGGCGCGGGCTGCCCATTGTGCCGCCGTGGCCGCCGCCGACCACACTCAACACTGGTCCCTGGTCCTCTTATCGCTTACTCGCTCACTCCCTGGCCCTCTGTAACTCCTTGGCTGGCTCGCTCTCTGGGCCCCCGGTTCTCTGGCTCGCTCGCTCGCTGGCCCAGCTAATTTCCCAGCTGGCTTGCTCGCTGGTTCCCTGGTCCCCTGGCTCGCTCAGTCGCTGGCCCCGCTAATTCCCCAGCTGTCTCGCTCGCTGGTTCCCTGGTCCCTGGCTCGCTCTCTGACCCCCTGGCTCGCTCCCAGCCTGATTCTCCGGCGGACACGTACCTTCTGCTGCCGCCGGGCCATGTCGGTGGGCTGCTTGGCGTTGAAGGGGTATGCGATGCAGCGCATCACGAAGACATAGAGCTGCAGCTTCCTCTTCCGCTCCTCCTCCTCCTTCTGCAGCTTCTCCAGCTCTTCCTTCTCCTTCTCGCTCACTACCGACGGACTGGGGCTGGAGGGCCGGCCGCCGCCGCCGCCGCCAGCGCCGCTGCCTGCGCCGCCGCTTCGGCTGCCGGGCTGCAGCCCCCCGGCCCCGGCGCCGGCCGCCGCGCTGCCCCCTGCACCCGCGCCAGCCCCGGCGCCCGCCCCGCCGCCGAGCCCGGCCCCGCCGCCTCCCGCGCCGTCACTTGTCCGGCTGGGCGACAGACGCGCCCCGGAGGCGCCGGAGGCCAGCACCTCCTTACTGCTCTCTTCTTCGACTATCTCATCGGATTCCTCTTCGCTGGACGAGGGGTCCAGCATGGTGGCGGCTGGAAAAGGGGGTCCTTAGAGCCCCCCGGGGGGCCAAAGGTGTGTAGGGTGGGGCGAGGGAGGCAGTCGGGACTCGGCTTTCCCGGGCGGGCTTTCCTAGGAGAATCGCCGGCTAACAGTGAGTGAGCAGCCAGGCTACGGAGCAGCTCCCGCTGCTCCCTCCTCCACCGGGCGATTCGGGGCTCTGCCCTGCTAGGATCGCAAGCTCAGACCCAGCAGCACGTAGTGGAGGAGGACGAGGAGGAGGAGGAGGAGGAGGAGGAGGAAGAGGAAGAGGAAGAGGAGGGGGAGCAAAGAGTATAGTCCATATGATAAATATTGGTAATGGCAATCAAGTGGGAGCCCTGACCTAGCAGCTGGATGTCAGCTGCAGCCGCCCGAAAGGATGCCGAATGTAGCAAGCAGGCGATGCAGCTAAGTGCAGGAGAAGCAGCTTACGGATTGGGGAGGGAGCGGCGCTTACGTGTCTATTGGCTTAACTCTCCAGTGCCCGCAGAGGAGGGGACCGCTGCCAAGGACTGGGCGGAGGGTATAGGGAGGACTCCAGTGCGCTCGCTCATCCTGCTGCCTCTCCCATTCCCCTCACGTCTGCTCCATACCCCTAATCCCCACTTTTAGTCTTCTATCCCTTAGCCTCCTGATCTACTTTTTTCTCTTGACGTCCACACCCCACCTACCTCACAAATACAGGCAAAGTTCTGGAGGTGGGAGGAAGGCAGGTAAGTGATACCTTCTTGGGAGAGAATTGGAAGGTGTGTGGACTTTCCTTCGGTAGCATTGTAAATAGGAAAGGGACCCTACTTGGAGATACAGCGTTCTCTAAGGTTCTGTGTGTTTGAAGGCGATGGGGAGAAGTGTACCGGCAGAAATTTGAAAGGGGGAAATTAGGATATCCAGTCTTCAGTTGGCTGCTGGGAACCAGCCCTTCGTGCCAGTGAACCTTATCTTGCGGCTTTGGACGGCCTTCAAGAGGCCCGAGAGCTTTGTAGGAAGTTAGGGAAAGTGATTTTGTCTTAAATTCGATATGAAATCGAGGAAACATTGATTCACCTCTCCTATTCCCTCAGTGCAACAATCACCACCCTTCTGCCAATCCTTTAAAAAGCACCCCCCTCCCCCAAGTTAGGTCACACCCTGAGGATATTTGCGTCTGAATCTGAGGCAGAGACCAGTTTAAGGGTACTGAGGGTAGCAGATTCTCTTTTCAAAAAGCTCAATTAGGCTTTTTTTTTTTTTAATAGAATACTGGTCATTTTACAGAATCTTGACTTTCTGGTGAACCTGTTTGGTTCAAATTGTGATCAAATTGACCACAGTATCTGGTATTGCTGCACAGCAAGGAGAGTTTCCTGGACACCCAGAACATTCAGAACGATCAGACTCTCATTGATTTACTCAGTTCTCTCACTCTCAAGCTTTTCCTCTCTTTGCTGTAATCTATTAAGGCAAAGGAGCAGATGGTGTCTTCTTTCCCTTGCTGCTTAGTTCTCTTAGGGCAACTAATAAACACTTAAGTAAGAGGGAGCTGGCCAGAGTGCTGGATCTGATCACCTAGAACTGCGGATGGATTGAAATCAGACGACAGTAGACTTTTCGATCTACTGATCTATTAAGACTTAGAGAGCAGTCTCTGCTCCAAACTCCTGCTCTTCAGTTCAATTGTGCCATAGATTATTAAGTACCTACTATGTGCTAAGTACTAGTATGAGTGCCCCTGTTTTCTCTTCTACTCATTCCTCCCCCCAGACTCATGAATATATTCATTCATTCTCTCTCTCTCTCTCTCTCTCTCTCTCTCTCTCTCTCTCTCTCTCTCTCTCTCTCCCCCCCCCCACCCTCTCTCTTATCCACCAGTGTAGACATTCAGGGAGAAATTTAACTCCTAATTAGAATTTTCAATCATGTTGTCTTTATGTAATGTCAAATTTGCAATTGGAGGTAAATTTTTTCAGAGAGTTTTGTTCCATTCAAATGAATTTAATAAGGAATGCAAACTTTAAAGGAAACTGCTTTAGACCTCAAAATAAACCCAACCCAGTACACTGTTTCTCATTAATTCCAATACTTAGTTACTGAATTAAACAACATATTGTTAATTTATACCTGATTGAACCAAGTAACCATGCTGTAGAATTTAGTAATAAAACCTTTGTCAGGATACCAGATTTCATATACATACATGCATACATACATACATATTATGTATAATACTATGGAGCTATATTTTGTTTCAATCTTTAACAAGTCTTTTCTCATTCTCATTCTAACAAGTCTTTGCCATTCTTCTGAGACTGAGACAGTCCAAATAATTTCCTATACATTTATTTGGAACAGTAATATACTAGATCAATCAGTTTCAAAATAGTCATTGAGGCAACTATGGGCACGTAGTAGTTATAGTGTTGGATTTTGAGTTAAAAAGATCTGAGTTCAAATCCTCCTGATACTGACTGTGTGACCATGAACACTCAATAAAAAGTCACTTATTAATGTACTGGTGATACAGATACAAAAGTGAGACAATTCTTTCCTGCAACAGGCTTAGGTTCTACTAGGCGATACAGCCAATACAATCCTAGATAACGATATGCAGGATATATACAAAATAAAATAATGTGGTAGCATTAAGAACTGGTTTGATCAGAAGAACCTCTTGAAGTAGTTCGCAGTTGAACTGAGCCTTGAAGGGAGTAGCTAGGGGTTGCAAAAGGAAGAATTAAGGAGGAGGAGTAGTGTAGTTATGAGCCCAAGGTCATGCAGTCTGTGAAAAGAATTTGAGGGAGAAGGTGTGGAATGCTGTGTCTAGTGAGCTTCTGAAGTATCAAGTGCAAGAGAGGGAGTAATATGTAATCTATCAGAAAAATAGAGGGGGCCTAGATTGGGAAGGGCTTTAAATTCCCAACAAAGGAGGTTGTCTTTTGTCCCCATGGTAGTGAGGAGCCACATACACATGTTTCTTTAGTAAGAGAGTGGCAAGGTTAAGTTCCCTCATCTGTTAAATGGGGACAAAAACTTTGTATAGTTTTTGTGATATGCAAAGAGTGTATGCAAAAGACTTTGCAAACATTGAAGCAGTATATGAATGTCAGATATTATTATTCAACATGTGCTAGGTGCTATACTAAGCACCCTGAAAGGTAAAAATTTTCTAAAAACAAGAAATTCCCTTAAAGAATTTATACTCCTTTGGGGGTGGGGTGGAATATACAGCATAAAAATATGGTGCAAAATTGAAACATTTATTTAAAAAGGAGTGTAGTCAAAGTTGCAGCTGAAAAGCATATGAATGGAAGGAAGATAGAGGGTCTATAATATTGTACGTTTCCCAGAAGAGGTGGATTTGAAGAAATGGAACAAGGTATGTTGTCATTGAAAGAGAAGGGAGAATTACACGTAGAAAAACAAAAAAGAAGATTGCTAGTAGCCAAGATAGTCATATGAGTCTGGGAGATTGAGGCAGGGAAGAGAAAGAGGAAGAGGAATGGAAAGCATATCTACTTAGGTGGCAAGTTAGTGAAGAACAATGAACTAAATTGGTCAGCGAACAAGAGAAGTGAATTAAGGGGCAAAAGAACTTGCCTATTAAAATATGTCCTCTTTATTGAGCAAAGTTAGACAGTTAAAATCTATGACAATATAAGGTGAGTGCAGGCTGACCATGATCCTATGTACATATATATATCTGAGAATTATTAAATACATATGCATGTATATCTATGTATACATACACACACACACATACAAACACACACACATATATATGTATGTATGTAGGTAGGAATGGGGGAACATGCTCTCTCCCCTTAACAATTAAAGCCCTCACATTTTGTCTTGCTATCCTTCATTGGTTCTTGAGACAACTGTCTCTGGACACTATTCCCAGAATCTTGCCATTTTTGTCTCCCTTTTCCTGGGGCCCACCTTCTTCTTACCTTCAACTTTTAGGCTTGGAGTGGATGAGACATACTTTATCTGAGAGACAGGCCCACCTTCTCTTGGACCTACTGAACCGTATGGTGAAAGTGACGACTATACCATACCAAACTTATCCCCTGCCCCAATTCATGCACTCTTGCAATATGATAAACTTACAAATAAATACCAAAAACATTTATTAAGCACCTCTCATGTACCAGGGATTTGCTAAGCATTGGGGACACAAATAAGAAAAAGAAAGATGGCTCCTGACATCAAGTAGCTTACAATCTCATAGAGTCACTTACAATATAATGACTTGTGAGTAATTGTGAAGTGGCACAGTTTTCTATTTTCACTTTCTCCTTTGGGGAAAATCTCACCTAAGCAAACTGTCTACTTGAGAGTTTTGATGCTGGACTGGCACATATATAAAAGCACCTCTGATGGTATAACATTAAATAGAGAAGCAAGGGAGACTGTTTCTAGGAAAGCATGATGACAAATAATGGAAATACCTTGAAGCCTGCATCCTTAGAGATACTTGGAACTCGTATTAGACATTCTAAAGTTGGTTCCAATCTGCTGACCATTGACTGAGAAATAGGTGGCACTTTCAGAAAACCTTAGTTTTTCTTGATCGTTCTCTGGTTCATTTGATTTGGCCACTTGACCTTGATGGATTTTATTGATTTCTTAACTCATGGCATCTAATGAGAGACAATGATGCGGTAAAGGGAAAAGCCTTCTTTGGGTTTTCTCCTCTCTAAGGCCATGTGAGCCAATGAATATTTTTTCTGGTTTCTTTACTGGCTCAGTATTTGCTCTTTCATTTAGCTAAAAGAAGAACAGCATCCTAGCATTTGCATTCAGTTTAATGTCAATGCTGCAAGAAACAGAGTAACTTTGGGAATGAATGTCCAAACACAGCTCTACAGACTCAGAGAATGGGACTCATCTGACAGTCACACTGTGTGAGGACTTGAACTTGGTGGGATCTATATTATAGAGGAACTGGGATGAAAATGTATACCCACTCCTCCTCCAAAATTAAGATGGGATAAGGGATAGCGTACCCCTGTTTATATTCTTCCTAATTCTGCCTCTTCAAAGTAAATGTCCATTTGTAGAAGGTGGTAAAATGGAACTGAGATGCTAGTGACTGCATAACACAGAGAGGGGTAATACATCCAAATGAATCCAATAAACATTTATTAAGTGTCAGGGACTGTGCTAAGTGCATCCAGTGGGAGCTTGTACCAACAGTGCTGGAGAAGCAATATCTCCTAAACCCCTTAGGCTATATCTGTGTGTGTGTGTGTGTGTGTGTGTGACAGAGAGAGAGAGAGAGAGAGAGAGAGAGAGAGAGAGAGAGAGAGAGAGAGAGAGAGAGAGAATGAATCTGGTCTGCCTCAGAGAAAACAAATCAGGACATACTCATTATAGTGCCATGGTGACATTTAATTTTAATGGAGAAAGAAAAAGTTCAGGCAACAGATATTTCTATTGGGGGGAATACTGGATTTTGAACTAAAGACTCACTCCCCCTCCCCCTTCCCCCCACATACTATACTGAATTTTTTTTTTTTTGCTTTTTGGAGGGCATTTGCAGTTAAGCAACTTGCCCAAGGTCACATGGCTAGTAAGTGTTAAGTGTCTGAGGTCACATTTGAACTCAGGTACTCCTGCCTCCAGGGCCAGTGCTCTATTCACTACAGCACCTAGTGACTCCTATACTGGCAATTTAAAATCATAATTACAGGATTTATTGCAGGGCAATTTCACCAAATCCAACTGAAGCTACTTGATTCCTCGAAGACAACACCCAGCCTCAGGATGTGGTTACGGATAGGAACTAAACCTGTGATTTCATTGGTGCATTCAATTCTGTTATAGCACCTGTTATACAAACATGAATTCATTCCAATACTACTGATATATTAGAGAACAATTTGAGCAGAACACAAATTTCTGGTTTGCTTATGTGAGATTTCTTTCTTCCTAAAGAAGAAGTGAAAATAGAAAGCTGTGCCACTTCACAATTACTTACAAATTGCGACCCTTCCAACACTGTTCTAGTCAAGCAAACATCAGGTCTTTTTTAAGGCAAAAGGCCATATTTATTGTTCATCTTCTGGCATAGTAGAAGCTGTGGCATGAGGAGGAATGTTGGTCTATATTTCTTCCCTCCCCCTGCCCCCCAACTTTCACCACATCTTCTGGCTCTGAGGCCTGGAGTTTTGGTCTGCCCAACTTGCTAGAGACGTTGTCAGCCTAAAGCCCATGGGATCCAGGATGCAGACCAAGAGGTAACCAAGGCCATGGCTACTGCTGCCACCATGTATTGCAATGTTTGTATTTTTCTTAACCATTTAACGTGTACAAAACTGTGCTGCCGACTTTTCCTATTCTATGTTAGGCCCTATCCTATTTTATTTGCCTCTGATGATCTTTTTGAGCATTGTGCCCTAAACCCCAATCTCCCCTTAAGCTATGTGATTTTTCTTGTATGATTTTGCAAACATGGTGCTTTGGGGAATGCATACGTAACATTATAGAAAAAAAAACTGACTGTATACATAACGCCCAGATGAAAAACTTCCTCTCCAAATGCAGATTAACACCTTCTCTGAAACTTGTAGATTTACAGAGTTGTCTTAAAGAGCTTAAAGTCAGTTACTCAGGATTACATGACCCATGTGTTTCAAATATTGGGACCTATATAAAGGACTCAAAGGTATTTTTTTTTAAATAAAAAGTTTTATATTTGGTCTTCAAAGTTTGGAGAAATTTTGAGTGTTTGGAATTTTGTCCTTTAAAAGACATCTATGAATGAATGTTAAATGGGTTATTCCTGAACTTTGGAGGATGTGAAATAAAAGTGAGGCCTATGCGTTGAGCTAACGTAGCACCATGTACTTTTTTCATATTTTCACATTATGTCTGGTATTGCATTTATTTGCATTCATTGTATTTCCTCTGCTAGACTGGAAATTCCATGACGTGATATATACAATAATAACTCACATTTTATGTCACTTTGAGGTTTTCAGAATGTGTTGCTCACAACAATCTAATTTGTCAGCTAGTACAAATACCATTACTGCCTTCCAATAAATGAGGAAACAGAGACCCAGGGAGGTCAGTGATTCACCCAGGGTCACATAGCTAGTAAGTATCAAAGCTGGAATGTGACCCCAGTGTACCTGACTCCAAGTACAGCACTATCTCTACAGCCTCTTCTTTTGCACCCAATACATTGTTAGGTAGTAGTGGTAGTAGTGTAGGACTATTTGTGATATCACTACAATAGGGAACTCCTGGTATATAGCATAGTTAAAAAAATTATATATCTTAGGGTGGCTAGGTGGTTCAGTGAATGGAGTACTGGCCCTGGAGTCAGGAGGCCCTAAGTTCAAATCCAGCCTCAGACACTTGACACATTTACTAGCCATGTGACCTTGGGCAAGTCACTTAACCCCAATTGTCCTGCCCTCCCCCCTCCAAAAAAAAAGCAAAAAACCTATTATATATCTTAATGGGCTGCAAATTCAATATTTTTGTAAGCATGGGACTTCCTAAAGCCGGATCCTGCTAGGTGAATGGGATCAGCAGAGTGGCTGTCAATGCCACCTAGTGGTTAAATATGACTTTATTAGTCAATCAGTGATTGTTTGTTGTACTAATGAATAAATAGATGAATAATACAATAGTGTCATATCCCATCTAGAGCAAGACATACACAGAATAATGGTTTTCTTTTTCTCTCTTGAATCATGTGAAGTATAGTAAATACCTACTTGAGAAAGAAATGGGGCTTGAAAGTCAGGCTGGCTTATTCAGAATATTTATGGACAAGAGATGAGCAAGAAACTGGCTACTAGGACAAGGATTCAGGTCAGGAGGATAACACCAAATCAGCAGGCAAGATTTAGAGTGTAAGAGAGGAGCAGACAATTTGTGTGACGTCTCTTAAAACTTTGTTTTTGTATGATAGTTGCTTCTGTTCCTTGATTCTACTCCTCACCAATTCAGTGTGGCCATAGGCCAGGTAGGCCTACCATGCTTTCTCCTTACTTAGCCATTCAGACAATTTTTAGGCTCAAAAGAATTGTTCAAAGTAGTGAATGATTGACAATACAAAGAATCCATAGACATATCAGAAAGTATGTTTTAAATACAAGTCTTGATAAAGATGAATATGGACTGGACCTGTGGTTTCACAGGTATAGGGAACTCCCAGGGGATGTAATTTCTTCTACCTGAGCAAGTGAGCACCTTCTCTACAACTTTTAGTCTAAGAGAATTGCTTGGAGCACTGGGAGATTACATGACTTATTCAAAGTCACACAGATTTTATATGTTTGAAGCAAGACTTGAACCTGTATCTTTCTGACTTTGAGGCCCGTTTTCTATCCAGTATGTCATACTGCCTTTTTATTGTGTCAAATTCAGTAGAAGATTAACTTCCAACTAGGAAGAAATTCAAGAAACTGCTACATATTGTTGGGATTCTTATTAATTTGGTCTCAGAGGAAGACAGCTATATAAAAATACCTTCACGATTCCGTTTTAGGTTTTTGTACACTTGTTTAAAATCTTCTTTAGGAAACTTGAATAACCACAAGGTAATGAGATAATGTATTACTCAATTTTCTTGAGTTCTTTACATTCAAAATAAAAGCTGTAAATATTTGCCTGCATATTTAAACAAGCAAAACAAAATATATCACCCATATATGAAGGAAGAAAAAAGTCAGAATGCATGGAATGACTCAGGACTTTTGAACTAAAACAATTTGGCAGTTACTATGATCTTGTGGTCTTTGTTATAGTTATTTAAATAGCCTGAATTGTGAGAAAATCATATCCTTTGATGTTGTTCAGTGTATCCATCTCTTCCTGATCCCATTTGGGATTTTCTTGGCAAAGAACTGGAGTGGTTTGCCATTTCTTTCTCCAGCTCATCTTACTGATGAGGAAACTGAGGTAAGCAGTGTTAAGTGATTTCCCCAGGTACACACAGCTAGTAATTGTCTGAGGTTGAATTTGAATTCAGGTCTTCCTGATTTTAGGCCTAGCACTCTATTTCCTGTGCCACCTAGCTGCCCTGTCCATGTCTTATCCATTAGTACATTTAGTTGTAAGAGAAGGAAGGAAGGAAGGGAGGGAGGAATGAAGGAAGGAAGGAAGAAAGAAAGAAAGAAAGAGAGAAAGAAGGAAAGAAAGGAAGGAAAGAAAGAAAGAAAGAAAAAAGAAAGAAAGAAAGAAGCATCACCCAACTGGAACTGGATCCCCAGAAGGGCAGTTACTGCTACTCACAGATTGTTTGTCCTTCATTCTCAAAGAGGACCAATGATATCAGGAAAGTGATATCTTGACTTGGAACTGAATTGGATTTAGATGAGGCAGGGCTGTGTAAAGTCACCAGTCTCACCCTCTCCTCTGGAACCATCTGGGCCCAATGGCAAAATGTAGATCAAGATGACTAGGGATGGCCCCAGATGCAGGGGGAGACCTTGAGCTTCTTAAGCTAAGGTCTTTCCCAGGTCTCACTCTGTCTGAGGTAACACCCATTCAGTGATTAAACCTCATGAGATATCTTGGGGATTAGGGACTAGATTTTATTTCTCTTCCCTACTTATTTATTCTATTACTTTAAAAAATGGGACAATTAACTCTTTTGTCCCATGTAGTTTCATTTATGATTTCTTGAAATACAGCCCTGGAAAATCAAGCTTTGATAATACCCATTGAGATTCTAATTAAGCTACTTGACCATACCTTAAACCCAAATCACTCTGGCTCTCACTGATTGGCCAAAAATAGGTCCCAGCCCAAGTTTCTTGTGGTCATTTTCAGGGTTTTGATGGCTCAGAGTAAGTGTAAATAGAAATTGTTTCTGCTCTTGCCAGAAACTCTGAGGGTCTTCTCTTCCCAAATTGACTTTTTTTGAGTAGCTAAAAGATATAATTTTTTTTTTTTGCCTCATTTCTTACCTAGCCTTAATCGCTGAATGGGTATTACCTCAGACAAACTGAGACTTGGTCGCTTCTTGCATCTGGGGCCATTTCTTGTCATCCTGATCTAAATCTTGCCATTGGACCCGAGTGACTTCAGAGGAGAGAGTGAAGCTGGTGACTTAATACAACTCTGCTTCACTTAAATTCAGTTCACATGTAAGTGAATCATCTTCCTTACATCAGTGGTCCTCTTCAAGAATGGAGGACAAACAATGACAACAAAACAACAACCACCACAATTTTTTGAGATGTGAAATGACTTTTTTTTTTTTGGCTTTTTGGAGGAGTGAAAGTAGGGCAATTAGGGTTAAGTGACTTGCCTAAGGTCACATAGCTAATAAGTGTTAAGTGTCTGAGACAGAATGTGAACTTGGGTCCTTCTGACTCCAGGGCAGATGCTCTGGTCACTGCCACCTAGCTGCCCCTGTAATGATTTCTTTAGGTAATCAGGGATACATTTGAGTCAGCTAAATCTTGGCTCAAAAACTGTCTTTTAGGGGCATAAATACCCTACTTTAATTGTTCTGGGGGTAATTGATGCAGTAATTACTTCAGTGGTGCAGACAACAAAATGTCCACTTATTCCTCCCCATTCTGTGACTCTTGTCCATGTCCTCCTGTATGTTGTCCTTAGAGGGTCAGTTCAATTTATGGAATTCTTACTCTACATCTCAACATTTTGTACATAACAGTTTTGTCTTTTTGGCATTTTTTTCTCTCTCACCAAATAACTGCTGACCTTTAATGGTCTCTTTAATAGAAATTTTTATGCTCCTTCTGTGCTATCCTATATTAGTAACATGCCATAACCTTGTCATAGTCAATATACTCCTCTTTATTAATAAAATTAAGATTAGGATAAAAACAAGACCTGAGATTTAACTTGTTAAAAGAAATCCCAGATGAAAAATCTCCCTCTACTGATCCAAATTGGCAACTTCTTTGCAATTTTTAGGCCCAAAGAGTTTCCTAAAGTATCAAGAGGTTAAGTAATTTGCCCAGAGTCACCCAGTCAGTGTACGTCTGAAGTGATACTTGAGCACAGATCCTTCTGACTCTGAAGTCAACTGTCTATTCAATATGCCCCAACTGCCTCTATGGGCCAGGCACTACCAAAGGTATTATAGACGGCAAGACAAAAAGGAAACAGTTTCTGCCATCAAAGTAGTTTACACTCTAATGTTCAGAATAATAATAGTAATAATAATAATAATAAACATATATATATATATATATACATATACATACATAATCAAATAATGAGGTCCTGGATAATGCTAATAAAGAATTAGGGCAAGTGGTTCCATGTATTCAAATTTATACCATTGAAAGTTATAAAGATGTAAAACATGGTCAGTGGTTCCAAATCTTCAGCTAGCATTCAAACAGTGTGACCCCTTCACAGGACTCATTATTCACCTAACTGGGTTCATGATACATACAAATCACAGAGATTCTAAACCTGAGGGCTATGAACTTAAAAAAAATATCTTGCTAAATATATTTCAACTTAATTGGTTGCCTTTGTAACTTCATAGGTTTTAAAACATTAAAACTATTTTGAGAAGGAGTCTATTGCTGAACCCAACTACTGAAGGGGTCCAGGACACTAACAGGCTAATTGTACCTTGAAGAATGGGAAAGGGAGGCAAGAAAGGTCTCCCGTATATTATGGAGCCATTGGGAATGGAAATATTGAAGCAATAACAATATTTCATGGTTATATAATCTCCTCTGTTATTGTAAAGTACTTTCACATACATTATTTCATTTGATCCTTACAATTCCTCTTTAAGGTAAATAGGAAAATGATTTGTAATTCCCACTTTCCAGATGAGGAAACTAAGGCTCAGAAAATTCTTCCGCAGTGTGGTTGGCCTATACTTGTTCCAAGGACTTGTGGAGCAAAAAGGATTTCCAGGAGTAAGTCTCTACGCTATAAAGCAGATAAGATTTCAAGCCACGTTAAAGCTGGTAATGTTATAGACCAGCAGCACCTGTCACTTAGATAACTAGAGGACAAAGATTTTGTTTCAGAAATAATGGAAGGCTTTACACGTGTGATTTAGTACCTTAAAGTACTGGGAGATATAAAAATACCCAAGTTGGGGGACACTTGGCCTTTCAGATCACTATGACTTTTACACGCAACTACAGCAGCCATTTTGAGTATGTGTTCCCAAGAGGAGGGGAGGGAGAGGGGACAGCAAACCCCAAGAGGGCAGCACTCAAAAGATCAGAATTAGAACCCAAACCAAGATTCCTCAGCATGTCCTTCTCCTGTGTTGGGCAGCTAAGTATATCTTTTTCTATAGCCCTTACTTATGTCACATCAGTCACTTACCAGATTTCTGATCCTGGCTTTAGAACAGGTGCCAACAGTTCTCCTAAGATATCCCGAGTCAGAGCCAAGGCCTTTTCTCCACATTCCTTGACTAGACTTTTCTTTACCATTCCATAAACTTTTCAGTAAAATAAAATTGACAAAATGTAAGATAACCATGGTCATAAAACCATGAGCATAGAGGCAGAATATGTAAATTTGCTTTTGACAAAACTCATGTTTTGAGTAAGTCCAGCAACTGATGTTGGAAGATGATTACTTGAGGTCTTACCCAATACCTGGGCATGCAAAACTAAACTACCATAATGGTACTCTTCCAGTGTATCTGTGATCTCATTTATATGGGTAATTACTCTAGTGATACAGATCTCTTCAACCCATTTATAGCTACCAATCCTATGCAGCTCTGATCCAACACTTACAGCATGTTTGAGACAGGGTGTACACCCAACATGATGGGGGGGCCTTTCTTAACTTCTCCTGACACCACAAGGACATTAATACAGCCTACAAGCTGTCCATCCATTATTCTGTGCTCTTGCTACATATGGAGCCTATCTTCTTTGGCAATCACATGTTTCTTTGATAACATGCTTTATTCTGATTCTTCTGTATAATTTCTGGCTTTCAGTGTATTGCAAGCTTCTCACATCCACTGTGCATCTTTCCACATTGCCCTTTGGGTAAGCTTCAACATTAAGTCTTTAGAGATTGTAGTGTTTCATGACTCGAAACCATATAATATCATTAGAAGAATAATGAAAAACAAAATTGAACAGTAAACTTCATAATAAATATTTAATTTACATTCTGGAAATATACAATTCATACATATATACGTGTTCCTTTGGGATACAATTTCCTTTTAATAGGATTTTATTATCCCATGTTGTTTAAGAGTAGCATGAGGGCTTCTGGGCACCTATAAAGGTTAAATAGAATTGAATAATTCTGCATTGACTGTGGACTATGGAGACACTTCAGAAAATTGTAAGCAAAACCAAAAAACTCCCAACTTTCAACCTTTTTTTTCTCCTTCTGACAGTGAAAAGAGATCTGAAATGTGAAGTAGGAGATATAGGTTTAAAAATGACTTCTTCCTTTCATTACCTGTGAAACCCACAGTCAAGTTACATCCCTTCTCAGGTCTCAGGTTCCTCCTCCATAAAATGAGAGAGCCAAAGAGTCAACCAGTGAAGTGTGGAAAGAGCTAATGAAATAATTAGATTCCTATTTTTGGAAGGGTTTTGGTTGTGCTTATCGATTTTAGGGTCATGATGGCAAAATGTTAACTGTCAGTTAAAACCTATTCATCACATTACTTCATACCATGTGAAGAAAAGATAACAGGGTAAACACTTATTCTAAGAAAATTAAGCCTTGCTCATACTAAGCCTAGCAATTGAGATCTCTAGGAAAGGAATAAGGGAGAAGCAAGCAGTTAGCCATAGCAGTTAGCTACAGAGGTTAATCGTCAAAGCTAATTCCGAAGAGGACAAAAGACTGAAGATCTGGATTCAGGCAACAAGAAGGGTAGGTGAAAAGGAATTTCTTTGTATATAGATTGGACTAAATAGCTGCTAAGGTGCCTTCCAACTGGCCAATTCTGTGATTCTATGGGGAAGAATTTAGCACTGACCCGTAGAGTAGGTGGCATATTTTTGTTTCTTTGATACCTGAGTAAGAGAATGCATAAATTCAAGTCAGCTAAAATGAAAATGGAAGCAGATAACTGAGGGAAATGCAACAAATGCTTCTACTAAGGTTTCATTTTCTTTTAACAATTTCTTTTTAGTTTTATTTTTTCCCTTCCTTTTAAATTTATTTTTGGCTTTTAACATTTACTTCCTTAAGATATTGAGTTCCCAATTTTCTCCTGTCCTTCCCTTCCTCAGCCCAAGACAGCATGAAATCTAATATAAGGTCTACATATAGACTCATATTAAACATATTTGCACATTAGCCAGGCTGTAAAGAAGAATTAGAACCAACGGGAGAAACCACAAAAAAGAAGAAATACCAAAAAAAGAGAGAGCAAATAGTATGCTTTCATCTGCACTCAGACTCCGTATTTCTTTTTCTGTTTGTGGATAGGATTTTCCATCATAAGTCTTTTGAGATTGTCTTAGATCCTTGCACTGCTAAGAAGAGGTAAGTCTATCAAAGTTAGTCATTGCACAATGTTGCTGTTTCTGTGTACAATATTCTCCTGGTTCTGCTCACTTCACTCAGCATCAGTTCATCTAGGTCTTTCCAGGTTTTTCTGAAGTCTACCTGCTCATCATTTCTTACAGCACAATCATATTCCCTTACATTCATATACCACAGTTTGTTCATCCATTCGCTAATTGATGGGCATCTCCTCAATTTCCAATTCTTGACCACAAAAAGAGCTGCTACAAATATTTTTGTACATGTAGGTCCTTTTCTAAGGGCTACATTTCAAGATGTATTCACTGATTCAAATTTATAAGAATAGAAACCATTCCCCCATTGATAAATTATCAATGAATAGGAAAGCATCCAAACTCTCAGGAAAAAAAAATGCTTCAAATTATTAATAGTAAGAGAACTGCACATGTCAATGAAGTTCAGATTATGGTACTTATCTGAAAAGTTTTTTTAATGCATTCTATGTATGTAGAAGACATCCCTGAGGAAAAAGATGAAAAGACTAGAGAAATTCAATACTACTCTATGAGTTATGAGAGGAAATATATGGCAGTGTGAAAAAAATGGTGAAAATCCTCTATAAAAGGAATAGAAGAAAAAGGACATGAAGAGTCAGAGTATTAGGTAGAAGGAAGGTGGAAAACATGATGCAGATAAGGAAGGGAAACAGAGAGGCCAATGAGAATATGCAGTAATCTAATTGACATGGACACTTAGTTGCAGAGGACTGAGTGGATTCCTATGCTGGAAGCTAATATGCCTTCTCAGGTCCCTTGCAGAATAGTTAAATGATTACAGCCAGAGGAAGAAGAGATAGGTAGTTGTGTCTGTTGACTCCCAAGCAACTATATATCAATTTGTCTTCTGGAACAGGGAGCCTCTTGTCTTTTCTTTTTAAGTATAATGATAAATTCAACATTTAACTTTAAAAGCTATTATGATTATCTGTGTTTCTTTCTGGTCAGTCTGGTTCTACAAATTTAAAATGTTTCATTAACTTTCTTTTCTTTTTTTTTCAGTCATCTCTATCTCTTTCACCTTCTTCCTTTTCTCTAATACCTATTTTCCTGCTGCCCCTTAACAACTGCCATTTTCTTTTTTTGTCATATTTTCCAAACTTATGGGTGTGAGGTAGAACCTCAGGATTGCTTTAATTTGAATTTTTCTAATTATTAGTGATTCAAATAATTTTTTTTAATATGATAACTTAGATTTCTTTCTTTTGAAAGTGACTGGTTCATCTCTTTTGACAATTCATCAATTGGGGAATGGTTTTTATTCTTACGAATGTGAATCTGTTTCTTATATATCTTGAAGTAAAATCCTTCACAGAGAAACTTGATGCAATTCCCCCAGTTATCTACTTTCATTTTAATTTTAACTGCATGGGTCTTATGCATGTAAAAACTTCAATTTTATATGAACAGGCAATTTTCAGAGGCAGAAATTAAAGATATTTATAAGCATATGAAAAAATACTCTAAATCACTATTGATTCAAGAAATACAAATCAAAACAATGAGGCACCACATCTCTCCAGCCAGATTGGCTAAGATGAAAAAACAGGAAAATGACAAATGCTGGTGAGGATGTGGAAAAATTGGAACACTAATGCATTGTTGGTGGAGTTGTGAACTGATTCAGCCATTCTGGAGAGCAATCTGGAACTATGCCCAAAGGGCTATAAATAATTGCATACCCTTTGACCCAGTAATACCACTTCTGGGGTTGTACCCTAAAGAGATCATAGAAGTGGGAGGAAGACCCATATGCACAAAAATATTTATAGCAGCTCCCTTTGTGGTGGCAAAAACTGGAAATTAAGGGGATGCTTATCAATTGGGGAATGGCTAAACAAGTTGTGGTACATGAATGTAATGGAATACTATTGTGCTATATAAGAAATGAGATGGAGACAGTCTTCATATTCACCTGGAGAGGCTTATACAAACTGATGCTAAGTGAGAAGAGCAGAACCAGGAAAAATTTGTACACAATCACATACATATCATATGTGTGACGACTAACTTTGATAAACTGGACTCTTCTCAGCAACGCGTAGTTATAAGACAACTCTACTACTCTCAGGATGGAAGGACATATCTACATTCAGAGAAAGATCTAGAAAGAACAGAGATTAAATGGAGACTGCAGAAATCTACATGCTATCATTCTTTTTCATGTCTGCTTCTCTTTCTTTTTTCCCGTTGCCCACTCATTGGTTACAACCCTTCTATACAATCAGACTAATGTCCAACGTGAAAGTATTTGCAGATCCTATACTTGATTGCATGCCACCATGGTGGGGGTGGTGGGAAGAGGGAGGAGAGAAAATTTGAAATTCAAGAGATTATGAAACTGAATCCTGTAAACTAAAAGTAAATAAACAAATAAAAAAATTCATACTGAAAAAAACTTCAATTTTATATAATCAAAATCGTCTGTTTTATCTTTTGTGATCTTCTCTATCCCTTGCTTCCCATTAACTCTTTCCTTAGGATAATCTTTTATAGATATATCAATAAGTGAGTCAACAAGTATTTATTAAGTACTTCATATCGTCTTTATCTAAATATAGGCCCTACTTCCAAATCTGACTTGGATAAATCTTAAGTCTCCATTTTTTTTAGTGTATAACTATATGTGTATGTGTATACCTATGTATACAGCTATAGATATATTCTTTTAAAAGGTCAAATTTGAGATCTTGGTAAAAATAGTAATAAAATATTTTCACTATTGAGGTACCTTCAGATGGTAAGCATTTCTGCTGATAGACCATTGCTTGCAACAAGGGAAGGAATGGATTTATTCTTGTGATAAGACCAAGGGCCTCCTTTTGCCTCTAAATAGCAGCCTCTAAACAGCAATAAAGCTGTGTGTGTGTGGGGGGGGGGGGGACAGAGCCAAGATGGCGGCATAGGAACAGCAAGGTTCGGCAGCTCCCACACATCCACCTCAAAATACCCATAAAATATGACTCTAAACAAATTCTAGAGCTCTAAAATGCATGCAGATATACTTCCTGCTGAAGGCAGCTTGGCTGGGGGGAACCATCTCAGTGCTGGGAGCCAAAACCAGCCCAGCCTGAAACTGTGGCTTGGCCCTGGGGGTGGCCTGATGAGCTGAGCCAAGCCGCAGCTGGAGCATCAGGAGAGCAGATCTGTGGCAACTGTGGCAGTTTCCAGAATTATCAAGCCATAAGAAAAAAGGACTAAGTGAAAGATCAGTGGAAGTCAGCTAAAATTGGAAGAGAAAAGCGGGTCCAGCCAAACTGCCTCCAGGGCAAGGAAGCAGCAGAAGTAGAGGCCCTGAAGCCTCCATGTTGCTGTTTCAGAACTCCTGGCCTGCAGACTGCAGGGGAGCCAAACAATCGTTCAGAGGCCAAGTGCTCTTGTGTTGAGCAGCCTGGATCCGGATAGTGGTCTTGGGTGGTGGTCCTGGGGTGCATTTTCAGTGAGCCAGAGCTGGTGGGGGCTGCAGCAGCCTCCTAAAACACCAGCAGCTGGGAAAACCCCAGGGATTTGGGACAGAGCTTTCCCCTCTACAAGCAGAGTTCCACAGAGCTAAAAAATCAGTGACTGGCAAACCATGAGCAAGCATAGGAAACAAAGTAAGAACAGCAACCAAACTCTAGATTCCTTCTTTGGGGAAAAAAGGATCAAAGCAGGGAACAGGAAGAAGACAACACAATCAGAACTCCCACACCAAAAGCTTCCAAGAAACATGGAGATTGCCTAAAAGCTAGAGAATAGCTTAAGAAGGATTTTGAAAACCAAATGAGAGAAGTGGAGGAAAAATTGGGAAGAGAAATAAGAATGATGCAAGAAAATCATGAAAAGAGAGTTAACAACCTGCCTGAAGAGATTAACAACTTAAAAAACAGATTAACTCAAATGGCAAAAGAGGCCCAAAAAGCCAATGAGGAGTAGAATGCCTTAAAAGGTCGACTTTGCCAGATGGAAA